>OX183141.1:11856695-12230424 GCA_945261195.1 Cryptosula pallasiana | reverse complement strand
AATTACTGAATCACAAAACATTCTTTAGAGCTCAATCTACAATGTTCTGCACCAACGAAATGTTTCGGTAGATTCGGTAGTCACAATCACTAATTATACTTTAGTGGTTACAATCATCATGCAGAGAACTTTAAAAGTCTTTCTGATCCAAAAACAAAAGCCAGAGATAAGGTGAGCCTGCTTTGTATGATGATGATGTTGAATTTGGACTTACATAGAAGAATAGCAATAGTATTAGTCTGTCTTGGTATTAATTAAAACTTGATTAAGTAGTAGTAGTCAGTCTAATAATTATTAATATAATTTTAGTAATTATAATAATGATTAAATTATTCTTATTAATTTAATTATTATAGTAATTATTATAATAATAATTTTAGTTTCTTTTCAATTATAATTGATGTTAATAAATAATAATAATTAATAACAATTTAAAGAATTATAATAATAATATAAAACTCATAACAAACAAGTAAATAAATAAATTATAATAATTGTTATTATTATTATTAATTATTATTATCTTTTTTAAATGAATTATTAATTGAATTTAGTAATTATAATAATAAATTATAATTATTATTAATATTATGATATTAATTGTTTAAATTAATAATTCAATTGAAAAAGTAACAATAATAATTTATAATTATAATAATAACAATTATTTATTTACTTGTTGTTAGTTAGTGCTTTTATGTTATTGTAGAGGACCGGCGACGTTAACTACTCCCACCGAACATTACATACGGTTACACTTACACTTACACTCATCTATGTCTAGTTCTATGTTTACTACATGTCTCGTTCTATGTATACGATATCCCAGATACGTGTGACAGTTCTATGCCCGCGCTCTAGGGCAAACACTTCTATGTACATTTTATTATTATTTTACTTACTATGTAAACTTATACGCATGCCATGTGAATCCAGCCATGCATTCACTGTTGTACCACCCCTTGTATTTTATTTGCACACGCTGGCCAATCAATTGTGCCAGGTGTGGCCTCTTTTGTTCACTACATGTCAGTCACTTTTTATTATGTAACAGTTTACATAAATACGCATGTTCTAGTCAAATAAATCAGAGTCAGCTTGCACACTCTCAGAAGTTTCTTTGTACATACAAATAACTTCACTGCGCACCATTACTCGAGTAGTAATATACAGGCAGATCAGTCTGGACCTCTGCTGGCCGAACTTAGCTTGTCTAACTTCGCCTTCAATGTTCGACCTCTGCACAGCACTACAATAAGACAGCCGAACCTCTGCTGGCCGAACCTAGTTTTACTAGTTCGCCCTTCAAAGTTCGAACACATTGCATACACACATAACAGCTAACGCAACCGGCAGCTCGCTAGTTACTGAGATGGTCAACCACTACTCTCTAGTATACTAAGTCGACCTGTGGAAGGGTTGTATCGCTAGACACAGTTGCCATTACAAGTTCGGGAGGTTGTGCAGGTAGGCCGAGCTACCCCCTCACACCCCCACAGTAAAATCCTGCACATTGGTGGCAGCAGTGGGATTGACAGACACCCACAAGAAGCAACTCCCAGAGGAGGAATGGCAACCAGGAGAAGAGCACTAAGCACTGACAGGGATCCTTCTAGCCTGCAGATGATGGGGACGCTCACCGATATCCTAGACCGCATGACAGTAGCCACATCTAGAGACAAATTCAGAGTACCACAGTACGATGGTACAGGAGATGTGGACTACTTTCTGCAACGGTTTCAGGAGGTAGCCAGAGCAAACCATTGGCCGGCAGAAGAAGCAGTAATCCACCTACGCCAAGCCTTGACAGGCAAGGCCGAACAGTGCGGTCGAGGTGAGACCACTGAGGAAGTAGCACGGACACTACGGGCGACCTTTGGCATGACTCGTTCGGAAGCTCAAGCAAAGTTGCTAAGCTACCGACGAAACCCCAGAGAAAGCCTCAGAGACCATGCCCTCACAGTCGAGCACCTCGTTACGGCAGCCCATAGCACTCTGCCGCGACAGAACAGGGACGAGCTGATAATGCAGACGTTCCACAGCACTCTAGGGCATACGTACCTGCAACGCCACTTGTTGGCGGTACGCCCTCAGAATCTGGAGGAAGCGATCTTAGCGGGAAACGAGTTCCTGCAGGTGCCTCACCAACCGGTCGGAGGACCCCACATCAGGATGGTAGAGACCGACCCCCTGGAAGAGGAGATGGCCCCACAGAAAGAGATGGCTCGACACCAAGAGGTACAGGACCCCTTGGCACAACTGCTTAAAACCATCGAAGGGCTGAGCAAAGAAATTGCCAGCCTAAAGACAGAAAAGAAGGCCGAACCACCCAGGAGATGTTGGGGATGCCAACAAGTGGGCCATACCCGGAAGGCATGCAAGACCGTCCCTTGGCCTAGCCGCCAGGGAAACGACTACCGCCCGCAGCAGTAGGGAGACCCGCTGGCTGCACACGGGCAACGGCACCTCAGAAGGAAAGGGCACAGGCGCCCTCCAGTGGACCGGCAACAGTGCGTCGAGCGACTCCTCCCCTGGACCTCCTGACTAGTCCCCCCATCGCCCTACACAACCGTTTCGCCAGCCTGTCAGCACTCGACAGCTCAGTGGCGGAAGAAACGGACGGCGACGGGACTCCAGAGCAGCAGGAACCAAGGCCCAGGAGGAAGGACAGGCAGACACAAACGCCCCCACTGAAGAAGGAAGAATTCATTCCAAAGCCTGTGACCCTCCAGAGCAATCAGATCGAGCGACCGTACCGCTCAAGTTACTACCTACCTGGAAGGGTAGAAGGAGAGGCGGTAACACACCTCATAGACACCGGCTGCAACACTAACCTGTTGTCCAAGCGAGTCTTTGATCGTTTACCGAACCATGTACAGCACAAACTACAGCACTACGATTCCCATGGAATCATGGCCGACGGGACGAGACTCCCATTCTATGGCTTGCTCTCACTAAAGGGAAGGATACGGCACGTCAAGTTTGAAGAGACCTTTGTGGTCAGCCAAGTCAACGAGGACGTTATCCTAGGGATGCCCTTCCTGACAAGCCAAGGATGCCAGATGGGATTCGACCGTCCAGTGCTGGTAATACAAGGGAAGGAGCTGGCCTGTACCGACCGCCACGGGAGAAATCTCGTGTCTAAAGTACAAGTCCGACAGGACACCCAGCTTCCACCACAGACAGAAGTGACTATTCCATGTCACTTGAGCTCCAGAGATACATTCCCTCAGGGAATAATTGAGAGCATCCAGGGTGGGATACCCATTGCCACCAGCGTTAACAGGCCTGACGCACAGGGACACGTACTGGTTAGATGTCTGAACCCGACGCAGGACACCTTGAGACTACCCGCAGGAGAGGTTATTGGTACCTTTACGGGAGTGGAAGAAGGTGGCGTCCAAGAATTGACGAAACCAGAAGGGCAGCGGAAGAGCAGGACGGGAGGAAGAGAGCTACCCCCCCATCTGCATGAACTCTTCCAGCAAGCAAAGAGAGGGTGCCAGGACCCATGGCAGGAGCAGCAAGTGAAGGAGCTGCTGATCGAATACCAGACGGTATTCAGTAGCCATAGCGGAGACCTGGGTAGAACAACCCTAGCAGAACACTCTATCCCCACCGTGGAAGGGGCCCGACCTATTCGATGCCCACCACACCGGCTGGGACCAGAGAAGGAGGCGGAAGCAGAACGTCAGATTAAAGACCTTTTAGAGAAGGATCTGATCGAGCCGGCCGACGGAGCTTGGAGCTCCCCTGTGGTACTGGTGAGAAAAAAGGACGATACGTGGAGGTTCTGTGTGGACTACCGGAGGCTGAATGATATAACCAAACAAGACGCCTACCCCATCCCCAGAATCGACGAATCACTGGATGCTCTAGCTGGAAGCAAGTATTTCACTACGTTGGATCTCACTAGTGGGTACTGGCAGGTTCCCCTAGATCAGGACGCCAGTGACAAGTCGGCCTTCACTACAAGAAGCGGCCTGTGGAAGTGGAAGGTGTTGCCTTTCGGGTTGACGTCAGCCCCCGCCACCTTTCAACGGCTCATGGAAAAGGTCCTCAAAGGTCTTCACTGGAAGACGTTACTCTTGTACTTAGATGATGTGATTATCATCGCGCCCGATTTTCAGACGCACTTACAGAGGCTCGGAGAAGTGCTAGGACGACTCCACCAGGCGAACCTGAAGGTAAAGCCCTCTAAATGCGAACTGCTGCAAAAGGAGGTCAAGTACCTCGGACATGTAGTAAGCGCAAAAGGAGTAGCTACCGACCCAGGAAAGGTGGAAGCAGTCAGGAGATGGGAGGCACCAACGGACGTAAAGGGGCTGCAGGCATTCTTAGGAACAGCCGGGTACTATCGCCAGTACCTCCCCGACTACGCCACGATTGCCAAACCTCTCACCGTGATGACGGGCAAGGAGACACCATGGAAGTGGGGACAGGTGGAGCAGACAGCCTTTGACCAGCTCAAAGACAGACTCACCCAAGCCCCGGTACTCGGATACCCCGATCCCAGCTTACCGTATATACTGGATACTGACGCCAGTGCGGTAGGAGTCGGGGCTGTGCTCTCCCAAGTACAAGAAGGCAAGGAACGCGTCATTGCATACTTCAGCAAGACGCTGGCACCAGCAGAGAGGAACTACTGCGTCACCCGGAAGGAGCTAGTTGCTGTCATCAAGGCAGTAAAACATTTCCGCCCCTACCTCTATGGACGGGAATTCAAACTCCGGACGGACCACGCATCCCTCCGCTGGCTGTGCAGACGGAAGGAACCATCGAACCAGATCGCTCGATGGTTGGAGATCCTGGCTGAGTTTCGTTATAAGCTCGAGCACAGAGCTGGAACTCACCATGGCAATGCTGATGGACTCAGCCGACAGGGGCCCTGTACGGACTGCAGGCAGTGCGGCTCCATCGAGCAGAGAGATGGGGGACCTTCCCATGAAGAGCTACAGCAGGAGGCTGGACAGAGACCTCAGAGAGAGGTGAGAGACGACCTCGACACATTGAACCCGGTACATCCCCCCCAGGACTCGGCTCAGAAGCAGTCGAAGGGGCGGGATGCGGTAGGCCGGACTTATGCCGAGCTGAGACGACCGGGAGACATGCTGGAGAGGGAGTCTACCGAGAGAGGAAGGAAAGAGGAGCGGGTCAACCTCACTGTGACAAACCCGGTACACTCCGCCCAAACCTTGGCTCAAGAGCAAAGGGACGGGCAGGATGCGGTAGGCCGGATTTATGCCGAGCTGAGACGACCGGGGAGCGTCACAGAGAGAGAATTAGCCGAAGGGAGTGTCGAGTTGAGGACACTGTATGATCGGAAGGAGGCGATGGAGATCCGCCCTGACGGGGTGCTCGTAATCACGCTGCACCATCCTTCCAGAGCAAAGCAATGTGTAGTCTGCCCACCAAGTAGGAGGACACAGGTCGTCTGGGAGACGCACAGGATGATCCATGCAGGGATTCATCGGACAAGACAGCGCATCCTGATGGATTGGTACTGGCCAGGCATATCCCCCCTGGTCAGGAGACTAATCAAGGATTGTGAGGTATGCCAAGTCGCCAAGAATGGGAAGAAGGCAGAGAACCCTCACCGACAAAGGATGTACGCGGGACGGCCTTTTCAGAAGTTGGCGGTCGATCTGGTCGGCCCCCTGCCCTTGACGAAAAGGAAGAACCGTTGGGTATTGGTCCTCACCGACCACTTCACCCGTTGGCAGGACGCGATAGCTCTGCCTGATGCCACAGCACCTACGGTCGCCGTCGCGCTGGACGAACGAGTGTTCGCTTACTGGGGCTTGCCCGAGCAGCTACACTCCGACCAGGGGGCTCAGTTTGAGTCCGTGCTGTTAGAAGAGCTATGTAGCCTGTGGGGCATCAAAAAGACAAGGACCACCCCCTATCACCCGCAAGGGAATGGGATGGTGGAGCGTCAAAACCGGACGCTGGGAGATGCACTCCGGACGTTGATACTAACGAGAGGCCAGGACGAGTGGGACAGTCTGCTGCCGCAAATTATGCGGGCCTGTCGCAGCACCCCCCACTCAGCAACCGGGGAAACGCCCAACATGTTAGTAATGGGACGGGAGGTACGCCTTCCTGACCAGCTGACAGGTACGCCCCCTTCCCTGGACCCTCGCAACGTCTCGGAACACACGGCGGAAGTGCAAGAAAATCTACGGACGGCACATGAATATCTAAGACAGCAGCAGCAAGAGATTAGGAGCCAGGACGATGAGGAGCCCGCCGTGTTTCAGAAGGGGGAACTCGTCGTGTTAGAGAACAAACGGAGAGTGAAGGGAAGTAACCCGAAGCTACAGCCACGCTTCGTCGGACCCTACCAGGTGCTGGAGGCCTTCCCAAACCACACCTACAAAGTGGAAAGGAATGGGCAGTGGTCCATTCAGAATGGGATGCGGCTACGTCATTACAGGACGTGTCAAGAGCCGGTCGGCCGAGCACCCCCTTGCCGAGAACCCGCCCTCCAACCAAATATGAAAGGGGCCAGAAGAGGACGACCCCCCAAGGCACGCCCTGCCCCCGCTGAGAACCTGGAGTTATTACCCTTACCACTGCCCGTACCAGAAACATTACCATTGCCATTGCCGTCACCCCCACCAGAAAGGCCACCGCTGGCCAGGGAATTCCCTAGCACACCGCATCCCCAGGAACCTGGAAACCTTCCCCTGGGAGAGGGGACACCCCCCACTCGGGAGTTGTCACCCCCGCGTTCACCTGCGGTGCGCCGCAGTCCAACCAAAAGGCCTGAGGTACCTGGACACAGCAAAGTAAAAGTAGAGAGAAGAAGTATAAACGAAGAAGACACGCCCCCACCAGAGGTCATTCAAAGGGCACCCAGCCCACCGAGGCCCCCAGCCCTCAGCGACGAAGACTGGCCGCCCCTGCAGCCCAGCCGGCTGCCCGCCTCACCCGTGAGCCGACCACAAAGGGAGAGGCAAAAGCCAACCAGATTAAATGATTACCACTGCTATACAGCAAGGGGGGAACACATACCCAATACCCCACCTACTGGAGCAGGCAGCCAGGAGGTCACATCACCACCACCACCATCAACAACTCTCCTGGAGAAGAAAGTACCAGAAAACCCGGCCGAAATCGGTTGGATAGGAGCAAAACCAAGAATAAATAAAAGAAAGATAGAAGAAAGTGAGACGAGTTATCATGAAGAGAGACGAGGGAGAAAGAACGAGCAAGGGGAAACAAATCCCCAAACCAGTAAACTCGTCGCCGAAAAAACTATGAAACAGGGTAGCATAACTTCCAGTTATAGCGAACAAATACCCGCCACCCCACGTCATCAAAACAATACCACGTGGGGGATGACGCTGAGAGAACACGTGGTGGCCACCACCAATCAAAATATAGATAGGTGCAGGAGCCGCCAACGCTCAGTTGCCATTCAACAGAGAACAAGTTCGCTACCCAACAGACGAGTAGATCAACCGGACAACACACCAACCACCATGGCTAGAACTGCACAGCACACCAAAGAAAGGATCGACATAACCTCTACAACAGGTGAGCAGTTGCCGAACGTGTCGATACGATCTCTTACCAACGCCTTAGATCAACAGATGAAATTATCAGTAACTGTCCCTCGCAAGGAGGACATGTTACGAAAAGACAGCAACTCACCTCTCGTCAGTATAAGACATATTGCTATTGCAGAAGAGGGTGAGATAACTTCACCAGAACCGGCCACCCACCTCATGAGGGAGATTTGGCTCAGTGGAGACACGATAAGGACTATAAAAGAAATGGCAGTGCAAGTCGGAGACAGCGACCAGTGGAAATGCACTAGGTGTGACTTCCAACAACTACGGAAGAGAGTGATCTACCACGTCAGGCAACACCTAACATTCTTCTTTTGTAAATGTGGAAAGAAGAGTCCATCAAGAGACGCCATCTTAAAACACATTCGTGTACAAGGTGGCACTACCGAACACGGTGGAAAACACAAGCCACTGTACGAGGTGGACGTAGATCGGTACGAAGAATTCTGCAAAGCCATAGGCTGGAAGTCACCACCGCCCTTCGGCACCCCGACCCCCTGCATAGAGAAGGCACCAGCAGAAAAGACAGCAGTAGAAAAGAAGCAAAGCGACAAGGCAAAGAGAGAGAAAGCGCCAGTACACAAACGGCTGGGAAGACAACCAGAGTCACCTCCCCCGACCAAGAAGAGGAGGATGACTCCCCCTCGCCGCTCGACCTCACCTAGGAGAGAGCGCCCCCAGCCGAGCTCATACAGTTGGCGCGCCGAACGCGAACATTCGGCCGAAGCAGACAGACAGAGACGAAGGCGGGAGCATAGACACCGCATGGAGGCACTAGACCGGGAATTACATGCCGTTACGCACGAAGCTTGCCAGTTGCTACTACGTGCAGAGGACATTAAGAAGGAGTTAACCCGCCCATACAGAGATTAGAAGGAACCCTACCAACGCCGCCGACATATTTATTGGCCAGCATCGCCAATGGAGGGGAGTGTGTAGAGGACCGGCGACGTTAACTACTCCCACCGAACATTACATACGGTTACACTTACACTTACACTCATCTATGTCTAGTTCTATGTTTACTACATGTCTCGTTCTATGTATACGATATCCCAGATACGTGTGACAGTTCTATGCCCGCGCTCTAGGGCAAACACTTCTATGTACATTTTATTATTATTTTACTTACTATGTAAACTTATACGCATGCCATGTGAATCCAGCCATGCATTCACTGTTGTACCACCCCTTGTATTTTATTTGCACACGCTGGCCAATCAATTGTGCCAGGTGTGGCCTCTTTTGTTCACTACATGTCAGTCACTTTTTATTATGTAACAGTTTACATAAATACGCATGTTCTAGTCAAATAAATCAGAGTCAGCTTGCACACTCTCAGAAGTTTCTTTGTACATACAAATAACTTCACTGCGCACCATTACTCGAGTAGTAATATACAGGCAGATCAGTCTGGACCTCTGCTGGCCGAACTTAGCTTGTCTAACTTCGCCTTCAATGTTCGACCTCTGCACAGCACTACAATAAGACAGCCGAACCTCTGCTGGCCGAACCTAGTTTTACTAGTTCGCCCTTCAAAGTTCGAACACATTGCATACACACATAACAGCTAACGCAACCGGCAGCTCGCTAGTTACTGAGATGGTCAACCACTACTCTCTAGTATACTAAGTCGACCTGTGGAAGGGTTGTATCGCTAGACACAGTTGCCATTACAAGTTCGGGAGGTTGTGCAGGTAGGCCGAGCTACCCCCTCACACCCCCACAGTAAAATCCTGCACAATATATCCATTCCATTCAATAAATTGTTCACGGTTTTTTTGAAATAATGATAACCGCTCTACTTGCCGTACGTATGTTATAATTTATATTATAGAAAATACATTTGAACACTATATCTATCTACCTACTACTCTCCAGATTATCAAGTACTGCGATCAACAATCGAGCCCATCATTAACAACTGGGAATCCATGATGTCATATATATATGCAAATTTAGTAGACTTGCTTTCTAGTCAAGATTACAATCATAGTCATATCTCCTGAACATTAGATATATTTTGACATTGTACATACCTCACTACATACATCATGAGCCTTTGTAAAACGAAGCCATTATAATATTTTCTTTTATAAATCTCTCAACTGGCGATAATATTATAAATAATACATATCATTATATTACATTGTAATAGCCTTATATTTTAATGGTATATAAACATCATTTCATCCTTGCCTGCTAATAGAGGTCTGTTTTGTTACATTTTATGTAAATACTTTATGTAAATAAAAGAATTCATTCCATTATAAATACATTTGGCCACACTCATAACAAGTGATGAAAGAAAATGAGAATTAGTAATTATCCTCTTTTGGTAGTGCAGACAACTCAAACGTTACATATCATATCATATTACAATACATGTAGCTTGGTTTATGGTTCTGACAATTAAATAATTAATGAAGAACAATCTACTGTATTTCATTTCTAATTTGCTGTAGTAGTATAAGCAGTAAGTATATAATAATTTCTTTTTACAATTATTACTTATTTGATACTAATAAATAAAGGTGTGTGTAACTACTCACTCACTCATCACTGGTTTATGTATTTTTATGTATTGTCGACATCGAGTCTAGGCTAGTCGACAATCCGTCTGAAATTGTCGCCATGCAATCTAACTTTGTCGACATCCAGGTTTTAGACAATCAGTCCAGTTACCCTCATAGAGAGCCACCCTGGCTAATGGGCGGGCGCTACGAGCGACGATTATATATATGTATATACAATCGTTGCTAGGAGTTATCTTTTCGCAGCATAAAAATTAGAGGAAGTTCCAATCTATGGTTTCAGCGGAGACGGAATTCTGCTGCTACATTAAAGAACTTGGTCTACTTCCTGTCTCTTTTTCCTGATTATTTATTGTGCGAAAATGTAAAGTTTTGAGTTTGACGCATACTAATTATTAATAATAATAATAGAAACGTCCTAATTACCTTTAATTTGTTAAGCTGACACAAGTAAGTTTTGTAAGCTCTACCATCATCATCGTTGCCGAGTTTTTAGCCAAGCTGAAAGAAGAGCGTCTGGTAGTAGTAGTGGTAGTAGTAGTAGTAGTAGTAGTAGTAGTAGTAGTAGTAGTAGTAGTAGTAGTAGTAGTAGTAGTAGTAGTAGTAGTAGTAGTAGTAGTAGTAGTAGTAGTAGTAGTAGTAGTAGTAGTAGTAGTAGTAGTAGTAGTAGTAGTAGTAGTAGTAGTAGTAGTAGTAGTAGTAGTAGTAGTAGTAGTAGTAGTAGTAGTAGTAGTAGTAGTAGTAGTAGTAGTAGTAGTAGTAGTAGTAGTAGTAGTAGTAGTAGTAGTAGTAGTAGTAGTAGTAGTAGTAGTAGTAGTAGTAGTAGTAGTAGTAGTAGTAGTAGTAGTAGTAGTAGTAGTAGTAGTAGTAGTAGTAGTAGTAGTAGTAGTAGTAGTAGTAGTAGTAGTAGTAGTAGTAGTAGTAGTAGTAGTAGTAGTAGTAGTAGTAGTAGTAGTAGTAGTAGTAGTAGTAGTAGTAGTAGTAGTAGTAGTAGTAGTAGTAGTAGTAGTAGTAGTAGTAGTAGTAGTAGTAGTAGTAGTAGTAGTAGTAGTAGTAGTAGTAGTAGTAGTAGTAGTAGTAGTAGTAGTAGTAGTAGTAGTAGTAGTAGTAGTAGTAGTAGTAGTAGTAGTAGTAGTAGTAGTAGTAGTAGTAGTAGTAGTAGTAGTAGTAGTAGTAGTAGTAGTAGTAGTAGTAGTAGTAGTAGTAGTAGTAGTAGTAGTAGTAGTAGTAGTAGTAGTAGTAGTAGTAGTAGTAGTAGTAGTAGTAGTAGTAGTAGTAGTAGTAGTAGTAGTAGTAGTAGTAGTAGTAGTAGTAGTAGTAGTAGTAGTAGTAGTAGTAGTAGTAGTAGTAGTAGTAGTAGTAGTAGTAGTAGTAGTAGTAGTAGTAGTAGTAGTAGTAGTAGTAGTAGTAGTAGTAGTAGTAGTAGTAGTAGTAGTAGTAGTAGTAGTAGTAGTAGTAGTAGTAGTAGTAGTAGTAGTAGTAGTAGTAGTAGTAGTAGTAGTAGTAGTAGTAGTAGTAGTAGTAGTAGTAGTAGTAGTAGTAGTAGTAGTAGTAGTAGTAGTAGTAGTAGTAGTAGTAGTAGTAGTAGTAGTAGTAGTAGTAGTAGTAGTAGTAGTAGTAGTAGTAGTAGTAGTAGTAGTAGTAGTAGTAGTAGTAGTAGTAGTAGTAGTAGTAGTAGTAGTAGTAGTAGTAGTAGTAGTAGTAGTAGTAGTAGTAGTAGTAGTAGTAGTAGTAGTAGTAGTAGTAGTAGTAGTAGTAGTAGTAGTAGTAGTAGTAGTAGTAGTAGTAGTAGTAGTAGTAGTAGTAGTAGTAGTAGTAGTAGTAGTAGTAGTAGTAGTAGTAGTAGTAGTAGTAGTAGTAGTAGTAGTAGTAGTAGTAGTAGTAGTAGTAGTAGTAGTAGTAGTAGTAGTAGTAGTAGTAGTAGTAGTAGTAGTAGTAGTAGTAGTAGTAGTAGTAGTAGTAGTAGTAGTAGTAGTAGTAGTAGTAGTAGTAGTAGTAGTAGTAGTAGTAGTAGTAGTAGTAGTAGTAGTAGTAGTAGTAGTAGTAGTAGTAGTAGTAGTAGTAGTAGTAGTAGTAGTAGTAGTAGTAGTAGTAGTAGTAGTAGTAGTAGTAGTAGTAGTAGTAGTAGTAGTAGTAGTAGTAGTAGTAGTAGTAGTAGTAGTAGTAGTAGTAGTAGTAGTAGTAGTAGTAGTAGTAGTAGTAGTAGTAGTAGTAGTAGTAGTAGTAGTAGTAGTAGTAGTAGTAGTAGTAGTAGTAGTAGTAGTAGTAGTAGTAGTAGTAGTAGTAGTAGTAGTAGTAGTAGTAGTAGTAGTAGTAGTAGTAGTAGTAGTAGTAGTAGTAGTAGTAGTAGTAGTAGTAGTAGTAGTAGTAGTAGTAGTAGTAGTAGTAGTAGTAGTAGTAGTAGTAGTAGTAGTAGTAGTAGTAGTAGTAGTAGTAGTAGTAGTAGTAGTAGTAGTAGTAGTAGTAGTAGTAGTAGTAGTAGTAGTAGTAGTAGTAGTAGTAGTAGTAGTAGTAGTAGTAGTAGTAGTAGTAGTAGTAGTAGTAGTAGTAGTAGTAGTAGTAGTAGTAGTAGTAGTAGTAGTAGTAGTAGTAGTAGTAGTAGTAGTAGTAGTAGTAGTAGTAGTAGTAGTAGTAGTAGTAGTAGTAGTAGTAGTAGTAGTAGTAGTAGTAGTAGTAGTAGTAGTAGTAGTAGTAGTAGTAGTAGTAGTAGTAGTAGTAGTAGTAGTAGTAGTAGTAGTAGTAGTAGTAGTAGTAGTAGTAGTAGTAGTAGTAGTAGTAGTAGTAGTAGTAGTAGTAGTACTTTCTTACGTTATTATGTATCATCATCATGATTAATAATAATAATTAATAATCATTCAATTCATTCTTAAATATTTAATAATAATCATAATGTTTATAACAGCTAATAATAATAATTTATAAATAATAACCTAAACTAATGAAATGATGATGATCATGATGATGATATAAGTAATATTATTATTATTGTATGTATTTTTGTATATGTAATAATAATTAATAACTGAAAAAAAAGGTGATGGTGAATGAATGATTTTCTTCATTGATGATTTCAATAATAAATAACAGTAAAATAATAACTAGTTTTAATTATAAGAATTAAAAATAGTTATTATTATTGAAATCAATGAAAGTCTATTATTTATGAAAAGTTGAAAACTGAAAAATAATAATAATCCAATGGTGATTGTTTGTTGTTATTATTATTTATTAAATTATTGAAGTCATTGTTGTCAATGAAGATCATCATTCACCGCTACTATTTTTAATTTGATAGTAGTAGTAGATGGATAGTATTATAGATATATAATCTAATGATGATTGTAATAATAATAATAAATATTATAATCATAACCTTATTTATTATTATGAATTTGTTATTATTATTATTATTATTCATAAATTAAGCATATAAAGTGATTATTATTATAATAATCACCTTATTATCATTATGTTTATTTTTAATTAATTTATTGTTGTTGCTCATAAATAATCGTTTTTTTAATTTCATTATTTTATTATTATTATTGTGATTATGATTATTAATTATAAATATACCATCTTATTTTATTTATATACAACAGTAAAAAATGATGATGATAATAATAATCATTATTATGATTTATGGTATAAAGCAAGTTTCATCACTAGTATAAATTATTATTACTAACTTATTTAATTTATTGGCATAATAATATCCTTTATTAATTTTATTCAACTTTATTATTATTATTTGTCTTTACCAAAATAATAATTAATAATATTATTAATATTTTGTATGTAAAAATGAGATTGATATGAATTACTATTTACTGATTGTTTACCATTGTTAATTAATTACCCATTGATAAATATATGAGTGGAATAGTTTTTGTTCTAGTTTATTTTCATCTATCTGTCTATATATTGCTGTAAATAAATCTGCAGAATAAAAATATTATGCAGTATGATTTTTAGTATTATTATATCATGTATTGAGTTCAATTGTTTATACTGTTTTTAAAGTATAGTGACAATAGAAATATATATACATTTTAGTGTTTTCAATCGCTGTTGAATGTTGCATAAATTAAATGAGTTTTTAAGTTTTCAAGTTTTTGTATCATTACTCTTAGATTATTGCATCTACTTTTAGATCATCTGCGCTACAAACGTCTGTGACATAATTCGTCATAATGAATGGTGTGGATCAGCATACAATCAAGAAAGGATGGCTGAAGAAGCAAGGTGGAATTGTACGAAATTGGCTGGATCGTTGGTTTGTACTGAAAGGTCAGTGATTGTGGTGTATTAACCACTTAAATGGTGGCAGTTTTTAATTGTGGATAAAATTGTCGATACGCTTGGACAGCATGTGTCATATGTTTCCTGGTTTTTCACTATTATTTTTGTATAATTAGTTCGTTTGAGCATACATGCATGTGTGCTGATCTGACTGGCAGGAAATCGGTGATGCCAGCCGAAACACGCAATTGTAAAGATTTAGTTGAAATGTCAAAAAATAATAATTTAAAAATGAGTGCATAAAAGCGAACGAGCTCCATGGGAAATACAGTTCACATATTCAGTTGGCAAACGGTTTAGTCATTGCAATCACTGTATTAGTAAGTGATTTACGAAGTGGAGTGTGCATGTTTACTATTAGTCATTTGGTTGATTGCGATATTTACAGTTAAAATATCTATTGCTGCTTTGTTATCATTTAACAGTCATTGTGACGGCGTATAGTGCAGGGCATGGTTGTTTACTTGGTGAGACACTTAATCTGCGGTCTTATGATTATATGATGAGAGAATGTCATCACCACCATATTTAGTAGATGAGCTAGCTGTGCAGAGTTACTTGTGCAGACTCACATCACATTATTGTAGTGTATACACGCAATAGATTATTTGTTATTGTTCCTTGTTTGATTGTTGCAGTGATTTTTAATGCACACAAATTTGAGAATGTCATTATTTTTAGTTTGTTGTTTTTTAGGAAAAGTACTTCATTACTACACAAAGGAGGACGAATCCAAACACCAGGGAATGATTGAGCTTCAAGATTGCAAACTCACTGAACTTCCGTTCAACCGAGATGAACCTGAGAGATGGCTTTTGGAAATCAGTCAAGGTATTCTGTGAACCCATACTCTTGTAGCCAACTACTTGTCTAACTAGTACTATCATAGCTAAATAGTCAGATATCAGCTGGTGTCTCATTGTAGATATTTCTTCTATTTTAGTTTGTCGAGGAGGGCGCGCTAACGAGGCATACTTATTAATGGCCGACAGTGAAGCCCTGAGAACGGAATGGATAAGTGCTCTGCGCTGTGCCCTGTATGCCGATGTTGGTGGAGGTAAGGTCACTCCATCCATAGGTATCTCAATCGTTTAGTAGGATATGATGTCATGTTTGTTTCCTTCATTACATAATGCGTGTACTAAACACCCAATATAGCATGTATTTATTATATCTCTGAGAACCTGCGTAAAAGTTTGTCAAAATGATAAAAAAATTTCTGATTGAGTGAAAACATGATATTACATAATGATTTTATGCTGTTTTAGGAGTTGCAAGTATTTGTAGGCAGGTAGTAGAGAGAGTAACCAATGTCACCTTTCGTTTGTAGATGAGAGTTTGTGCGATTTGTGTATGTGAATCTTGGGCTAATACAAATAAGGGATGTGTATGATTTTTTCAATCTTCTTTTAATTGGAATTAAGGATAATTGGGGACTGCGACCGTCTCTCTCATAATGCGTTTGGTCTTGGAAATAGCTATAAACTATACAAATACTCTCGATTGGGTTCATAGTAATAAATAAATAGCAGTATGTATTTTTGGACTGGTTTGATAACTTACCAAAATAAAAACTCAAAATTCAAACGTCACTTCACTGTTATGGGTAGAGAATCACCATCTTTTTAGCAGCAAGCTTTGCATGCTATTATGACTGCTATAATGTCTGTTTTTGTAGAGTTGCTTTTTCCACAGGAGATAACTCTGTTATAAGTTTGGCATGGTTTTCTTTTGGTCGGGTGTGACTCCTTGCGGTTGTACTTTTATTTGCATAGTCTCCGTTACTCATGTTCTGTTTATCTGATTAGTGTGTGTTGTGTTTATAGCACATCATACGTGCCATGACCTATTATGGCTCTTCGACACGGCTATGGATTGACAAATATCATATTACACTTTCTTATCTCATTGATGCTCATTCTCATGTTGATTTTATCTTTTCATTCTATTTATGGCCAAACCCATCTCCCAACTCTCTCTCCCTCATGCTTATGATATCACTGGCCTAGTTTGCTATCATATTCTATCTCGTTATTATCTACATATCTTGTGCAAGTTGCCCAGTAATATCATATCACCAAAGCCAGATATCCCCAAGTGAAAGGAGTAGATCAAACAAGCTGCTCATACTGTTCTGAACTTGTGAGATGGATAAGTTTTACTCAAACCCCCCCCAATAAGAAATGACTCATCACCTCATGAACTGCTTACATGCACACTAAAATTGAATATATGGGAACTGGCCACGCTGTGTGACAGGCCCATGAGATCAACATCTATGTTCTCGTATGCTATTGGTGTTATCATCTACTCATTGCAGGAGTGTTTGGAGGCCCGTTATTAAAAACCACTAGATATGACAAGAGGGTGCACAACTGTGACGTGCCTCATGTGGTCAAAGGCTGTGTGGAGATAATATTGGAGAACGGAAGAGAAGTGGAGGGGATATTCAGGTAATGCAACGAGTGGTGCGTTTAGTAGCACCCACGAGCACTTGGAAGTTGATATCCATGCATTGTTGACATACATATTGTATATTTGTGTAATAACATTCGAGGGTCTCTAACTATCTCTTAGGTGACTGTCACCTGGTTATATCACTCATATAAGACTAGGTAACTGCTACTGAACAATCGTATCCTGCGGCTTATCTTTACGCTAGTTCCTTTTATCGGTTAGAGTGTGATATTTAGTAATATGTCACTCACATTTGTGTTCAGTGTGTGCAGCAACTATCTTGGGATATAAGACATGATTCAACATTCCCCGTGTTGCGAAACTTGTGTAATCAAATTATTCTTTGTCATTTCCAGGCAGCTAGATAGATGCAGAAGCATTTGATGATTTTTTTCGGCATTAAACTGCCTGCATCGATAATTTTATAGCAATGGGGGACCCGCCCGATTTTACGTGCTCGCTAGGGAGCGCTAATTCAATGCAACCAGAAGTCTGGTTGCCATAGTACTACAACTACAATACTATTTATATTAATGAAAGTCAACCAATTTTAACTATTTTTTCACTTTATAGTTCTCCTCTTACTGATATATTGGTATCGCCATGAGCTTCAGTGTTTCTTATACCTCTCTAAGTGTTTTTTGGCATGTTAAACAATGAGCATTAACCCAGATAATCATTTTATTATGAGCACTAACAATACCAACTATAGGACCCTATCTAAGATACAGAAGGATCTGGTAGGAGTTATCTCCCAACCGGATAATCGAACCTCTGCATCTAGCAGTTATTTATTATTATTTATTACTTATTTAATTATTGTGTGTTGGCATCATATTCATTTTATTTTAATGTTGAATCATTTTCATTCCAGCACAAGCTTGATTCAAGTTGTGATTACAATAATATCGTAATCACATGTAAAAATTATCCCATATTTGTTCAGTAAAATTTGTAATATTATTACAAATTTCATTCAACAAACATGGGATAATTTATTTATTTTATTAATTATCATTATTATTTATAAAGATAAAATCAAAAAAATTAATAATCAATCACCCTGAAAGTTAGATAATAAAGCAAATGTACGCAATTGCCATTAATTAGCCACATATCACAGGGCACCACATGTTTGGTACACTTAGTGATGGTCATAAGGGTTGGTTATTATTATTACCAGTTAGTCATTAGAGTTTTGGAATCCGCAACTAATGATTCGTGGGAGGTAGATAGGGATGGAGTGTATAATATTGACCATGCGTCACTTACATAAACCATCTCAGTACATCACCACTGTGGAAGTAGGCTGCAACAAGGGCGCACCATAATTAATTTACGTTGGCAAACTTAATCAAACCTGAAATACCAAATTATATCTCTACCATGTAGTGTTTATGAGCATAATTGTTCAATTACTTTTTCAAGTGAATAAACCAAAATCTTTTTTGAAAAAAATTTCCAAAGGCTACATTGACCCCTTGAGCTTTCTCAAAGACATTGTTTTTGTCATATTAGTTATGTCTCATATTGAGATAAAAATTCAAGCAAGACGTGATTTCTAATGATATGTCATATCAGCGACTGGACTGCTTCCGGTGGCATCGACAAAGAGAAACTACGGGCCGGGTCCCCATTGAAATCCCCAGATATGTGAATTTCTATTTAAAACTTCATTGGCGAGTAAAAATTTTCAGCAGTCACCACAGCTATACCGTACCCCTGGTGAACTGATATATCTTTTATAAACTCAGTAACTTTACTTCCGCTATAGATAAAATGTCACTTGATAGAGGTGACATGAAAACCCTCACCTGTTGTTCATGGGCTAATTAAATATTGTAATGGTTGTAAAACTTTCTAGGCTCATATATTCATAAAATAAAAAGGCTCAAATTTGAGAATGTCTTCGTTGGTCACATTTGACAGTGAAAAATATTTGCATAGTCTGATATGTGCAAGATAGTAGTTCTGATTACTGGTTACTATGTGCTTTGCACTGACACCTGCTTGCTCAGTGACTTTAGTAACGATGCTTGTGCTTTGGGAAGACCGAGTGTTTAGCTATGACTTTTGTTTGTGTTATTAATTGCCATTATTCAAAAAGAATTGATTTTGAGAGCTTCTGTTTAAAAGTGTGGCTGGAATTGGCTGAGCAAGAAAAAAAATGGTCACAAAATAATAAGAAATTCCACTGCAGCACTTGTTTAGGTTTGGTGTGTAGTTTTTTATTAGTTTTTTTTTGTTTAGATTGAGTGGACGACTGGCACAAGTCAAAGAGATGAGGAGGAGATATGACGAAGGGGAGCGCCCCAATCTTCAGAAAGAAAATGTAGATGTTCACACAGCAGCATCTGTTCTTAAACTATACTTTCGTCAACTTCCTGAACCTGTTATTCCATTTGAACATTTTGAATCATTTCTAAATCTGGCGACTAGCTTTCGGTATAACAGTAATCACAACCAGACCCTCAGCAATCTCAAAGCATTAGTCAGAAAAATTCCCGAAGAGAATTACAGATTATTAGATTATCTGACAGCGTTCCTATGTGAGATTTCTAAGTATCAAGAGGTGAATAAAATGACTGAGAAAAACATCGCCCTCATTTTTGGGACCAACATTTTACGAGCTCTTGACAATTCACCAGAATTTGAAATGGCAACACAGAATCTTACTACTCATGTTGTCCTTGCTTTGGTGAAATGGCACGATTTCATATTTAATGATTTGGATGAGGAAGTTTCAGATATAAAAATTGACAAAAATGAAATGGATCGTATAGTTAGCCTTGCAGAAGACAGTGTGGAGAGCGATTGTGTATCAAGTAATGTCCTAGTAGATGATACAATCTCGAATGATGGTGAGGTAGATGATACACTGAATTCAACGTCAAACACTGCTCTATCTTCCTCCGCAATAATGGACCTACAAGGCATAGACTTTTCTGATATCCATTCTCATGAGAATAAAACGCATACTGCTCCGCCTATTCCAACTCGAGCGAGCAACAGGGATAATGTGTCAAATGACTCCGCCATGTCAACAGATATGTCTACTGTATCTCGGGATAGCAACAATTCTTCCAGATCTACATTCCCCATTCCAGCTCCTAGAAACAAAGACGCTCCTGATGTGCGGAAAAGAACGGCGAGCACTAAAGCTCGAACCAGACCAACAGCTATCGTGCGACAAGAGAGTACTCCACCACCTTCACCTAATAGAAAATCTGGCAGTTTGCCAATAACCAAAGTCGAGCGTGGACAATCTAATTTCACTAGTTTTATTGACAGTCCATTGAACAGTAGAGTTTCCTTAAATATTGGGGACTTGCCAAATGATGTTCATGATTTACAAGCTTTAATTCTTTCCTTAAAAATAGAAATAAAACAGTTGCGTGCATCAAACAGCACATTGAAAGAAGCGAACGACGAGTTGAGCGCTAAATATCAGCAACAAATTGCAAACCTGGCGGCCACCATACATCAGGAAAGGCAAACCAAAGATGAAGCAGTAGCACGGGTGGTAAACTTGACAGGTCAGCTAGCCCTCTACCAGTCCAAGTATGGTGTACTTGATGAGTAAGAAATTAACATTTATACATATTATTCAAAAAAATCAGGTATTGTGTAGGTATTATTATTACATAATAGCGTCTATTAGCCTGACACTTACTAATTTCATTACAGTATACATCAGCAATTGCCCCATCAGTAATTGCCCCAACCATATGAAATAGTTGGTGCAATTACTCCATTTATTTTAATAATTTATAATATTTGTTTTCATAATTTTTTCACCTTACAATAGTACAGATCTTATATTATTGTTTTGCACTTGGTTATTGTTTATAAAAATAGAAATATCATTTCAAATGAGTCTTTCCAATTTTTAGTTTGCGTTTCTTGACATGTTTCGGCATCTTTTCTTTTCTTTTGTCTGCTTTCGCTTCTTTCACAGCTTGTTTTCTTTCTCTTTTCTCTGATGTTGATTCATCTTTGGGTCGGCCTTGCTGAGTATGAATGTCAATTGTTTTTTCATCTTCACTTTCATCTTGAGACTCACTTTCACCTTCACTGTCTTCAGCTAGTAATTTAGGCTGTTGTTCCACAGATGACAAATCAGGTTTCAAGCCAACAACTGTGGTGTATGATAAACTGTTACCATCAACAACAGCTGAAAGGATATCTCTTTCTGGATTGCGTATTTCATCCAATGATTTCGGAATGAAAGTTTTCATAAACACCTCGGCAGAGACTTTTTCTTCTGCTGTAAGATCAGCAATTGAACGAGTACTGGCTTGGTTCATCAGACGTCGCACACACTCTTCCAAGTTTTTGTCAGTAATACTAGGATCTGTGACAAAATCAAACAGCTCCTGTGTGGTAAGAACTGAAACATGCTTTTTCATGAAGAACTGATTTACATTCATACAATCTTTCCGTAAGAATTCCAGAGCATGAGGATGGTCATGTTCAACAGATTGGCTAACATCAATCCAGTACGCCTGCTCATCATGGTACAAGAGGTTGTACTCAGACAAATCTCCGTGTACAAGTTTGCATGTGTTGTACAAAACCCGCAGCCACCTGACTATCTCCATATACATTTCACAGGCTTTATTAGAACTGAAGTCTGCATCCTTCAATCTGTGAGCGGGCCAGCCATCATTACCCAAAAATGTCATCACCAACACATGGCTTTTCAGCAGCAACGGCTCTGGAGAAGGAATACCAGCTTTATGAATTCTGTTAAGGTTCCGAAACTCTTTTTCAGCCCAAGTTCTTACCATTTTTCTCGGATTTCCTTTGCAGTAGCCGTTGCGGAATCTATACTCTCCTGAAACGTATTTATCCCGATCCTTGAAGACCAATATGGAAGTTTTGAATACTTTGATAGCAAGCTGGCCACCATCAGGTCTAGTGGCATGATACACGTTTGCCTCTTTGCCTGTGCTTATACAGCCATTTATCTCTGAAATGAATCCCTGGCTAAGTAGTTTGAATATTATCATTCTAGTTCTTGGATCGAGTACTTGTTCCACAGTGGCTCTGTCCGCCTTGTCCCTGTGTCTAGCTCGGCTCACCTCAGATTTTTTTCCACCAGAACTGGTTATCAATGCAGGCTTGGATCCATCGTACTCACCGAGGGTGATTTTGGCACTGAATTGATTGCTTAATGTTTTATCATTGACTGTAATTCTCCTGGCACTAGTTTGCTTCTGTTGACTGTTAGGTTGGGGTCGTTGGCTGCTGATTGCGCTGAACTGTTTAGTGAAATCTCCTTTCATACCACTCCAGTCTTCTTGAAAAGCATAGTTTGTTCCATCATCAGACCAATCGGAGTCGCTGTCTTCACCCTAAACAAACAGTGCATTATTCACTAGAAGAAGAGAACAAATAATATTTCTCGTGTATTTGAGTGAATGCTGCGCTCACACACAGAGGATTTTAATCAACTAGTAATACACCAAGTTCAGATTCAGCCCAAATATGCAAGCATTTTCGTGATGTGTGAGTAATTTGTACAGCTCCAACAGCTCATCGTTCAAACAAACAGTAATGCCAGTTCTTTCAATGTAATCTTGCTCCTTTATGTTGTACAACGGAGTTCATTTTCATAGCTCACCAGTGTCAGAAATCAAACAGTTCATTATAAATATAATACACATATGGCAAAGTTGTCACAGAAGCATGAAAACAGATTTACCTCATCAGAGCTGTCATATCTGACAGGGTGAACAGCAGTGGTGACTAGGTGACTCTCTCTCAGACATTTTTCAGTGGTTTCCTCTGCATCACTAAACTGACCTTCCACTATTGCACTCATAGTAAGTACCTGATAGCTCCTACAACACAGTTTGTCTTGAATACTTTATGACCATTTAATACTGACTACTAGCATAAAGTAGCATGGAAGATACTTGTGGTTCATTTTGTTCACATTTTAAACAAGCAAATATTTTTTGCCATCAAATGCTGGAAGCGTATAGTTGAGTAACTAGGTTGGTTTTTAAACTCATCTGATTCAAAATTACGAACAAGTGAACCTCAGCAGTCAAAAATTGGTACAAGTAACGGACCAGAAAAGCCTCCACAAAATTATTGCGATGCAAACAGGAAAATCAAATAAAACAAACATCAATATATGATTCAGTGACACCGCTGATGCTTTATTCAGTCACCATATATTTTTATATTAAATTTAATTATTTATGATCATCCAATTACTGGCATGCAATCACAGATGAAAAAGACTTGCAATAAACTAATAAATCACAGAGAGAAATAATAAATTCTGTGATCACCAATAAAGGAGGCAGTAACTCCACGGTGGAAAAATACTATACTATACTAAGGTAGGGAAGCTTATAAAGATGGGATTAGTGAATTATGTATAATTAATTTGAGTTTGATAAAAAACAGGCTGTGAAAAGATTGCCTCAACACTGACGAATTCCATACAATAGTTAAAAAAAAACTAACTAGCCCGATATAGTAATTGAGCAAAGCTTTGCACCTTCATTATATATGTAATGTCATATGAAATGCGTGTGTCACTAGTGATATGAAACTAGAAATAACATCTTTAGCTAGTGAAACTACTTAGCATTTATTTGGTAGAATAGCATAGATTCATTCTGGTGAAGCTCATTTCAAGTGCACTTTTTTCAACTAGTATTTATCGTTTTAAGGATTTTTTGTCAGCACAAAATCATCAAGTGAAATGCTTCCCTGTTGTTTCCTCAATAGGCAAAAATGATTATAAATTGATGCATAGACCAGAATGATCTATTCCTGATGTGACAAACTGACATAGATGATTAATTATTGGGATTGTCACAGTTACTGTCAGAAAGAACAATCGACGGAAAGTTTTCATTGACTGATCGCAAAATACAGTGGTTTCACTAGCAAGTATTTTGCTACCATACTAAGCTATGTGTCAACCTCAACTCAGTAGCACATTTCCAAACGTTTTCCTTTTTATACTTGACAGCAAAACTCATATATATGTATTTACCAGAGTATGACTGACTGACTATTTAGAAGTATGCATAAAAAATAAAAAAGTGCGACCTGACGATTGCGTTTTCAAACTTTTCCACTTTTGGTTCGAACACCTGAAACATTTTGCGGTCCACTAGTAGTTCTTTTCCATCATTTTCTACTATAGTCTTTTATTATTAGTATATATATTTATCTATATAAACGCGAACAAAAACATCTTTCTGACTGCCTTTGAGTATGTCCGTCTGTATGTATGTGATTGTCCGTCATTCCAGGTGAATAGATGCCTAAACCGTTTCACTGAGAGAAATAAAAACTGTTGTAAGAACGATCTATTGGATTAATCTAAAGTATGGGGTTTATATTTACCATTTGTTTTTAAACTGAATTTCATATTTTCAATAATGTAGGTGGAGACAAATTACAAACAGTACAATTTGCTAATATCAGTCGGTTGAGAGGTAAAGTGTCAATAAAACAATTCTGTGCTGGTTTATGATCCACATTAATTTCTCCCAGTATGCATAGATTGCAACATTCTTTCATAACATTGTTTTTGCAAGTTCGTGTCAGTAGTAAAGCAGCACAGCACAGAGCACACCAGTGTCATCTTTCGAATTGAGCAGGGAGAGAGAATGTGGAAGGGAGAGAAGGAGAGGGTGGAACAGGACGGAAGTTGAGCAAGGTAGAGGATGAGAGGTAGAGTGAAGTGGGCGAAAACAGAGTGAGCTGGTAAAATGATGTTTGAATACAGCGGGTGATGCTACTAGTATATATTTACACTAATCTGTGAAAAATTTCATAAAAATGTAAACATATATATTTTACTTATTTTCTTGGTCAAACAAATAGTAATTGAGATCTAATTATTATTGTTGTTAAACACAAAAAACGCTTGCTTAGGCAAAGAGATTTGGTCATGCAACAACTTATCTTTGGGGCTGTTCTGCTATAAAGAGTCATATGAAGTCACGAAGGGGAACTGTAAGAATTTTGCTGAGTCACTGCATAGCAAATAAATATGTCCAAGTCAGCTTCTATTTAGCGCATACTATTGATGGGACCAAGGAGAGCACAACTCCGTAACAAATTTTCTATTACACCATGATCCAAATTAAATGAAATGCAGGCGAATATCCATGACATAAGCCCTTAAAAATGATATAAGTAATAGTAATAAATGATAGTTTTAGTTGAAAGGCTTAGGACAGGCTTTTTGAGACGCAATCTGGATTTAGAGTTGTTCTCTCATTGAGTATTGTAAAACTGTTGAGGAAATTAACTCACAGTCGGGAAAATGCGATAGGTCTATTGAGGTCTATGACTCCATGGTTTACAGAAGGGGCTATCATAAAGTGGCAGCTCCATTATAATATTATATAGTACATTTAAACAAGCAATTGTATCATTTTCATTGTTTTTACTTTAAAATTAACTTCTAAAAAGCATCATAATTTTGTTGACTTTCAATTTTATTCTTAATAAGATATATAGTAAGCATTTCAGATTTCATTAGGATTGTTGTTGTGAAAAAAATAATGCAGGAAATATAATTTTGGAAATGGTTATTTTTTTCATCTCAAATCATTATGAAAATCTTACTAATTTTATTGTTCAACTATAAACCTAGAAATTAATTTTTTAATAAAAGTATCCAATAGTTTTTGATTTTGATCACGCGAAGGCCAGTGTATACGTAGTAGCGGCTTTATCAAAAATGGAAAAAATTGCTCGCTCAAGAAAAACAGCTCCAAAACATTTTTAATTTGCTGCCATCTCATTTTTTGCAATCACAACGCCAACATTTGGCAGGCCAACTTCTATAAGAACAAACCAGTTTTTTTTAAACTGTTTATAGCTTCATATAATTTGTTGCATCGTTGGAAAAAAATTGCATTTAGACCAGCACTGATTGCCTTACTGGCAAGAAAAAAACTCCATATTGTTTTTTAAACACATTTCAAGCTGAAAAAGATTAAATTAAATCCAATCAAAGTTACATGTCGCAAGCACTTTAATCAAAGATTTGTTCAATAGCATTGTTAAACTTCATGATGGAAGGAAATATATACCGGCTATGGGCTGTTTATATTGCTGCTGAAATGAACCTATATCATTGAGAGGGGAAACGGCTGTCAGCACTACAGAGGGGGAGACAATTCTCCATCTGGTGGACCAAGGTGATTCCATCAAGTGAGCCTGGCTATCAAAGAGTGGAGATAACTCTTTGTTTGTACTACAGAGAGAAACCTACTCTGCAGAGGAGACAACTCTCTACTTGTAAAATGGCATGGCTAAACTTGTTCATTTACCTGTGCCATATCCTCAGTTCCCTGGTGCTGCATTTATTCAGTTACCTAGTAGGTGTATTACAACTGCACTATATATTACACTGAGTTCACGACCTTCAGATTTATACAAACCCCAGTGTAAAGCACGCAGTTTGAAGAAAACCAACAAATGGCCATGTGGGATACCATTCAAATCGATATATGTTGAAGACTGAATAATAAATAATTATTACTTTTTGTACATACCGTGATAGTAATAAATAACCAAAAAAAACAACAATAATAATAATTAAATTTTGGTCTCGGAAAATGCCATTGTCTCTCATTACAACTCAGTTAGCAACTACTGAACATTAACAATATGACTACTATTTCACTGATCGCTACCGCCAAATTTTTTTAGTAGTGATGATCGTTGGTAGTACCGGTCAAAGAAGTGGAGATTGAAGTACAAGTCTAGCTCTATATTTCAACTGATTTAAGGTCGCCAAACAGACGTCTTGGTGACTAGAATAAAATATTTTTAAAAAAAACTCGAGTAACAATACTGTATGGTGCAGTTGAAATGTGATTTTCTGATTGGTTACCAATATAACAAGAAAATAATATTACATGAACAAAATATTAAATCAATAACTGCAGCCATGTCTGATTGTAAAACAACTCAAAATATATGTCATGCTATCAAGCACAAAAATATCCACAACCACAAATGATATATTAGTGCCTTACATGCAGAGTTGGCTTGGTTTAAATCCAGTGGTTTTTTCAATTTTTGTGGTTTTTTTATGGATTTTCGTTTGTTCATCAAATAATACAAATTTTTTAAAACAACTTGCAAGTTATCCGCTTGAAAGCATTCAATGATGCCCTGGTCTTATTCTATTGGTTATTCTAAAGATCTCAAGTGATCAAGCAAAACTTTTTAGCTAACAGGGACTGCGATGGTATTTCTCAATAGTCATTTAGTCCTGGAAAAACCTCGCAAAACTCCATAGTGCTATTAAATATATATAACTTGTTGATTTTGTTTTGTCATAATAAATAGCAATAGTTGTCATTAAATCATCTAGAAAAAAATTAAAACAAAAGTTGAAACACTCATCTCAAAATGTCAACAGCCAACTTTTTTTATAGAGCGGAAAGTTGTTCTTTTACAACCCTATTACAAAGCCTAGTTCTTAATAATTTTTCTCACCGGAATCAGTTATATGTTATAATTACAACAGAAACAACTGCTTTGACAGAGTTGTCTCTTCTAAAAGAAGAAAACTGTTACAAATTTGGTGTTATTTTCTTTTGAGGAAATAACTATAGTGCCCAAGTAATTTGGTGCTTGATAACTCTAGCGATTCCTGGCGTATGTACTCTTACGAGCTCAGTCCCTATTGCCAAAATAGAGAATCAAAGATGGTTATAGAAAATTATGAGCCACATATACAAGTGATTTAATTTTACGCTTGGAATGGTACAGTCTACGCAGCGAAATCGACTTGGCACTCAAAAGAAGGACATATTTATGTACAGCCTCTCCAATACATAATATGTCAAAAATACCAATGATCCCATGTCCTACTATTGTAATGCCATGTATTTGTTGCAATTTGTGTGTATGTTTTCTATTTTATGCCGTTCTATTGTACGATCAGTCATTTATTTAAATATTAAAGCAATACTGTACCACACGGTTGTCTTTTTTCGATTTAAACAAACATTAATCATTTTTAACAAGCTAATTGCTACATATAAACTGCCATCGCTTTGACCATTATTTGGCAGTATAAATATTGTGCAGAAATTTGTGGTGGCATTGTGACTATACACATAGTAGGTTGATTGGAAGGGAATTGTCTCCACATAGCACCTGTGAACAGATTGTTTGTTACAGTTGCGTTCCTCTACAGTATTATTATAATTATTATTATTAATTTTACCTATTATATATATATATATAGCCTATAAGGCTAATAAATAATAATAATAAATTATTACTATTATTATACTATTATTCATAATAATAATAATTACTATATATATATATATATATATATATATATATATATATATAATAATTAATAAATAATTAAATGAATATTGAATATATAAATTATAATAATTATTATTATTATTATATAATAATAATAATAATATTATTATTATTAACTAATAATTTTATATTAATTACTTTTTATTATTATATATTATTATTCTATTATCTATCTACTACTACTAAAAAACTACTAACAACTACTACTACTACTACTAATAAATTATAATAACTACTATAATAAATAATACTATTATTATAATTAATTATTATTATTATTCATTTATTATTTATTATTATGATTATTATTATTATAATAATAACAAACAACCAATCATATACTAACCAGTAGAATGAGCAAAAAAATAGAGCTCAAAATCCAAGCCCTCTAATAATAATAATTAATAGAAAAATTGGAAGGGCTAGAGAAAATTGATTGATGGCTAATAATAATATAATAATAATAGCAACAGAACAGTGTATTTATTTTCTACACGTGAAGGACTCTGGATTTTTTTTATGAAGAGCTTTTGGTGCACAAGCTGATTGGTTTAAAAGTTTTTGAAATGTGATTGGTTGTTGGCTCGCCCCATAGGCCTGTAACCCCTGGGAGGTTATAGGTCTATGGCTCGTCCTAAATAAGAATATAGCAAAAATATTAGAAAATTATCCACAATAATTACAATTTATTTATATAAATCTCATATTTTATAAATTACTATAATTAAAATGAGCAAACATGTTGACCAATCAACATACATCTGAGTTCAAACAATCATTGCGCGCGTGCACGAAAACCTCTTTATACAGAAAAAAGAACTCCACACTATTTTCGAGCGAAAGCACTTGGGAGTGAGCCTACTTTTAGTTTTGGCTTAGTCTTATTCTACATTCGAAGTTTGAATGCAATCAGCATTAGTACCATAACCATGGAGTACGGACTATTTTCAACGATTATACATAATCGTCGTTATTTTGAATCACTACGAAATTGGCCCCATGGGTTTTTGGCCTCAGATGGTTTGTGGCCTATTAACTTTGTGGCCTTGCTCGAAGTTGGCCTCAGATTGATTTTGGCCCCATACTTTCCGAACCTGTACTTTTTAAGTATCAGTCTACACGTTTTATGAAGTTGAGAAGTGAGCTGATGCCAATAGATACAAACGAACAGTACTTACATGATTGAAGTTATCAAACTCAAATGTGGGGCCAGTAAGGTTTCCAACATGCCGAACCCATTTCCGAAGTCAAAAATTTCAAAAAGTTGAAATTGTAGAAAACGTTGATTTCAGCCCCAAAATTTTTCGACTCAAAATGTGTTGAAATTTATCCTCCATTAGGGTTTCCAACATGCCGAACCCATTTCCGAAATCAAAAATTTCAAAAAGTTGAAATTGTAGAAAACGTTGATTTCGGCCCCAAAATTTTTCGACTCAAAATGTGTTGAAATTTATCCTCCAGTAGGGTTTCCAACATGCCGAACCCATTTCCGAAGTCAAAAACCTCAAAAAGTTGAAATTGTAGAAAACGTTGATTTCGGCCCCAAAATTTTTCGACTCAAAATGTGTTGAAATTTATCCTCCAATAGGGTTTCCAACATGCCGAACCCATTTCCGAAGTCAAAAACCTCAAAAAGTTGAAATTGTAGAAAACGTTGATTTAGGCCCCAAACTTTTTCGACTCAAAATGTGTTGAAATTTATCCTCCAGTAGGGTTTCCAACATGCCGAACCCATTTCCGAAGTCAAAATTGCAAAAAGTTGAAATTGTAAAAAAAATTGATTTCGGCCCCAAAATTTTTCGACTCAAAATGTGTTGAAATTTATCCTCCAGTAGGTTTTCCATCATGCCGAACCCATTTCCGAAGTCAAAAATTTCAAAAAGATGAAATTGTAGAAAACGTTGATTTCGGCCCCAAAATTTTTCGGCTCAAAATGTGTTGAAATTTATCCTCCAGTAGGGTTTCCATCATGCCGAACCCATTTCCGAAGTCAAAAACCTCAAAAAGTTGAAATTGTAGAAATTGTTGATTTCGGCCCCAAAAATTTTTCGACTCAAAATGTGTTGAAATTTATCCTCCAGTAGGGTTTCCATCATGCCGAACCCATTTCCGAAGTCAAACCCCTCAAAAAGTTGAAATTGTAGAAAATGTTGATTTCGGCCCCAAAAATTTTTCGACTCAAAATGTGTTGAAATTTATCCTCCAATAGGGTTTCCATCATGCCGAACCCATTTCCGAAGTCAAAAACCTCAAAAATTTGAAATTGTAGAAGATGTTGATTTCGGCCCCAAAAATTTTTCGACTCAAAATGTGTTGAAATTTATCCTCCAGTAGGGTTTCCATCATGCCGAACCCATTTCCGAAGTCAAAAACCTCAAAAAGTTGAAATTGTAGAAAATGTTGATTTCGGCCCCAAAACTTTTTCGACTCAAAATGTGTTGAAATTTATCCTCCAATAGGGTTTCCATCATGCCGAACCCATTTCCGAAGTCAAAAATTGGAATTGTGGAATTAATGTCAATTTTTAAACCTCAATTATGACCACTTAGTCCAACACAAGTTTGGTCTTATCCAAAACTGCCATTATTGGGACATATTTGTGTAGTAAATGATGTATGATATGAGAATCCTGTGAGCAAACCATTTTATTTTACAGTTTGCTAATTCCACCTCTATTCTCATGCATCCACCATCCTTTTTCTTTTGATGTAGATACTCCTGTCATTTTTTTTGATGATGTCCTCTCCCTTCACCCTAACTATTCTTAATCATGTAGAACATATTTCCCAACTACCCTGTCCTCACCCATTGTCACTTCGTCTTGCCCTACACCCCTGTCACCCTGTTTCCCTTTACCATCTCCCCAAACCCATAGAAATAACGAAAAAAAGTCTCCGCTTTTCTCTCCTGCCTGATGCATGTTGTCATTTGTTTGGTCGGTTGCCTTGGTAACATCTGGTAGCCATTAGATAGATCAGTCGGGTTGAGCCTAGGTCGACACATGGTCAAGGCTACGCCGAACAATAATTGAGTGAACACTGAGCCTAGTTTGAGTCGAGTCATCTGAAACGGCTCCTAGTTGTAGTAAAATTTTTTCTTGTTGTGAATCTATGAACGGAGCATTTCCCAACATATAAACACCCTTTATGTAATACCCAGTATCATTTATTTAGCTAGAAAAGGCCTAGCAATATTCTATCATATTTTACATGCTCAAATAATTAAATGAATAGACTTCTACACTTACCTATTATAACTCTATAACACTCCTGCTTCGTTGCACATTAATCAGGTGAATATTAATATTCAACAGCTCATCTTACCAGTAACCATTGTAATTGTTGCAGTTTTAGCCATTATAATGTAATGGCTAAATGTAATTTTTTATTGATGATGGAAATATGTGCTCCTTTGAGATATCACAGTGTAGCACTTTTTTGTCAGCCAGTAACTTTACAGAAACTCACAACAAACTGGTATTGAAACAATAAACTGATTATGTTTATTTTATTTTATTTACAAAATATCACAAGTTTATAACTGCAAAACAAACAGCCCATATACTTGGTGGCACAAAACATTTAAGACAGTCAGCTAATGTTTAGTAGTCCACACAATTGTGTTCAACTGGCTCAATATTGAGGTTAGTGGCCTGGTTGCCAGCAAACCTTAAAAGATATTTCACGTCTTGCTTTCTGTCGAACTTGTCAAAAGCTTTCGTTAACATTTTGTTAATTTTGACGTATTTTGTCAAAGATACTCTCGACGTTTGCCCTAACTTCATTTGCATCAGATTGTCAGAAAAATTTCCACACTCTTGATGAAGTGCTGAAATCAGCTTCCATATGTTTGGCTTCATGCCGATCATCACATTGAGCCGTCTGTGGTACCCTGTGGGAAGAAACCAAAACTTGCAATCAATAGACATGTACAATATAGGACCAGAGAGTTAATTAACAATAACGTTGTTGTAAGCAAAGGTAAGTTACACTGTCAGCCAATTAAATGAAAGATTTCTTTCCAGACTTTTTAATTTTAGTGTAAAGATAATTACTCCATATAGAAAATCTTATTGTAACAGGGACCGTGGTCGTAAGAGTGCATACGCCAGGAGCGGCTCGGTTTCCAAAGAGAAAATGGCTCCAGTAGTGCAGCTGTTTCTTAAAAGTAAGACAGCTCTTGTTTTAAACTAAAGTTATTTTCTATTGAGAAGACAAATCACTAAAAATAATTATGACATCGTTAATTCTAGCGTGCAGCGATTATGGGTAAAAATATCGATCTAATAAAGATTTGTAGAACTGCCATAGTATAAACTTTTTCCCCATCACAAAATATTAAGTGTTGACATTATAAAACATATTTTCACTTTGATTTAAATGATTTATCAATAATTGATTTGTTCATTGACTTATGATGATATTTTTTATTTTAAACCAAATCAACAATCTATATATAATTGAAAGCACTGCCATGATTTGCTTGCTGTTTCCAGAACCAAATGAAGTTTGAGATAGATGGTAGCAGTCTTTATTATTATTCAATCTGGTTCAATGTTCCAACAGAGAATATCTGAAAAATTTAATTATTTTATGAACAGTAAGAATATTTGCAGCCTGCTCGTCAAAAAAGACAAAAAATTATGTGCAATCATTAGTCAATATGTCACGTACGGGCCAAACGTTAGAGTATCATAAGTATTCAATAAATTCCTATAAATAGCTAAGTAAATCATAATGAAGATAACTCCCAATTTTTATAAAAATCAAGAGAAAATAAAAGCATCATTGCTGTAAGCTATTGTAAAGTCAACTTTACTATTTAGCAGTTTTTCAAGGATTGTGATTTACTCATAATAAATTTTAAAGATATAAAACCAGTCCATGAAAAGAAAAAAATACCTCGCTCCATATGTTACATAAAGTTTTCAGTTTAATTTGCAGCCTACGAATACTATAACTAAATGCTCTTTGATCAATGTTTTTTTCGTTAACCTAATTTTCAATAATTCCTGAGGTTTCTTATTAAATCTATTGATGATCTGATTATTTTTTATTACATTCTATTCAGCAATCATGGGCAAAAAATACTTTTAGTGCTCACCATCAATTATGAGACTATCAAGATGATATCAATTACAAATAAAAAAAACAAAAACGTAAAGGAGATCCAAACTTAGCAAAACAAAGTTTCCAGATCTTCATGGATGTTTTATATTTACTGAGTCAAAGTCAACAAAAACAAAATTGCAATTTCAGAATTTTCTAAAGTTTTTACTGTAACCATAACTGTAACCTAGACTGGGAATAGAACGGACAGGCAGTGCTAGCGTTAAGAAATGAGTGTTTTGTTTTTAAGCATTGTCAAACCTGTAACAGGTATAACAATGCCATTTCAAAAACAATGATAGTTATGCCACATACAAATGAAATACATGGGATATATGTCATGACATATTGATGTTTAAACCCAAATACACACCTTCCAAGTCATTGTTTGTTCTTATCCGCTGCCTATAAACACTGAAATCTTCTGGCTGCCACATTTTTAGCCAGGTATTTTTGTAGTAGGCTAACAGTTGACACGCTTCTGTACTACTGGCCATATCAGAAAGCCATAGAAATCCTGTAACAATCCCTTCAGGTGGCAATAAGGCCAACCCCATGACCATGTAAACAAATACTCGTGTATGCTCATCTCTGGAGTATTTTGCTGTCCAACCTACAAAAATTAAATATGGAAATACTGGTTTAAATGATTTTAAATATCAAAACACCATAATATTACATTTTGTTGTTTGACAAAAACATTTTAACTTTCAGTATTGTATTTTCTAAGACTTCTGTAGCATCAGAACAATAGTTTCCTGCATTTGAGAAGAGTATTCGCGACGTGTGTTTTTAGAACAAGGGATAAAAAACTATATGCTCATCATTCAATACGTCCAGTATGGAACGAAAAATTAATGTAGGACTTTATAATTATTCAATAAATTGTTATAGATTACCAAACAAGTTATGCAGAAGAAAATTTGTGATAGCAATGTCGCCGACACACAATACTAATGAAGTCATTGAATAATATATATGATAGACATTTTTATAACCCTTCATCAAAGTACACAGCCTAGGTATAACTAGCTAGTAGTGAGGCTACAGTAACTGTAATAAGTTGCAATCGTTTACCAGGAATTTCTCTGACTTTCTTCAGAATGCGTTGTCGATGGTGGAAATGGCATCCTTTACATCTCACCATTGGCAGCACCTTCTTTATGGCAGACCACAAAGCTGAAATTGACCATGCTATATGATTTTATATATTTAAAAACTGCCAAAGATACAAAAAGGACTGCTTATAAAAGACTTTTTACTAAGAAATGTTTTTACTCTGAGGCTTTTACACCAATTTTGAAATAAACGTTTTTAGATTTACACTTGAATACACTTTGAATATATGGCCAGTGATGAGCATTAGGCATTTCTAAGCCCTAAACATATCATACTTTTATGCAAACTATGAAAGGAATCGACAAATATCACCTGCTTCAAAGTCCATATTACAGACTTCTACTTGTGGATGACCATCCAACATTGACAGGATTTTCTTCAGCACCTTCAAAGCATGAAACATGGTTGAGAGCAAAGTAGTCTTATGAAACGGTTCGGTAAAAACTTGTTTCTCTACAGATTTAGATTGGGGAGAATGTTAAAAACTGTAGAATTTCACGAGAGCTAATAGAGGAGTACTGGTACTTTTGTCTACTAGTGTTCTCTTTTATTCTCAGCCAGGTTACACTAGTTGAATATGGAGAGTCACTAGGTAAAACTGTTGTTGAGAAACCAATTGTGAAAAAAAATCTTCAATTTTTTTTAAATAATGATTATCTGAAAACTAATGGAATGAGATGAGAATTGTGGCAACAACGTCGATCACAAATAATGTTGTGCTAAGCCATATTAGTTGTCATCTTTTGATAAGTTGAAGGTGCAAAGATTCCTTTTCAGTGGAAATACCCATTCATTGATTGAATTGTACCAATGTTTTTATTTTCAATCAAAACATTGTACGTACTGCAAGTTTTTAAAAACTACTTAAAATAAAAAAGGTAACCCTTCAATCCAAGGGATTTAATATGCAGCATAGTTTGTAGTAGTTTGTGTGATCTATAGTGACTGTTACTTTAAAAATATATTTATGAAGCAGAAATTAATAACTACGGTTAATAGCATAAATACAGCAACACTTACAGCAATATAATCAGATTTCCTTCTTTGTGACATCAACACGAAAACAAAGGGTACCTGCTTAATGGCTTCTCCTTGCTTTATAAAAGCATTAACAGTAAACAGCTGTGAGAATGGTTTGCGAACTACCTTGAATGTTCCATCTAAGTACCTGAAGTATAGACATAGCTCTGCATATTTGACAATTTATTGCTATGGAAACAAAATTATGTACATAGATATGGTTGGTTACACAAAAAAACTAGTTTGAGAATACTTATCCATTTTTATGAAACCAAACTGAATAATCAAACTTGAGAAAAACTTGGAATAATTTTGTCATTACTGAGTGACAAAGTCTGCCTTCAACAGTGAAATTATATAATGGGAATACGGCATTTCACTGTCAATACAATAAGAATTTAAGTTGTTGCCATCACTTTTGACATATATATTACTCTGGTACGAATTACTTCATGTAGTACCTTATCTCTAGTTGGTTTTACTAATCACAAATTTGTTCAAACTGAAGCAACGTTCTCAAGAATAATCGTTGAATATAATCTATAAATAAATATTCACAACTGACTCGGTTGTAGTGAAAATAATTTATGCTTTTGTGCATTTCTTATATCTAATTTTATGTTTATATTTGTATCCACAATTTTATGCTTGACTAACCATTGTTTCCTAGTCAGTAAAACATCGAGTTGCTGTTGTTCCGCGATTATCAGATGCCTATCCCCGCTTGAAGAGAAAACTTCAGTGACGATGGACTTGAACTGCTCAGGAATCTGCAACATAACAAATTAAAAAAATCATCAACAATCATACAAATCCTTATTATGCATGTAATAGTTTTATATCTTCATAAGACAATGTAGATAATGACATAAATATGTGATAATTATCAATTTTGGTTACTAAAAAGTTTCCTATTTTTTATGGCTTACCAAGTTGCAAAGCTTGTGCCTGGAATAACAACTAAATCATGGAAAAAGTACATTTTCTATAGATTTTTGCGAACTTCCGTCATATAATCATGGAGCCTTTGTTAAAAACAATTCTTATTTCACCCATAGTGGGCATTGTTTACCTGGAACTTTGTTGTAGTTGGATGTGGTGGGATGCTTTTGTTGTGGTGGTAGCGTATCCGGGCTTTGCATCTAAGCGAATTGCGAGCTGCGATAGTTGGCTTTAACTTTAAAGTACGCTGTTGCTCCAAACACTGATTGTGGATTTTTGTTGGCTCTGTGTGTACCTGATCCAAGGCTTTCTCAGTTATCTATTGTTTATTAACACATTTTGAAATGCACTAGGCTAGAAAATATTATGTAACAAAGTGGAATATCACATCTTTTGCTCCACCATTCATTCGGATTTTGGTTGGAACAGCCCTGTGTACTTACTTATGCAGTTAAGAGTTTTGTACTTACCATTGATCTAAATTTAATGTCATCCAGTATATTAGGGCAAGCACCATGTGTATGTTGGTGACAATTCTTCTTTGTTCTGCCATCTAGATAAAGAGTTACAGTTGCTTTGCACAACGGTCGTTTTGTGCATCTCCATATGGTATATGGCTACAAAATAAAATGGAATATTGATTCCATTTATCTAATGCAAATCTCTAATAACATCTCTGCACATTGCAAAATTTTGTTATGCAAAATGCTTTCAAATGCAATTCAAAATAACCTTTCTTGCATAACTTTCTTGATAACGTTCAAAATCACCAAGTTTTTGGACCCACATTGTGTTCTTTTGTTTCAAGTGACACATTATTATTATTTCACTCATTCATAATTTTACAGTACTAGGTCATTTAGCGATAACATGTCCGAAATATAGTACAACATGTATCAAAACTTGTTATTCACAACTGAAAGTACAACTTTGAAGCCTCAGCTCTCCAGTAGTTGTAGTTATCATCAAAAAGATCGGTTTACTCAAAACTTTTCACAAGATTTTGAAATTGTCTGCATTGGATTAAGGACATTTGAATAAGTTCAGCATGAAGTTAAAAAATAAAAAGCAGTCTTCGGCACAGAGTTTCGATGATTTGGTGAATTAAGTAATGACAACACTTATTCCTAATAATCAATAAGAATTTAATACAAATTGAAGTTTACAACTAGAAAACGCAGTAGGTGTATTCGCCGGCTATCTCAATCAATGAACATCTGCTATTATTTATATATATGAGGACCACATCGTTGGGTGGCGAACACATCGATCCAGGCGTTTATATTTTATTACATAATAATAAGAAGAAACGGTCTACTTAAAATAATGCTATCGACCCATTTGCATTAGATCAATTGCGAGAAATATTATTCATTTAATGTATTGAGGGGATCGATTCAGCCTGCGAATACACCTGGTATGCATCATCAAAGCTTTTATAGTTCATAATAATTATTTAGTGAGCACTTACGACATCTCTAGAAGTGGTTTTTTCAGTGCACTTATAGCCACAGCTAATCATTGATCTGTTTCCCCTGCTTGTACCATTGTTTATGATCTGGTACTGCGGATATGACTCATCATCTGTGGTGAGATTCTCATTAAATGGATCCGGATTTTCGTCTCTAGAAAATAGAAAAAAGATGAACGAAAAGTTTTATTAATACAAGCAGGGTACCCAACAGAGCAGCCATTACTGCCATTACTTTTAATTATAAGAAAATGAATTCAATTAGACCCAACAGATATAGCGCATGAAAAATCTATTAAATACAAAACAGTAGCTCGTAATAAAAACATTAATTACATAAATCGTTTTAAATCTTCAGACGCATAAGAAAGCATGTTATGGGATGGGATGGGCATGCTGGCATGTTAGTATGATAGAACAAAATTGTAATTTGTTAAATCGAAAATGAGAATTTTCGGTGAGACTGCTGTCACAACTATGTTGATTCTTTGGTCTCAGTCACTATGAAACCTAGTCACCAGGGAAGGCCTAGTCAATTAATAAAGTGAAGTTACTCAATAAAACAGAATCAACCTGGATCTGAAAAAAATGAATGCAATAACTTACCGTTCCTCAGGGTCAACAGGAGAGGTGTTATACTGTACTAAAGTGAGTGGATCAAAGTCATCAGATTTGTCTGAGTTCCTGTGGTAATTGTGATCAGATGTTGTTTTCTATAACAGAATATAAATGCTTTCTTCACTGAGACATGGGCCATTGAATGACTTTATATTAATTTGCATTGATACTACACAATTACAATGTATTATCATTGGTGAGTGAACAATTTATAAATCCAAAAGTCACAGTTATGCATTACAAGCATACACATTATTACAATAATTTTGTTTATCCAATGCATTTCCTATGTTGAATAGCTATTTATAACTAGGCAATACTGTATAGACTCAAACAAATGTGCTTCTAAACTAAGATCATATGAATAAAAGATAAAGATGTATTCAAAACAGTAAGTGCATTTTAGAAAATCATGAATTGAGAAGACATGATCATCATGTCGACAAATATCAAATGTTGTGTACTGTATCTGTTGAAATGTATGTTACTTCATTGCTGCTTTTTTTTAGTTGAAAACAACAAATTTATGCGATGAATACTGTTGAGTACAAATTTTAAGCATTTAATGTTACATCAACTATATTCTACATTATCAAGTTTACTGAACCAATCACAAGTTATAGAGAGAGTGAGAGTGTTTAACTCTCACACAATTTCAAATGAATTACCCTGATAGAAATCACCAATCATCACTGTTGTAAGCTTATTGTGTCTGAACGGCTAGTAATTTGGGGGTATTAAATATACTTACCAATTTTTTGCTAATGTTTTCTTTAGCAGTTCCAAAATAACGCTTTCTGTTGGCAGTCCGGCTATCTGTGATTTTCTCCAAAGGCTCATCATCTGTCGTGAGGGTCTCATTGAATAATGACTGGCTCTGATCTCTGTCAGATCATTATAGAGGTAATATTACATACGTGGAGTGTAATACTAGCGATGTACAATGCAGCACAGTATTAAGCTATAAAATGATTAGTGCTCATCAATATAAATAAGCGAGATAAGTCCTAGTTATTTATGAACAAGCCATTACATCATGCTAACAGCTATTAACATTGTATGTTTTTAGAAATACACTATCTAACCAATCGTTTTAAATGAATACACGTAGTCGTAGTCAGGCATGTAGTCAGACATGGACAATTTATGAAGCAAAGCTGTAACAGTAGTAGATCAAAGTGTTCATTTTTGCTGGGCAACGGTGTCTACCCAGATAATAGCACAAGTGTAAGGAGTCACATAGTGTTCCACGACCAAATTTCACTAACTGAAATTGTCAGTTCCTGAAAGAAAACAACTCCAAATACGTGATGCCATTTTCAAGTCGAAGACGAATCAAGACGAATCTTGAAAAAAACAACTGATGCTACAAAAAATTAAATGTAACTGTTTCTACTGAAAAAGAAAAGATCCTATCAAAGATTTTTAGATTCTCATAATTTAAACAAGTAACCCGGCATACTAAGTTCGGTGTTCGGGTGTTTAAATTTTGAGGCAAGTATTTTCACATTATTTTATTTTAATTAACTTTGTCCAAAAACAGATACTATGACTTGATAAAAAAAATCAGAACAACAAATCTAGTACCAACTAGATTTTAAGAAGGAATCCTACATTCAAGGTTGACAAGAAAGTATGGTTGTGACAATTATGACCAAGTATTTTAACTGCCCAAGTCAACCTCATAGGTTAGTTCCCAAAAGTGTTTATGGAGGGTAAATTATAATGGTACCCAGCTCTGTGTTATTTTCCTGTACACTCAAAAGTTGAAAACTGAATACATGTTTGACCAGTTGTTCTTACTGCTTAACTTTTTAAAATTGGATTTAGTATTTTTGAAATCGAGAAGGTTTTTGCTGAATACATCAAATATCACAAAATAGTATAGCCTTAATCATACTTCACATATTTCCTCAACACAAAGGTGAGCGACATACGATTTGTATTAAATACAAGGAAGGTCATCAGTTGAAAGAAGTATTTAATGCATGGATGAAATATATAACGATTGCCAGATACACAAATGGGGTGTAACCAATTTTGGGCAATAGGAAGCGGGAAAAGTGTCATCCATGATTTGATGGTAAATGTTATGAATGAGCACAACATAATAGCCTGTAGTTTGTGCAGCTATACATCACTAGGGTGACTCACCGTGGTTGATCATCAACGACAACTACATTGTCCTTGAATGAATGTGTAACATCAATTCCATCAGAAGCATCTGATGCTGCCCTCTGTAACATAATATCAAACTCTACTTCACAAAACCATAGAACATTGTCAATCAGTTTCATTGTTGCTAATGATCGGTTGTGGTCAAATTTTTGCCAACAAAAATCGATCTATATATATGACAGCTAACGTATGTGGGGAAAACATGTATTTGTAATTGGTATGCATATACAAATGTAAAACTCATGTAAAACTGCTTATTTATCAATTTTATTTTGTCCATTGATAAAATTGGATAAGTCAGCCATTTAATGTCATAAGAGAGTTTCAGTCATAATCACTGCACTTCATGACAAAAGTGTTTTTAAAATCAGTTACTCTAGAATGATTTTTTGCAATTATTAATAGGCTGTCATTCAAAATCATATCAAATTGTTTTAACAGTTTGGTTGTTGAAAGAGTTTCATATTGTTTAATGATAGTCAGTTTTGTTAATTTTAAAGGACAGCTTTAGATATGATATTTTTGAACAAAACATGTAATTTTATTTGTGCTTTTATAATTAAGTTATAAAAGAATTCTATTTAACAACTTTGTTATAGCAATCACACCTTTTAGCAATTAATGCACAGGAAGCTATGAAACTGCGGCCAAGAAAGCAGAAGAAACTTGGAATCGTCACATGTTACGATTGTGGATTAGGGAATGCAAAAGTTTGCATTTTCAGATTAATTACTGCTAGCTAAAAGATTTAAACAAGTTTTTCATACTAGAATTTCAAGATCAAACTATCCTTTTTTTGGTAGCCAAGCATACACAGTATACATGCAACTAATGACTAGACAAAATGCAAAGCACAAATGTTTGTCTATCACAAGTAAAATGTAATGTTACTCACACTGCTGACAGGACTCGTTAAATCAACGACTTGCAGATTATTTGAGCTTACCTGAAAGAAACAATCAATAATTCAGGTTAAAATGACTAAATAAAGACAAGCGGTTAATTTTCATTCATAAAAAGTTATAATTCATCATCTCTAGAAGCTGCTCAACTTACATCCAATTCAATAATGGGTACAAAATGATTAAAATGAAAGTGACGTCTATCAAATGCTGCTGATGAAAACATCAAGCAGTGCTTTGGTGACCTGTTCTTTCTAACACTTCGGCCATGGATAATTGTGCTGTAGCTTGGCATCTCCGGACGAAGCACCTCCGGATAAAAGGTTCGTATCGGAATGTCTAATGCACTGCTCAGTGCAAAAGCGGAAGCAATTGTCTGCCAGTTGCCCACTGTTGCTATTTGTTGAAGGAGCTGTTGGCCCTCAACTGCCCCCATGATTGCTGGTTCACTGCAAATAATTAGTGTCATTTAAGGTTTTTATTGTCAGCAAAACAAAATGGTGCTAAATTACTTTTTCTTTTACCTTGATAAAGAATTTTTGGGTTTGCCAAATTTCCATGCCTGTGGGTAGAGCAATGAATTGTAGGTATTTAGATAATGGTTTGATGAAGTACCAACTTCGACAGCAATTTACACAGTTTAAACTTGTCAGTTCATATACAAAAAATTAATTTAAGAATGTTATCTATTAATTAACTGATGCGAAACCTACCTGTCTTTCCCATAACAGGGCAAATTTTGAGCCACCTCATTTGCAGAAAACAATCTGAGGGCAAGATGATGCTGCTCACTACCAAAAAACGCAAGTGAAGCTGCTCGGAACAAACAATTTCCATCTCCCATCACTTGCAAAGGCATGTAGCGTTTGGCTACTTGAGGTGTGTAGTACTCAATAATGGCCCTTGCTGATGAACACACTGTCCCTGCAACATTGCTCTTAGTTAAGCAACTGTTGAGAAAGCTCAAAATTATTTGGCTCAGTAGTTCTTAGCAATGATAAAACAGCACAAACCGTTTAAAGCAAAAGTTACGAATGAACAGATTAAATCACTTTTTATACAACAAAAACAATAGTTTGAGAGAGAACAAAGTTTAGGTGTTATTTCTAAAATTTTTATTATTTTGTGACTTGAATCACTGCTGCTTACATTTTGCAAAATAAGAAAAAAAAATTAAATTTTTTTAGTTTAGTTTCTTCTAAACAACAATGAAAATACAACAAAATGTTTTTGGTTTGAGTTAGTTATATGACATATTTCAACATAAAATTTTTTAGCAATACAAATACTCTGGCTTTACATTATTGATTTTACTGAGGAAACTGGCACTTACATAAAACAAAAACCTTCTTACTGCTGCCATTCTTTACAAAAGTAACATCAATCAAAATGAAGGCTTGTAATTTAAATTGATACCAAAAACTGTTAACAAAACAATTAGGAACATTGTGGTCCAATCTAATTACCTGTATGAAAAACTTCAATATTTGGAAGGCAGTTGCCATGCACCTCATATATCCCCTTCTCAGACATGATGGACTCTGGATTGAAATCTCGCTCACGAATGCTGCATAAGAATAAATGATTGTTTGGTTATTGAATAAAAAAAAGATGAATCATGCTTACAACAATTCAAATGTCATGTCTCAATACCTGCTTAATGTTTGCAGTATACTGTGAGTGTAAATTTCCATAGCTCACGTCAGCTAATGTGAGCTATGGAAATTTTTGTATTGCACAGAAAGATATTATACTTGGGAGTTTTGATTGATCGCTTTACAAATAAGTTATAGCTCCACAGGCTCAAGCTTTCCCATCAGATTGATAAGACTTTGCATAGTGTAGCCACGGACTTTAGTCGTGTGCTCAGACCAGTCTAACATTCACTTTTCAAGTATAATTTTTATGGCAAAGTAAGTAAAACTTTAAAAGTAAAAGCTTTTTATAGATAATGTACATTATTTAAACAACAATCAGTATTCTTGAATACTGTGTACTTAACATAAAACCCTGTCTCTGGCTGTAGATATGTAATAACAGGAAAGAAAATACATTATACATTTATACAATATACAAGATAGTATTTTACATTTTAATATTTCAAGCCTAGCATGTGTGCAGTCATGTGTTAGAGTTTAAAGACACATATTGTCACAAAAATGATATCTAAAAAGCGACGTAAAAATTAACTTAAGTAGTGTGGAATGACGAAACCAAAGTGGTTGAAATATTGCCACCCCATGTTACCACTTACTTCAATACTAAAAGGTTTTATAGTTTGGCATGTTAATTTGTTTTTTAGTTATCAACTTGATTACAGTCAGAACAAATAATATTTTTTCCATGGTGTTAACCAGTAATGTCCCCAGTTGTAACTTTTTTAAACTGTCTAAAACATATTTCACTCACCGGTTAAATGATTCAACAAAGTTGAACTCATCCTTGGAATGGCTGCAAGCAAAACACAAAAAATATATGTCTTCCCTTTTAAATAACCTATAAATCTTTGGTTTCGTCAAACATTTGGAGTGAACCCAGCGCAGGCAGAGGAAGCAGTTCACCCAATCGCCAGCAGAATCGGTAGAGCAAATTGAGCAAGACATGCTCACTCGACATGGAAAACTGTACTGGATAGCAGGCTGCCAACCCTACCTGGGTTGATGGATTTGATTGTCCAATGATAGCTGTCGCAGCAGCAAACATACATATATTATTGTAATCCTACTGATAATGTAAACATGTACATAACTTGCAGACAATGACAGCAAACACCTCTCACCAGTATATCTGCTTACCAGCATCTATAATAACATGTGCTGTTGTCAGTATGTTATACTATCTACTCATAAGATGGATCAGCAACTGCTGTCTAAGCGCAATAGACTCTTGAGACAAATTAAACCTACAAAAATATCTTAAATTGAAAAAAATTGTTACCTGGTAACATTTTTTATGGGTCACTGATTTCTCCAATGACACATTTATTTGTGAAAACAGTTCCGATTGCGATGGTTTAAAAAAACTTTACTTCACTGAAATAGATAAATATCATTCGAGCAGTATTGAACTGTAATATTTATCAGTACTATCGACTTTTATAGAGGAGCTGTGTGTGCATAACCTGATTAATTAACTGTTTGTAAGAATGATTGCGCGATACTCTGAATGGTCAAAACTGCACATGTTGCTTGAGAACCAGCCATTCTTTATCGTCTCAAACTACAGAAATATACTTTAGTTGGAACAAAGAATAATTTTTATAACAAATGAGAGGAATTTATGGTACATTGAAAACTATGTATAATTGAAAGGCAATAAGATCTAGTTCAATTCATAAGAAAAGACATGCTCATTAAGCTAAGCAGCCCAGCAAAATAGCAGCCGCAACTGTTTTCCTTATACTTCACACCTCAGCTAAACCTTTGATCATTTAAAACTCTCCTAGGTTTATTGTAAAGTTTACGTGGTGACCAAATGTTACATGATTTATGACCATCCACCAACTCTGTTAAACCCCTTATTCATTGTGCTCAATAAACAGGCATGTGATTAAAGAATGTATGGTACGTACCACAATTTAATGATTTCATCTGCTGTGCTCAAACTATTGCAAATTATCTTCCCTGCAATGGTGGGAATGTTCTTGAAAATTGTAACAGCAAGCCACATAAGCCCAACCAGATATGCATGTTGCAAAGAAGACAACATAAAATGGGAATGTTTTGATGTATCAATTAAACATGGATAACCAATTTCAACAGATTTTGAGTCGGAAATGAAAAAAATTGAATATGTTTATAAATATTCATGTCATATTGGTCAGGTAAACCCTCTCATAATGCTCGCTGAGAGTGTCTTTTGTAGAAAGTTAAAACGCCATAGATCAGGGGTGGGGAAATCTTTTCATAGAAAAGCCAAATTAGATTATTGTATCATTTTCGAGTCGCATGTATTAAAGTGTCAGACATACTTCCATAATAATAACGTTCTTGCATGCTATTAAAACAGCTTAAATATAGAAATACAAAATATACACACCGCAAATGGGTAGAGCCATAAACTATATTACAACACTGTCACTTCAATGTGAGCTATGAGATAGTTTGTAATTGTCCATAAATTTCTGGTAATGGGGTCCAAGCGCAGAAGTTCCGCTTTAGCGATGCAACCTAGAGTGGCAGAGTCAATCGTATAACTAATCATTAGAAATCACAACTTGCTTGTCTATTATTTAGATTTTAGACAGTTTAAGCAATCGATATGACAATGTTTTTGTTGTTCAGGAAGTTCAAGGAATCAATATAGCCGAATAAGTTTTTTTGGAAAATATTTTGTTTTATTCACATGATAAAAACTAATTGAATATTATGCTCGTGTGTAGAGCCATAGCTCTGTATTTCGCAGCTCATTGGGTTTGCCAACGCAAACTAATGAAATCGCGCCCTTGAACAATTACCGTGGCTTGCTTTTACAGCGCCGTTGTTGTTGTTGGACAGTTTGTGGCGATGGCGCATCATCAGTATTATATACTCCAAACTTATCAACCGCCGTGAATAAAAAAGATGTTTCTTAAGTAATTGTTAAAAATGAAGCGACTTTCGTTTTAACAGTGCTGTTGGTGGAGAGCGGGCTTCCGGTTTCTTTGATACTAGCTCTGCAGAAAAATCTGCCAGGACCTCATTAGGGTCCCTAGTAGAGCAGGCAACTACAAGTTATGACAGAATTATTAAAATAGCTCACAGTGTGTTCTGCACAAGAAATTGGTTTTATAAGCTGCTGGTCAAATGTTGCTATATGCTATCTAAATAAGGTAAACTATCATTGATCAGTGCGTGAAAAACGTCATATGTAAAAGAGCCGCACTGGATCTTGCAAAGAGTTGCATGTGGCTCTAGAGCCGCACATTACCCACCCCAGCCATAGATGATGGCTGGACACAAATGACGTGTATACATGTACTTCTCTCCTCGATAATGGGTTGCACATTATGGGCATCCTTTTGTAGGCATTACCAACGATCGTATAAGGCAAGATGGATAAAGGTTATACATTATAATGGTGGTCGATGATAACGTATATAAATTGAAGGCCAATGCACGGAGACAGCTCAAAATGCTCGGGGACTTCCGAAATCAACATTTTCTACAACTTCAACTTTTACAAATTTTTGACTTCGGAAATGGGTTCGGCATGTTGGAAACCCTATTGGAGGATAAATTTCAACACATTTTGAGTCGAAAAATTTTGGGGCCGAAATCAACGTTTTCTACAATTTCAACTTTTTGAAATTTTTGACTTCGGAAATGGGTTCGGCATGTTGGAAACCCTACTGGAGGATAAATTTCAACACATTTTGAGTCGAAAAATTTTGGGGCCGAAATCAACGTTTTCTACAATTTCAACTTTTTGAAATTTTTGACTTCGGAAATGGGTTCGGCATGTTGGAAACCCTACTGGAGGATAAATTTCAACACATTTTGAGTCAAAAAATTTTGGGGCCGAAATCAACGTTTTCTACAATTTCAACTTTTTGAAATTTTTGACTTCGGAAATGGGTTCGGCATGTTGGAAACCCTACTGGAGGATAAATTTCAACACATTTTGAGCCGAAAAATTTTGGGGCCGAAATCAACGTTTTCTACAATTTCAACTTTTTGAAATTTTTGACTTCGGAAATGGGTTCGGCATGTTGGAAACCCTACTGGAGGATAAATTTCAACACATTTTGAGTCGAAAAATTTTGGGGCCAAAATCAACGTTTTCTACAATTTCAACTTTTTGAAGTTTTTGACTTCGGAAATGGGTTCGGCATGTTGGAAACCCTATTGGAGGATAAATTTCAACACATTTTGAGTCGAAAAATTTTGGGGCCGAAATCAACGCTTTCTACAATTTCATCTTTTTGAAATTTCTGACTTCGGAAATGGGTTCGGCATGTTGGAAACCCTAATGGAGGATAAATTTCAACACATTTTGAGTCGAAAAACTTTGGGGCCGATATCAACGTTTTCTACAATTTCAACTTTTTGAAAATTTTGACTTCGGAAATGGGTTCGGCATGTTGGAAACCCTACTGGAGGATAAATTTCAACACATTTTGAGTCGAAAAATTTTTGGGGCCGAAATCAACATCTTCTACAATTTCAACTTTTTGAGGTTTTTGACTTCGGAAATGGGTTCGGCATGATGGAAACCCTCCTGGAGGATAAATTTTAACACATTTTGAGTCGAAAAATTTTTGGGGCCGAAATCAACATTTTCTACAATTTCAACTTTTTGAGGTTTTTGACTTCGGAAATGGGTTCGGCATGTTGGAAACCCTACTGGAGGATAAATTTCAACACATTTTGAGTCGAAAAATTTTTGGGGCCGAAATCAACATCTTCTACAATTTCAAACTTTTGAGGTTTTTGACTTCGGAAATGGGTTCGGCATGATGGAAACCCTATTGGAGGATAAATTTCAACACATTTTGAGTCGAAAAATTTTTGGGGCCGAAATCAACATTTTCTACAATTTCAACTTTTTGAGGTTTTTGACTTCGGAAATGGGTTCGGCATGATGGAAACCCTACTGGAGGATAAATTTCAACACATTTTGAGTCGAAAAATTTTTGGGGCCGAAATCAACAATTTCTACAATTTCAACTTTTTTGAGGTTTTTGACTTCGGAAATGGGTTCGGCATGATGGAAACCCTACTGGAGGATAAATTTCAACACATTTTGAGCCGAAAAATTTTGGGGCCGAAATCAACGTTTTCTACAATTTCATCTTTTTGAAATTTTTGACTTCGGAAATGGGTTCGGCATGATGGAAAACCTACTGGAGGATAAATTTCGACACATTTTGAGTCGAAAAATTTTGGGGCCGAAATCAATTTTTTTTACAATTTCAACTTTTTGCAATTTTGACTTCGGAAATGGGTTCGGCATGTTGGAAACCCTACTGGAGGATAAATTTCAACACATTTTGAGTCGAAAAAGTTTGGGGCCTAAATCAACGTTTTCTACAATTTCAACTTTTTGAGGTTTTTGACTTCGGAAATGGGTTCGGCATGTTGGAAACCCGACTGGAGGATAAATTTCAACACATTTTGAGTCGAAAAATTTTTGGGGCCGAAATTAACATCTTCTACAATTTCAACTTTTTGAGGTTTTTGACTTCGGAAATGGGTTCGGCATGTTTGAAAACCCCCTGGCCCCACATTTGAGTTTGATAACTTCAATCATGTAAGTACTGTTCGTTTGTATCTATTGGCATCATCTCACTTCTCAACTTCATAAAACGTGTAGACTGATACTTAAAAAGTAGAGGTTCGGAAAGTATGAGGCCAAAATCAATCTGAGGCCAACTTCGAACAAGGCCACAAAGTGAATAGGCCACAAACCATCTGAGGCCAAAAACCCATGGGGCCAATTTCGATGTTTTCCGTTATTTTTCCTCAAAGCCCTTCACTGAAGTCTATTTATTTTATATCATCATACGTTGTACATGGTAGCTGCTTGCTTACAAGACGTCATTATTGCTTGTTATTAACAAATTTTCATGCAGTACTTCGAGCAATCATGATGATCAATGCAGACAACATAAATTGTGTCTCTCGACATCACTTCCCTGCCTGCCTAAACTTAATTAATAGCTAGCCTTCATAGCCAGTAGTTCACAAAACACGCCATAGTTAGGTATCTTAGTTAGTTATTCAATAGTTTTCTTTCTGAAAGTGTAGTGATGGTTGTTTTTTTGTTGCTGTCAGGAGGAGGTAGTAGTAAAAAAAAAATGAAACAGACTAAACATTCATCATCATGGAAGGAAGAAATTATTGCTGTTGTTGATATAATGAACATTTTTTTCTTTCCAACGTTAGCCGAACAACAGCAACTTTCACTCAGTAGTTATTGTTAGTAGTAGTAGTGACTAATTTTTTTAGAAGATTATTAATTTTTATTAATTAATAATAATTATTATTATTATTGTTGTTGTAGTAGTAAATAAGTACTCTCTTCTCACTGCTGTTGTTATCGTTATTATTAGTTATTTATTGTTATATTATTATCAAGAAATATATAATAATTGTAATTATTGATAATAATTAACTATTCATTCATCATGGTGTTTATCATTAACTACAAGGTAATAAATAAATATCAGTTTTTATTATTTTTATGATTATAGTAATAGTGTGCAGGAATTTCTGATAAAGTTATCAGTTACCCTGGTAGCACACCTGCACCACCTCTAGGTAGCAGAGTTGTCTGTCTGTCCAGACAAGCTTGCTGCCAGCTCGGCCGTCTCAGCGTCTGCCCTTCTGCATAACTGCCAGAAGGTAGGCCGTGACAGGCGAGAGTCTGTCAGGCAAGTCTGTGTCTAGCCTACTACTCGTTATTCAACACTAGTGCTGCCAGACCTAGTAGGTCATCAGAGCTGGTTGACTTCTAGAGCAGTAAGCTTGTAAATTGCGCGGTATTCAAGTATAAGAGCTTGAGTGAGTGTTAGCTATCTTTATTTTCAAAAAGAATTGTCCAGCTATGCCTCGCGGTGTACACTGCTTAGTGAGAGGCATAGCAGCTGTATTTATGTAAAGCGTTATATAACATTACAGTCATGGCCTTAAACAGTCATAGCCTTAAACATGTTATCACAAAAGGTACAAAGTTCGAGGTTGTAAATAATAATAATGATGTTATACATGGTACAATTTGACTCGCTATAATGTCTACTATGTTACAGGCGCCGCGCTGTATATTTCCTGTACACTAGTAATTGCATGGCAGATGATTCTTTTTCTAAACCCAATTGGGTTTCTAGAGCAAGCCACATTGGTATTAATTCTCATTGTTATTGTATCAGGCCAAGGCACTGGCAGTAACAGGAATTTGGAATGAACGTCGACAGGAATGAATGCAGACATAACATTAAACGGTTTCGTTTTCAAAGCGTATGAATGGATTTGAAATAGTCCAGACGGTTTGCAAAGCGTCTTTTACATTGAAAATAATTGGGTAATTGTAGTAAAATAGCCCAAGAAACTACGTTTAAAAACGGACTAGTTGGTTATAATAAATTAATTGTCGGCCTCAGCAGTTGCAGGATTAATGCTATAAAACTGTATTTCCTGTCCAACAATTGTAAAATCTGCAAACCGTATAGTTGTCTTGCAAATAATTCGGACCGTTTAGAAATGATCCAGATGATTTAGAAAATTACAAACCGTATGGATGCTTTAGAAAGAGTATGAACTATTTACAAACCGTATGAACTACTTCGAAATAGTGTGAACTGTTTTAAAATGGTCTAAACTATTGGCAAAGTTTGCAAAGCACATTGGCTTTCGAACCAAAAGCGATTGTCATCAATTTTTTATTTATAGCCTCTATGCAACTTTATCAACATAGACATAGATCAAAAGACATAGAGCAAATTAATTAACTGTGTAAAATTGTTGTTGAATATAATCTCTAAGACAAATTTTTAAATTTATAATTGGGTCGTATTTATTATTTAAAACAAATAATATTTAATAAATAAAAATATCTTATTTATTTAAAAAAAATTCAACTGTTTAGTAAAAACATTTATCAATCATAAATGGACTGTAGATCTATGATCAATAGAGCGAACTAGCAAATCGGCTCGGAATTTCCAAGTCCACGAACGATTTCACAAAGCGCTCAGAAGTTTTGCAGAAGTTCCGACTATTTCGAGTTCGTTCAAACGGTTTGGAAAACGTTCAGACCTTTTAAAATGCAAAACACAAAATGTTCTGAGCCACCATACTGGAAGAAATGTAGACATATCCTGGAATGAACGTCGACAGACCTGGAATGAACGTCGACAAACCTGGAATGAAAGCCAACTATGTTAGAGAGAAAAAAATTGGACGTTCATTCTAGGAAGTGTCGACATTCATTACTGGCAACATTAAAACTTCCATTTCGACGTTCGTTCCAGGAGTAAAATAAATTATTGTTTTTTCCCAAAGTAGACAGAGATTCATGCAATAAAACTGTATTTCCTGCCTAACAATCGTAAATTTTGCAAAGCATATAGTTGTTTTATAAATAGTTCATACTCTTTTTAAAGTGTTCATACAATCTGTAATTTTCTAAATCGTTTGAATCGTTTCTAAACCATCTGACTCTCGAACCAAAAGCAATCGTCATCACTTTATTCATAGCCTCTATGCAACTTTATCAATGCAGGCATAGATCAATAAACATAAAGCAAATTAATAAACTGTACAAAGCAGTTGTTGAATATAACCTCTAAATTAGTTTTTTACAATTATAGTTAGGTTGTATACATTATTTAAAATGAGATGAAACAAATAGTATTTAATAAATAAGAACAATTTTTTATTTATTCAAAAAAAATTCAACTGTTTGGTGTTTAGTAAAAACATTTTCAATCGTAAATGGACTAGATCGATGATCAATATAGCGAACCATCAAATCGGATCAGATTTTCAAAGCCCACGAACGATTTTACAAAGCGTTCAGAAGATTTGCAAAAATTCAGACCATTTCAAAAGCGTTCAAACTGTTTGGAATTTTTTCACGCGTTTTAAAACGCAAAACATAAAGCGTTCGGAGCCACCATATTTGAAACAGTTTAGACTATTTAGAAATAGCTTATACAGTTTGTAAATAGTTCATCCTCTTTCTAAAGCGTTCATACTGTGGAGGATGGCAATGAATAAACAATCTTACTGACACGAACTTATCCCATTTTACTGCATACTTATTCTACTGGTCTATTTTAATGGCGTTCTATTCAACAGTATTATGTCACCCAATCATTAATCGCTAGGTGTGACTTTCTTTTATGTACTAGGCGTGTCTTATCAACCAGTTCTATGTCACCCAATCACTAAGTACTAGGCGTGACTTTCCTTTGTGCCTTACACCAAGTCTTTTATACTATTTTGTTACTCTTTTATATAAATAATCCAGTTCACATCAATAAAATCAGAGTTACTTTGCACACTCTCAGAAGTTCATTGTTTACAATTAACTTCACTGCGCACAATAAACCACAAGGAGGAGGCACCATAGTATACCTCTGTTATAGGTAATGCCGAATTGGACATTAACATTACTAGTCAGAACAGCCATAAGACTGTTTGACCTAGCCTGAACTACTGTTTGGCCGTGACTGTTGTAAGGGCACGAGTACGAACTAGCCAGTTCGGCCACACTCAGTAATGACCAATCGTCATTCCTAGTGGAACTGACCGAACTGTTAGGCAGTTGCGACCTGTGTCTAGCATTAGCTAAGCCAGCATATAGCATCGGGCGGAAGGTGGTACAGGTATACAAGTTACGAAATAGAGTGAAATCCTGTACAATACAGTTTGTAATTTTCTGAATCATCTCAATCATTTCTAAACTGTATGAATTATTTGCAAAACAACTATACTCTTTGCAAAGTTTCCAATTGTTAGACGGGAAATACAGTTGTATTGCTCGAATTCCGCAACTGTTGAGGTCGACAATTTAATTATTATACCAACAAGCCTGTTATTAAACATAGTTTCTTGGGCTATTTTACTACAATTACCCAATTATTTTTAACGTAAAAGACGCTTTGCAGACCGTCTAGACTATTTCAAATCCATTCATGCACTTTAAAAATGAAACCGTTTAACGTGATGAGCCACCATACTGAGGCTTCTAATAAATATAGGTCTTCCTGGACTGTTGAATAACAATAAATACAACAAGAGCGTAGGTGAGGTCATCAAGGTCATTTTCATTTAAATAAACAGCAAAAAAAGACGGCGGAAATAGGAAAGATTTTAATCATTTGATAAGAAAGCAATAAATACAAGACTCGTAGGACGATATATAAACTGTAAAAGAGAAAAAACTCCAAGACATTTCACAAGTTACATTGTATAATTCGAGTAAAAAAGAAACCACATTTCCCTGGTTCACAAAAGTAATGAAAGTAACTGTGTTGATAACCCGCAGCTCACAGCCTACTCTTGACAACCCTGGTACAGTTGGAAGCTATTGCAAAAATATTGAGATATCTGTTTCCTATTTTTCCCTAATGGCAGATTTTTAGATACCGATGGCAATGGCATTTGCAAAACATTCGGATCAACACTGCCTCAGTTGCTATTAAATTGCTTGTCGGCAACAAAGCATCGCTGGAGGCCATCACCCTACCTTTTGCAGAATTTTTACCATAAAAGTAGATGGATGTGATATCGCTCACAATATTGTCTACTGTCAGTAGTGTACTATCAATGAAGCTGTATGCAACACATGAATAGACAAAGAGTGGGATAAATATTGAGTCAGTACTAATTTCATATTATGGTATCAACTCGTGCCATAAACTTTTTATTTATTTATTTTGCATAACATAATATAAATTGTTTTAATGACCTGGTTTTTTGTGTTAATAAGTTATTTGAATCGTCTTTCCCACAGTAATTGTTTTGTAATAAATCATTTTTCATGTCAGTAAATGATGATTTTTTGCTGTCACCATTTTGGGCAGTAATTGAAATGCACTTTCACTCACTCGCCATTCTCTCTAAGAAGTTGATGTTGTTTGTATGTACAATAGGCTGCATCCTGTTTTCCTCACCATCTCAACACAACACTACCTTGACGCTTCACAAACCCAGCAGAAACTTGCTCGCTCTCAAATGGGGCAGCATTCGAAAATGTAGCGTATCATACTACCGCTGCTTCCTCAGTCAATGAAAACCCTTTAGACTTTTGATATATCTATATGACTGCTACTTCTGTAGTAATCAGTAGTAATCATATAAGTGAGTGAAGGCAAATCACCAATTATTAGAACTCCTTAATTCGGAAACGTGGTCCAAGTATAACATTTTTTAGATGTTTTTTCAAATAATTATGTTTAAAAAGTATCAACACGGAGATTTTGTGAGATTCGACTGTAACAATTAACCTTAATTGTTGACCACCATGCTGTCAGTTTCAAGTTTCTCATCAGATCACGAGGTGTTCATTACTTCGAGAGTATTTTTGGATCAATAATTGTAGCTGAGTCGATGAAGTAAGATAAGTACCATGTCGAAATTATCGCATTCAAAGTTACCACACTTTAGATTCATTTTTCTTTAGCCTTCATGAACATTTTTTCTGTGCATATAAATTAGTGGTGGAAAAATAATGTTAGTATTGGGTGTATTTATACAAAAAGTTGTTGGTAATTGTTACAATTATAAATATTCAATGTTCTGCGATGGTTACGTATAAAAGTTGTTCTTACCATATGAACATATACATGTGTGTAGTTGGATCTTGCAATCAGAATAATTCAACATGTTCCACATTCAAATCAAAAGGATGTTTTAGATTCTGAGTGATAGGATTGTCAGTCACTATCATCAAAAATAAGAAAAAAGTTTTATTGGGATTATTTTTGTTCATTTTGTTTATTATTTGACATGTGATGTCAAATAATTATTATTGCAAAAGCAAATCTACAAATGACTTTTTTTAAGAAGTGTGTTATTTGATATGGTATATTGTGGTGTCATATGTTAGTCTAGTGGGAATATAGTGTGTCTTAGAGCTACATAAAGGAAACCAGTGCGAGATATGAACTCAGATGAGGACGATGGGCCACCAATGCTGGTCTCAGCGGACACCAAGTCTGTACCGGTTACTATTATAACCGGGTACTTGGGTATGTCTAGCTTTCTCGTCGCTTTCCTCATAATACTTTTTGTAGCTAGAGAAGGTTGTGAGTGGCCAGCTAGGCAGCAAAAATATGATCAGAAATAAATTTGTCCAACTTCAAAAATTCATATCTCCAGTGATACTTTGCTTGCATGTGTACTTCTAGTTGCAGCATGTGTTTGAAATGTTTTTTTTTTATCAAGGATGATACATTTTTAAAATAACTTAGAGCGCATAAACCAGTAAAACGATTCTATGCTCGGAAGAGTAATTTGTTGCTCAAATGCGAAGTGATCAGGTTACAATACCAACAGTTTTTGTTTTAGCGTCTGACAAGTCTTTTAAAAACTCTACATTTCTTTGTTTATTCTAGTTTTCTGTGATCTAATCAGCAGCAAAATAATGTATGCTCTTTGCTATCATCTAATATATAAATATTTTGTATATGTTGTGGAGCATGTACATATCTTCAACATCCTCATGTATAGCTGTTGCGTATAGCAAACCAACGTTCAAAATAGATTTTATAATAGAGAACAAATCTCATGGTTTGAGTTTGTTATATTTGTGTTTTCTTTGATTTAAACGAACATAATCAACTTATCTTTATTCTGTTTTTGGTGCATTATTCTATTTATCATTCTAGGGGCAGGTAAGACCACCCTCCTCAACTACATTCTTACCGAGAACCATGGCAAGAGAGTTGCAGTGATTATGAACGAGTTCGGTGAAGGTGATTATTATATGCTAGAACTTGTATCTTTTCATCTCAGCAGTATTGTTATTAATCATGTAGATACACCATCAGTTATGATATTCTTACAAGCTTTCATGTGATTTTTGTTATTCTTTTACTGTAACATGAAGAGGAAACCTTACCATAGTTGTACATTTGTAAATGTTGACAGCTACATGTACTATTAGTTATCTACGTCAGGTGATGGTGCTATGGAGAAGTCTATGACTGTATCGAGTGGTGAGGCAGACGCCCCATTGTTTGAGGAATGGTTGGAGTTGAGGAATGGTTGTCTATGTTGCTCCATCAAGTAAGAACTACCTCAACTATAATAGAGCTATCTTTGCTTACTCTGCGCTATTGTACCTCCCTGCTGTAACATTTTTAGCTGATTAGCAAATAATTTTATATTGCAGAGACAACGCTGTAAAAGCTATAGAAATGTTGATGGAAAAGCAAGGGAAATTTGATTATATACTTCTAGAGACCACAGGCTTAGCTGATCCAGGTGAACACATGCTATACCTTACTGTTGAGTAGAACACATGCTATACCTTACTGTTGAGTAGAACACATGTATACCTTACTGTTGAGTAGAACACATGCTATACCTTACTGTTGAGTAGAACACATGCTATACCTTACTGTTGAGTAGAACACATGCTATACCTTACTGTTGAGTAGAACACATGCTATACCTTACTGTTGAGTAGAACACATGCTATACCTTACTGTTGAGTAGAACAAATGCTATACCTTACTGTTGGGTATATACATTTGTTATCTGTATTTGTTATAGTGCATTTACTGTAGTTACTTACTGGTAATTTTGTTATAGTACATGTAGTTACTTACTAGTACTTGTGTTATAGTACATGTAGTTACTTATTAGTACTTGTGTTATAGTACATGTAGTTACTTACTAGTACTTGTGTTATAGTACATGTAGTTACTTATTAGTACTTGTGTTATAGTACATGTAGTTACTTACTAGTACTTGTGTTATAGTACATGTAGTTATTAGTACTTGTGTTATAGTACATGTAGTTACTTATTAGTACTTGTGTTATAGTACATGTAGTTACTTACTAGTACTTGTGTTATAGTACATGTAGTTACTTATTAGTACTTGTGTTATAGTACATGTAGTTACTTATTAGTACTTGTGTTATAGTACATGTAGTTACTTATTAGTACTTGTGTTATAGTACATGTAGTTACTTATTAGTACTTGTGTTATAGTACATGTAGTTACTTATTAGTACTTGTGTTATAGTACATGTAGTTACTTATTAGTACTTGTGTTATAGTACATGTAGTTACTTATTAGTACTTGTGTTATAGTACATGTAGTTACTTATTAGTACTTGTGTTATAGTACATGCAGTTACTTATTAGTACTTGTGTTATAGTACATGTAGTTACTTATTAGTACTTGTGTTATAGTACATGTAGTTACTAGTACTTGTGTTATAGTACATGTAGTCACTTATTAGTACTTGTGTTACAGGACCGGTAGCTAATCTATTTTGGCTAGACGATGGATTGGCCAGTGATATATATGTAGATGGTAAGTAGGCTTTAATGTAAGCTGTTATTATATTTGGGGTCGTCTGCCCATGTGCTAGGAGTGGACAATTCTTAAGCTGGGGCCACACGATCGTGCAAACTTCCAAAAATCCGTGCAAATAAAAATTCGTACGAATAATAATCTGGTTGTCTTCTTCCAATATCGTACGAATGATTTTGTGCGTGTAAATTGTAGCCAGCCAATTAGAACAAGGTAATTTTTACCGATCCTAGCTTTGTGATTATTAAGCAGTTTCCTGTGTAGTAAATAATAATAATAAACAAGAATAATAATGCACAGATAGCAATAAAGAATTACTTCAAGGATAATAATTAAACATTCATTAATAATCATTGTTATTATTATTATTAGTTATTATTATAAAAAAATGATGATAATTAATGAATAATAATAAATTATTAATAATAAATTAATAATAATTAATTAATACTAATTAATTAATAATAATTAATTAATAATAATTAATTAATAATAATTAATTAATTAATAATAATTAAATATTAAAATAAATTATTAATAATCGTTATTTATAAGTAACAACTATCATCCATCATCCCTTAGCAGAGGCCAACGAGTGGAGGCACGAACAAATCTGACTGACTGCTCTTCCAAAAATTGACCTTGACCTCAATCCAATCTCAGTCAGCCAATCAAATTAACCATCGTGCAAATTTTCACTTAACACGATGCACTATTTCGTGAGAATTCCACATTCGTGCGAATTAAATCATGGAAATTCCCACGATTCGTGGGAAAATTACTCCGTGTGGCCGCTCCTTTACTGTGTAGAAGAGATTTTCGAAGTGGTCAAGCTAAGACACAAATCTCCATATAAATAATCATTGTTTAGGAATACTTACGGTTATTGATGGCAAACGTATTCTCTCTCAACTGCAGGAGCGCAAAGAAGAGGGAGAAATAAATGAAGCTATTAGGTATGGATTTTGTATCATGTACTTGTATGTATTCTTTATGTACTTGTATGTATTCTCTATGTACTTGTATGTATTCTTTATGTACTTGTATGTATTATCTATGTCCTTGTATGTATTCTCTATGTACTTGTATGTATTCTTTATGTACTTGTATGTATTCTCTATGTACTTGTATGTATTCTTTATGTACTTGTATGTATTATCTATGTCCTTGTATGTATTATCTATGTCCTTGTATGTATTCTCGATGTACTTGTATGTATTCTCTATGTCCTTGTATGTATTCTATATGTCCTTGTATGTATTCTCTATGTACTTTTATGTATTCTCTATGTACTTGTATGTATTATCTATGTACTTGTATGTATTCTTGATGTACATGTATGTATTCTCTATGTACTTGTATGTATTCTCTATGTCCTTGTATGTATTCTCTATGTACTTGTATGTATTCTCTATGTACTTTTATGTATTCTCTATGTACTTGTATGTATTCTCTATGCACTTGTATGTATTCTCTATGTGCTTGTATGTATTCTCTATATACCTGTATGTATTCTCTATGTACTTGTATGTATTCCCTATGTACTTGTATGTATTCCCTATGTACTTGTATGTATTCTCTATGCACTTGTATGTATTCTCTATGTAATTGTATTAATTTTAGTATCACTTCTTCTATGACTGCTATTGATAGTACTACATATACTAAAACTAAATACACTACTATCACTTATACTGCTACTACCACTATTGCTACTACCACCATTGCCGCTACTACTACTACTACTACTACTACTACCAGCACTACTACCTGTAGTACTACCACTACTACTACCACCACTACTACTATTACCACTACTACAGGCAGGTGGCTCTGGCAGATATAATATTACTAAATAAGATGGATTTAGTCGGTGATGAAGAGTCAGATGACATCAAATCAAGTATCAGGTGAGAGTTGTCTGCTCTTTCAACTTATTGTCTAATGAGAGGAAAACATAATATTGATAATACATGAACATCTTAATTTTAATTATTCTTCACTTTTGCCCTAATTTAATTAATATTCTATACCTACATTTACTTACATAAGAAGTATTCCGTGTATTATTTATCTGGTTATTGTTTTAATTATTGCTTTGTGCAAAAATTTAATTGTGATAAATCTCTGTTCACTTAATGAATGATTCTTATCTGTAGATTTACTTTCATGTTAGCGTACCAGTACCTGATATTTGGGAGTATCTCATTGCCAACAAAGAGTTATTTTCTCACTTCTGAGCCAATTCCATACATAGTTACTTATATGTACGATATGCATGTGTATTATATCATAGATTATTGGTTTGTGTGTATTCTTCTGTGCATATTTCATATATTTTGTCTCTTTTAGTGATATCAACTCGGCAGCTATAGTGATACCCACAACTAATTCCAGGTTCGTTCGTACGCATCCATTTGAAGGCTCGGCCACACTAGCTTGTTCTTCCAACGAAACGTCAGACGAGTTTGATGGGCGCGTGCATACGTGGACGAGCGTCCATTGTTTAACGCGCCGTCAACAATGACCAATGGCATTCATTCAAAAAACTGCTCTGTGATTGGATATAAATTGGACAGCGAGTCAAACATGAATCTTTCTGTTTTTATCAACAACAACAGGCCTGCACAAAATTACTAGTGGCCATTCATTGGTTACCGGCTATTTATGTCCACGATAGTTTGGCAGGTTGAATGTTCGACGAGGTATGACAGCGAATTACATTTCGTTCGCAATCATGTTTGTGTGGCCGAGCATTTACCCTCAGGCTATACATTATCTCTTATAGTCTCCAATCGTTCATTTGTTAGTTTAGAGAAGTTCTTTGTTTCTCAATCTATTTCTTCGTTTTGTTGTCAATATTATGCTTTTCAATTGAATTTTACAAAAAATAAATAACATTTGGTTTGGGCTAGCTATAACTGTTTGTGCTCCAGTGATATGTCATGACTGTAGGTTATGTTATCGGCATAGACTTAATAGTAGATCTCCTATCTCTACGTTGAATGCTATTTGTCGTAATTTGTGCATTTTTAGTGCCCATATTTTATACTGAAACAACAACCAAATGAAATGCTGTGCTGGTTTATTTTGATCTTTTGTACACAATCTTCTCCAGTTATGCTTTGAAACATTTCATGTTGTTTTCAATTACTTGCAAATTACCGTAAAAATTTTTATAGCCAAATGGTGGTTTCTATGGTTTGGTCCAATCAAAAAAATAACAAACTCCAAAGTGTAACTCGGAACCGTGATGTGATTGTTAGCTTATGACCTGGTGCATGTCTGGTATGATTAGTTCAGTTTATATTAATCTGCACAAACAAGATTTCTTATGGCATTTTTTGTTATAATGTATACGAAACTGGTGCTGAAAGTAAGCAGAGGCAGCTTGCATGCTGGCCATGGGCACAGGGCAGTTATGATTAGTTTTATCATTGCTTTTTAGTATGTCTATGGTGATTTTCCTATTATTTATGTCTATGGTATGCTGCTACCTGTCCTATCTTCATGGTATGCTGTTACCTCTCCTTCTATGTCTATGGTATTCCGTTATATCTCCTATATCTATGGTATGCTTTTACTTGTCCTACTATGTCTATGGTATGCTGTTACATCCCCTACTATGTCTATGGTATGCTGTTACCTCTCCTACTATGTTTATGGTATGCTGTTACCTCTCCTACTATGTCTATGGTATGCTGTTACCTCTCCTACTATGTCTATAGTATGCTGTTACATCTCCTACTATGTCTATAGTATGCTGTTACATCCCCTACTATGTCTACGGTATGCTGTTACATCTCCTACTATGTCTATGGTATGCTATTACATCCCCTACTATGTCTATGGTATGCTGTTACATCCCCTACTATGTCTATGGTATGCTGTTACATCCCCTACTATGTTTATGGTATGCTGTTACATCCCCTACTATGTCTATGGTATGCTGTTAGCCCTCCTACTATGTCTATGGTATGCTGTTACCTCTCCTATTGCCAATATGGTAATCCACTACAGAGTTGATTTGGACCAAATACTAGATCTCAATGCATACGGCTGTGACTCCTCACACACTCATCTGCAGAAGAACCTCTCCGCAAAGCAGAAGAGCTCAATGGTACTCGATGCTGGTGATAAAGGCAGCCATATTGATACGGTAAATCTTCTTTGCGTTTGTTATTGTTAGTTATGCCAGCTTATTAGCTGTGTTACCTGGTTGTCTATTGCAGAGTTGTCTCACCTGGTCTATGCTAACAACAGTTTTGTCTCACCTGGTCTATGCTAACAACAGAGTTGTCTTACCTTATCCATGCTAACAAAAGAGTTTTCTCACCTCATCTCTCTATGCTTACATCAGAGTTGTTTAAACTTATCCATGAAACAACAGAGTTGTCTCACCTTATCCACCCTAACAACAGAGTTGTCTCACCTTATCCAAGCTAACAACAGAGCTGTCTCACCTTATCCAAGCTAACAACAGAGTTGTCTCACCTTATCCAAGCTAACAACAGAGCTGTCTCACCTTATCTAAGCTAACAACAGAGTTGTCTCACCTTATCTATGCTGACAACAGAGTTGTCTCACCTTATCCAAGCTAACAACAAAGTTGTCTCACCTTATCTATGCTGACAACAGAGTTGTCTCACCTTATCCAAGCTAACAACAGAGTTGTCTCACCTTATCCAAGCTAACAACAGAGCTGTCTCACCTTATCCAAGCTAACAACAGAGTTGTCTCACCTTATCCAAGCTAACAACAGAGCTGTCTCACCTTATCCAAGCTAACAACAGAGTTGTCTCACCTTATCTATGCTGACAACAGAGTTGTCTCACCTTATCCAAGCTAACAACAAAGTTGTCTCACCTTATCTATGCTGACAACAGAGTTGTCTCACCTTATCCAAGCTAACAACAGAGTTGTCTCACCTTATCCAAGCTAACAACAGAGCTGTCTCACCTTATCCAAGCTAACAACAGAGTTGTCTCACCTTATCTATGCTGACAACAGAGTTGTCTCACCTTATCCACGCTAACAACAGAGTTGTCTCGCCTTATCCAAGCTAACAACAGAGCTGTCTCACCTTATCCAAGCTAACAACAGAGTTGTCTCACCTTATCTATGCTGACAACAGAGTTGTCTCACCTTATCCAAGCTAACAACAGAGTTGTCTCACCTTATCTATGCTGACATTAGGCTTGTCATAACAAGTTTGTTAGATAGGCAGTGGATTTATTTGTGTTCAAAACTACTTGTTCACAAGAGAAACTATATCGTATTTTATTTTTGGTTCAACCGTAAATCCTTTGAGTCAATTCAAAAGCAGCCTCAACCTTTTGAATTGACTCAACTAGTTGCTTTTTATTGCCCATAAGTGAGGACAAGAATGGTGTTATTTTAAGATAATTAGATATCACGTTGATATAAAAAGGTTTGTGAAAAATTGCATACATCTAAGCTGGTAGCGCATCTTCTCTCGTATTAATTATTTTGTATTTTCAAGGTAGCAACTTTTTTTTGTTAATATTAACGCCTTCACTCAACCAAACACAAGTGTCTATGTGTAAACTAATTTTTAATTCTCTCAGTCGCTAGCGAGCAATCACTTAATTTATAAAAGTTTTTGTTGGACTCATCAGTGCATGGATACTTTAGACTGTGAGCACTGTACGCATAGACCTGGAAGGATTCATGGACTCTAACAAGTTGGATCTCTTTCTACAAAACCTTCTCTGGGAGAATCTCATCCAAGCATCAGATGGATCTACTATGACTATATTACGTCTCAAGGTGTGCTTACTCATGTCTATGTATCTCTATATCAATGCTTTGTATCTTGGTGTCTATGTGTTGGTGTTCTGATGTATCTATCCATGTATGTGTATATTTATGTGTGCATGTATCTATCTATGTATGGTTATATCTATCTATTGGTGTGTATATGTCTATGTATCTATGTGTGTATATGTCTATGTATCTATGTGTGTATATGTCTATGTATTTATGTGTGTATATGTCTATGTATCTATGAATGTATTTCATGTATGCTATGGCTGCTGCACACCACAATGGCACAACGGACTCTCTCATACCATCAATCATCTCATCACTAAAACGTGTAACACTTTGTGGTTTGTTCACCAAATATAGTTATTATTTACTAGAACTGTGATATAGAAGCTTATATTCTGTTGTATTTGTGTAAATGCAGAGTTGTCTTCTCTCTATTGATAAACTCTAAAGTACAAGTTGTCTGCTCTTTGCATGTATTGCCACTGATTAGCTATTAATTTTGTGTGCCCAAATAGGTTAAACAATTCATTAGAAGGTTGATAGAAACTTTTGTATAATTTGACAGTGTATTGTTAGCTGATCAGGTGGCAATGTGGTACACCCTGCTGGGGTCTGCGTGTTTCTCATTTACAAACAGGTACAATACGCTGTCTCTGATTGGTCGTTGACCAATTAATTGTCAGTTCTTTCAATCCTCAAAGAAAAATAATAATTTTGTTACCAATTAGTGACATTGGTTACACGCATAATGGTTAGTTGATTACAGCTTCAAAGGGATATTGTACACACTGCATTGTGTCTTTTCTGGAAAACATTACGATTTCTTTTGAAAATTATACAAAATTGTACTTGGCCTGAATTGGTTGATATCGAACCCTGTGTTTGTATAATACTAAAAAATGAATTCCGGTGATTTTTTTGCTTTTGGTGGACTATTTTTTGTAGTCCATTTCATTTCAAGCAGGATTATTATTTTATCAGTTGATTTTTTTTACAGATATGGGTAGCGATTTTTTTTAAAATTATTTAAAACTGACTGAAAGGGTAATTTTGAGTGTGCGATATCTAATGTTTTTATTGTATGTTTTCAGGGAATACTCAGTGAGGCAGGCAGTGAATGCAGTACTATATTACAAGGAGTGTATGATACGTATGATAAACGGATGTCCAACTCAACAATAGTAGATCCCTCCTCCTCCATCATATTTATAGGTATGCCCTGTTTTGTTTCGCTTAATAAAAACAATATTTTGTTATATTCGTCTACATTTTATATTTAATGCGAATAACTGTCCAAGTCTACCCAGATAGTTGGATACCTAGATATAGCTGTAAATATATATATATATAAACACGTTTTTCTGTCTCGCAAATTTAAACTTTTAGATCATAAAATCCGTTTTAAGAAGATTTGTTTATAAGCAATGAGTGGCGATGATGTGATAGCATCATCTGTGTACAAGCACTGCTCAGCCTTGCACTCAATGTTTGTTCTGCTTATGTATTCATTGCTGCATCATTGTCAGTACGCTTGACCTCTGCAGATGATTACGATTTTACAATATAAATGCAGACTTCGCAAGAATAAACATCAGATTTTCGCTTGTCAATCTTCGGCAGCCTATCTAAATTGTTTGTCATTACACGAATTTAGTGCAATGATAGCTATACCTTAGGCCTGTCCAATGCCGTACACTAGTAACTAGTAGCTGGTCAACTCTTGGAGTTGTCTTTTCATTCATTTGTGTTGAATATTATATAAAACTGCTTGCAGCTATTGAGCTACGTCTGCGTTATGCACTCAATGTTATTCCGATATATAGCACTATAAATGTTTTATTTGCTGTCTGCAATGTGAAAACAAATGAAATGTTTGTATATCTATGAAATATTTAGAATTAAACGGTGAAAATGTTTGTATATCTATGAAGTATTTAGAATTAGACATCAAAGATTTTAGTATTAAAATATTGTTGTTGTGGCTGGACAGGCCTATGGGCTAGGCTAATGCTGCTAAACTGTTTATGCTAGCAAATGGCTGATGCAATAATATCACTGATGTAACAACATCATATGCCTACAACCTTTGTCATCCCTCGTACAATGTGTGAAAGATGGATTGAGGCTGTAAGGAGAAATCATTAGCTTCAGGGTCAAGAAGTTTGTTTGTTTTGTTGGGATAGAGAAAGCTAAAATGATTCATTGTCACTCTTTACCACCAGGCTCACTGTTTTTTTAATTTTCCACAAATCTCTGATGAGAAACACTGATGCAATTGTATCTTCTCACTCCCTCCTCTCTCACTCCTTTCTCTCTCCTTTCCAAGTTCGAAAAAAATGATTTCAACTTTCTGCCTGTTATTTCAGCTCAAGTGTTTCCTCGATAATTGTTCATTTTAATTTTGCCGATTTTCCGGCTGAAAATTGCTCCTAGATAATCCAATAAATTTTATCGGACCAGATGCTAGGTTATTTTTTGTTTGTTTATTGAGTCCTCGGGCCATCATTCACATACGCAAACCATATGTATACTTTAGCATGCTTGGCCAAACGCTGTCATTGCTCCCTTTGTCTATGCTGTCATCTGTTGATTATCCACTCAATATATTCCACTTGAGATCAAAACGCAATATGCCGTATTGTAAGTAAGCTCGGGCTCTTATAAAATATCATCTGTAACTGTATCTGCGCTTGGTTGACATAAGCTTTGGAGACAGTATAAGTAGACTAATGCACTGCAACACACTCTCTCCTCTCGCTTTAGGTAGAAATCTGGAAAAGAGAGTGCTGATAAAATGTTTGGAGGACTGTGTTGTCAGTCTGTAACAACTGATGTGATTGGAGTAATGCAGCAGCCATCTTGAACCTATGAAACTGTGGACGAAACTTCTTATATGATTTATGTAGAATCGATACCTCGTTTTGTGTGCTTTTTATATCACTACGTATGTTGGGAGATGGAGATGTTGTTGGAATGTAGCAAAACTTTTCAATTGTGCAGTTTTTTAATTCTAAAGATTTAAACTATTAAAAATGAATAAAAATATAAATATGATCTTATCAATGCCCTTGGGTATTGTGGAAAATCAATTGAAAAATTTAAAAAATTTGATGGTTTTAGTGACGTCATTGTATTATATTGGGATATCTCGATGGTGGTGAATGCCATTACATCCTTTTATGTCTTGGCAGACTATTTGATATGTTATGTACAACTAACAGCTGTCGTTATCTTCTCTGAAGTTGATTATTTTGAGAACTTATGCATGGAGCTTGTGTTATTGCAGCAGTGTTTTGTCACTTGCTCTCTTGTTTACACAAAACCAATCCAAGTGATATATCAAAGACATGTTAAACAGATTTTATCATCGCATTGCCAACTATGCGTGCACCAACTACCGCTTATCGTGAGATTCTTTTACCAGCAAATGAGAATTTGTCTAAGGGCAAAAAATGGAAAACAAGTTGGTTGTTTCAATGTAAAAACAGTCAATTCAATCGCCAGTTTGTCTTACTGGTTGCTGTTAGATTGTTGTTATCTATAGCCTATCTAAATAATAATAGTTGACAATGTCAATTGTTTGTTTCAATAACAGCTATCGTTGGCAGCAGTGCTCTTGTGATGTGTTGTGCAGGAAATCGGTGGTATACCAACTGTCATTTTTGGTTATACCCATTCTATCGCAGCCCGTCAAAGTGCTGCCAATCCCTTCACACCGGTTTGTCACTAGTGTGAGATAGTTATTGCGGTTACTGCTAGCCAAACAACGCCATGTTTTAGTATTTTAGAATGTGTGAACGCATAGATATTGCGCCATGTGACCATCTCATTACGTTATAAATAAACTGTTGCCCGCAATCACCGCTCATTTAGTGATTTAACTCATTTGTCTGAGAATTCTGGGTATGCCTACATCTCAGCTGTTGGTTTTATGAATTTATCAACAATTAGATAACCACGTATTAGTTGGTGACAGGCCGGTGTTGCTGCCATACTGACACTTCAGTAAGCACAAGCCTGTGTCATCATAAGAAGGAAGTTTTTCTTGTAGTTTCCACCGGCTCCCTCGCACAGGATGTCGATGAAACTGCTGCAACTCTTAGCTAACAATCTGTTACATTATTTCCTGATGCTTTTACCTAAAAATGACGACAAAACTTCATAGAAAGCTCACCTGTTCAGTGTTTTATTTTATTGATCTTTTTCTCGATACAACCCCCTCACCCCCCTCCCCCCTCTAAACTTATCTACCTCCATGGCTAGACTGTTTGAGTTAAAATCATAAATCTTTACAGTCAAAATCATTTTTGTTATTTGAATTGCTTTCTATTTTTGCTCAAAAATAATTAACCATCATTTTTTAAAAATCATCAAATTTTTTTTGTAAATCCTATCAGTGCATGTTGTTGGGAAATGGCCTTTTTAGGACTGACGCATTTACAAAATATGGCGTGCTCACCACAACAAACAAAATAATTGAAAGTTGGTAGTCGTTTAAATATTTCTGAGCCTGTATCTTTCTAACTGCTCAAAATCAGTAACTCCATCATTTCATAATCTGCTGCTTGTTCAACAGTTTCCATTTACAAACATTAACTAGTCAAAGTACAATTGCAAAAGTTTGTTTATAGAATCTTTTTTTTTTAAATTGCAAGAAGAGCTAATAATTATAATATTTTTGCCATTTGTAATTAATTTTACAATGCAATAGTAATATTACAAAAATAAAAAAGACTACTCAGCGTTTATCAATTGTTGGTTTTCTATGCAATGATAAATACAGTAACATTTCCTTTTACTTGCTTATTGTTATCTATGACCCACACACTGTTGTTTTTGTGACAATCATAAAAAAAAACTTCGATTGCGATGAATACCCTCATGCTGTGACAACTTATTATGAAATGCGCAACTTCAACGACAAACAACATGTGATCAATCATTAGTTACAATATGCATATTTGTTGTTAGCTCATAGTTTATGTCTCTCTTCGTGATGATTTTTATTCGTGCTCAAAGTGATGTGGCTAAAAGAGGCGGTGCCAATTTAAAGCCAATCAAAAAGCTCGACTGAGTTGTAATTATCAGATATTGAGGGCCAAAGTGTGATGATTAGACGTTATAGCTGTATGATGATATCAACTAGCCGTAGAATCTGCACCTAACTTTTCTCCCAGCACTAATCGCTGTCACCTCATAGCATCATGTCTGATAGTGTCAAATCCTCGCTAACGAACAAAGCAGAAATATGTGAGATCGCAGAAAATTCTCATCGAATGGCTGCCAGCGATGATGAAGAAGAAATGGCAGCGTTCACACAGGATCATGCTTCGGGTTTAGAAGACGAACAGTATATGTCATCGCAGGATTTGGAGAGAGTCAAACAGGAGTGTAGAACCAACAAGCACATCAAACCACCGTATTCATACATTGCCCTGATTACAATGGCAGTGCTACAGGTGATACATCTACTGCATTATATTGCTTTTCTATCAACATTTATCTTCTTTCTTTTACCATGGTTGAGTCTATTTTTCCGTTTCGTTGAACCATAAGAATTTTATGATAGAATTGGCCCTGTTATAACTTTGGTGGTTTTAGTAATTTGGAAACAGTTTTTTAAATAGAGGCAAAAGTACATGATTATCAAGTTTCAAAGAAAATGACAATTTTGTTTTCTCTCCCAGAGTTAAATTAATTGGAAATAGAAAAAAACACAAAATAAACATATAATGCTAACTTTTACCTACAAAATTCTTTATCTACCAAAAATGTATGTGTAAAGTTGAGTGGTACAAAATACAGTAAAGCGTTTGAGATATTTTGATGTCCAATTCCACTAACTAAAACAGCTTTGTTAGATTGTAAAGCCAAAGTACGTCACTCCATAAGTCGGTTTCACAGTGCGGAGTGTTACTGTGTTACTCACGTATCTTAGTCTATTTGGTTTAGTCTAAGGAAAAGAAACTAACACTCAGTGGAATCTGTGAGTTTATAATGAAGAGATTCCCTTACTACAGAGACAAGTTCCCTGCTTGGCAAAATTCTATTCGTCACAATCTCAGTTTGAATGATTGCTTCATCAAAATACCACGAGAACCTGGCAATCCTGGTATGTCTACATCAAACTCATACAAATCTAATTTTTTTGTGCATGAAACTCTAGAAAGTTAACCATTTGCTGCGTTGCTTTATTTGTGTTTTTATATAAACATTCAGCATTGGAAAGTGTAACATTTTTTTTTATTTCATAACCGTAATAAAAATTTCTTAACTCTTTTGTAAATTTGATAGCTGAGGTTATTTATCATTTTTGGCTGTTTTCAGTTGGTTTAAAAGCATAAACTGTTTTAAAATATTAATTTAAAAACTTTCATTTTATATTTTACATTTTTTTGGTGTTTAAGTTTATGTTTTTTGATTGAGTAATAGTTTCTATGCCAGCAACTCCCGGAAGAAACCTTGAAATACTTGTCTAAGTTTAGACGCCTGAAAAACAGAGAAGCAAAGCTATAACTTGCTGACATTTTTGCAGATAAACAAAAACCAAACAATCTATATATTTACAGTGCGAAAGCTTGAGTAAACTATGAGCAGTGTTTTCTTAACTATTCGTTATATTGTGTATCAATCGTACAGACTTCTCTCTTGACCTTCTGCTCAAATACCAGAACAAACATCAGTCGATCTTTGACTCCATTTTGTATTTTGTTTTATTTTTATGGAAGGTAAAGGAAATTACTGGACGCTGGATCCCGCTTCAGAAGACATGTTTGACAACGGTTCTTTCTTACGCAGACGAAAGAGGTACAAACGATCGATGAAAGGCGTGATGACTCCAGCAAAGTCTCAGCATGACCAGTTCATGCACGGACTCGGCTACCCAATGCATCCATCTTTGCCAGCGTTTCTAATGGCAAATAACGCTCCCTCGATTCTACCTTTCCCATTGCATCATTCACCAGTTGCCCCTTTTTTTAACGTTTCTCCGCAATCGTCTCAGACATCTTCAAGCGTCTCAGCAAGAAACGAAGCGATGAAATCTCTGATGAAAGATAGCACTGTGTCCGAGCCAATGAAGTTTAGTATTGATCACATCATCGGCACCAGCTCCAGTAACAATAACTCTATGGATACTTCTTTGAGCAGTCGACCTATCAGGAACTCATTGACTGATCACCATATCTTAGCTGCTGGCGTCACCATGCCTGTACTTCCTGTTCATTGGAATACACTCGAAAAACTACGACACCAGTTACGACTGCCCATGAACACACTTGGGCTATCTCCAATATGGCCGCCTCATTAGCATAGACATATGATACTAATGTTTTACAACATTATTTTGCTGTGTTATTTTTTTTTGTCAATAAATGTTTATTTGTTTTCAAACTGGTAGATAGTAGAATTAATTATTCACTCAAACGGTTTATTTTGTTAAATTGTGACAATAAATAAATATTCATTTTATTTTAGTCATCACTAAGAAATGTCAGTGAAAATATTATAACTGTTGTTTTTATTGTTTTGTTGTGCAGGTATTCTTGTTATTATTGATAGAGTGGCTCAAGAGGGCAATGTTTATATTACAAGCTAAGATATGTGTGTATAAGCTGCACTTAGCGTATTCCAGATTATTCTAAAGTTAATGGTTAACAGCAGTTCTCTCCTTGTAGAGGTATAAATACTCTATTTTAATAACAGTTTATATCATCTCACACTCAGCCTTCTCACAACAATAAATTGTGCAGTGCTCAAGTCCAGGTATAAGCTTACTGTATAAACATTTCTCCCATAGATTAGGCAGACATGTTAAGAACTACATAAACTAACTGAGACCAGAGGGCTTCCTATCTCTGTTCATGTGTACTTAGTTAATGCTTGCGAAATTTGGTAAAGTCAATGGTTTTACTACTATCATAACACACTTTAGGATGACTAACCAAATTTTTGCCAAGTTCTAAAATGCATAAGTTCATTAGATTGTAAGCAGAGAATCTAACGTTAACCGCTAATTTTTTTGGTTAGAGAATTCTGGCACAAATACAGCATTCATTTGAAATAGTGTCACAAGTACTAATGTAGACATCATTGTCAAGTGTTTATTTTATCTGCTTACATAATCATTACACTGAGTTCCCTGCTGATAAAAAAGGTATTTCATCAAGTTTTAATTTTTCAGGCACCAACCACCTGTCTGGTGTGAGACCAACCAAAGAATCTATATATAGGTGTTAATGCTGATTGCTATTACATGACAATATTCTACAGCATTGAATGCTGGCTATCAGCGCAAGTTATATTATGACAAGTTTGTATTTTGTAAAGTCACTTCAATGAAAATGTTTACGTAAGTTTGCTGACTATCAGCATAGCACAATTGCTTTTATCGCCGCCTGCAGCCCACCAGCCCTTCATTGACAGTTTTATGGTGTGCTTAACACGGCACTCAATTGCTCTAATCATGTAACTGTGTATGAATTTACCTAAAAAGCACTCAAAACACAAGCACCCTCCACATATCAGCGTGTTATAAACAAAACATTATCTTAATGATAGAATGAGAGAAGCAGGCCGAAGGAACAGAACACATTAGTGTCACACGGTAGATGCAATGCGCACTTGTTCCTTAATCATATCAGATGAGCCAGTCGCGCTTGACTGCCCTTAGCTGGATTTATGCTCGGTATTCCTGATATTAATATTTTAATATTATTACATTAAATGCAGATAATGCGGGTATCATCACACACCAGTGCTTCATATAATGCTGGTGAGACGTTCTTTGATTCGGTCTTTTGTTGTCCATGTGAATGTGAAGTGCTCATTTGGATTGGCATCTGTACTGTTTTGATAAGAGCTTTTTGAGTACAACATCTCAACTACACTTATTATACAATAAAGCATCCATTTCAATCATTTTCAATATGGCCACTCATCTTCAGTACTCATGGATTAGTTTTTGCGTTTAGAGAAAAAGATTTTATTTTCACCTTGAAAATTACTTTTATTGTTAGCTCCTTTTGTCACAGACAGTTTAGAACGTTACGCTGTTTGTATCAAAGTGTTTGCATCGAGTTCTCATCACAAAGCTTTATCCACTCTAACAATATCATCATGAACTTGTTAATAAAATATTTTGTCACAAAAAAATTGTTTTGGCGCTTATAATTTATTTTATAACTATTGTAATTTATTTGTTTGTTCTACTTGGTAAAATGGAGACTATAAGCACCTTTCTGGATAAATAATAACTTTAAAATTTTTCAGCAAGAAAATTAAAATATCGCTGATGCTGAGAATTTCAATTATCACGCCGGAGTAACGGAAACAGCAGCATTGCTGGTGTTTGCGCATTATTCTGATTGATACAGAATACACATATGTGTTGTTCTTGCTTACATTGGCTATAATGTGTTTATACATGCATACATGCCAGACGATATACCTAACCAACTCTCAGCTCAACTGCCATATTAAATATGTATTTAATGAAGTGAAAAATCTGCAAGACATCCATATGTTTGGAGTTTATTGACTGGACCACTCGACAACATTCATAACAATATTACATTAAATATAATACAAAGTGTATGTACAAAAGCAGTAAATGAAGTTATTGTTTACAAATGTAATATTTGTGAGAGAGCGACCGAGACACTCCCGAGAGGGCAGGAAGCCAATTTTTATTGCATTGTGAGTTGTACTAAAACCAAACCTTGTTGCTATTCAAATTTAATCCTTTTAATTCACCGCTGTAATTTATATATTCCCAATTAATAATATTATTTTGTAACTTTCATGAGCTGATAGATTCGAGTGGAAATATTGATCTCCAAACAAGGTGTGCTGATTGCAAGTTTCACCTTTGAGTGCAAAGCAATCAAACTTGGACAGGCATTGGATTCAATCGCTGCTAAATTACATCGGCCATACTTTTTCCTAAAATAGTTTTTATTACTTATTTCTAATAATAATTTTAGGCATTAATACTTGGTTAATTTTTAGTTTGATAAAGACGGAACAAGGAAAAGTTGTGAATTCACCTTACCATCCTTAAAAAAATTTCATCCGTTAAAAACAATTTTGTTAATAATTGAAATCATTTTGACACAGATTTCAAAACATTATCAGTGCCAAGGTTCCGTGTTTATTTAAAGAACAGTTTGTGGGTCATGCAAACCTCCTAGTGGAAGGCAATTTGTATCTAAATAAAACTTCTCTAATTTGTGACATTGGATACATTATCAGTTTTTTGATTGAAGATGTAATAAATGGTAAAAATACAAACACAAAAGGCTTTTATACTAATTGTGAACAAACTACTTTATATTGAGTGCAAATACATTCATTTATATATCATAATATTTCTATACCTGGCATAAACAATATAAAAAGCACTTGTAACGTTTTCCTATGCACATCTTGTCCAAGTGTTGCAGTTTGATAAATGCCAATTTGAAATTTGTTACTTTAATGTCACTTGAAAAAAGTGTCACTGAAAGCTAAAACCAATTCTCAAAGCGGAATAGCACTTGGCTGACAATTGTTTACTGAGTCTCAATTCATCATCTGCCTTAATTATACATTCTGATAACTGATGACCTCTTGCCAATTACATAGCGGCCATCTTCTACCAACTTCAATTGTTTGAATATTTACGTATTCTCAGTTTCATCAGATGCATCTGTTTTCTCTGTTCGCGCATCAGTCGTTTCTGAATTTTTTAGACAGGATTAGGACAAAGGATTTCTAGTAATATCTTTTTGATAGAATAATCAATTGATTCAAAATATCAGTGCGCTCAAAATGCTCAAATGCACTAAATAAATTGTATCAAAATTTTAGTTCTCCATCTCGACAAAATATAAAAAAAGTAGCTCAACTCTAGACGTTTGTATTAGGTCAACAATCTCATTCACTGTTGCACTTATGAGCAATGTCGAATGTGGTTGGTGATTGAAACTAATAACAATGTTTGGCAGCTAAAAGCGTAATACATAGACAATATTATTGTCTCCGTAAAAAGTTTTTGATAAGAGTTTTCTGCCCATTATAGAGTGGACAACTCCAAATTGTATTGTTTGAATAATAGTTACTACAAGACATTTTCTAAGGCTATCTATGGTCTCACCACAGGATATTGCTGTGTAAAAAATTGCAAATTTTTGCGCCCTCTAATTTATTGATGACTATGATGAAATAAACTTTACATTTAATCTATGACAATATAATGGGTTATGTAACAGGAATAGACGTAGCAAGTTGTGCAATGTGATAAGTTAGAATGTTTCACACAGTGCACGCTGTTTTTTTGTATATTTTAACCATCCATCATGAAAATCAATTAGGTATTTGCTTGTGAGACAGCGTGGTAGATATAGTGTAGGGATTATTCAGCTCACCAAAATATGCAAAGATCTCTTCAATACCAGTCAATCAATATATTAGCAGGGTATAATAGCTTTGGATTGTGCTGCCAAAAATGGCAGCGATGGTGGTTGACCTATGCAGAGTTCAAACTGGACTGGCTAGCAATTGTATAGTAACAATCTGTAGCTTTAATGCATTGAATCTAATTTATTAAAGGCTTGAATGCGTCTTGTACTGGTTCAATGATTGGTGAGCTGTTAGCTCTGTTGTTACAGCAGCACATTGTACCACTTCAGACTGGTGTAACTAGCCTAACAACTATATATTACTCGTTAATTGATCCAAAGGCAGCAGAACAGTCTCGGCAGCATGTTTCAAGATGCTTTGAGAACTTCATCTCAAGACGCTGGTGATTCGAATGTTTTGGCTAGCAAAATGATGTCTATGAAGGAAGTGACGGCCTGGGAACCAAAGATACCAGTGAAGACGGCCCTGCACCAGGCTGTCACTGATGCTAGGATTCATCAAACAAGGTTGTTGAGCGCCTCTGCACCAGACATTGATTCCAAGGTGAGACAACTCTGTTTAGTATCTTGTCTGCATACAAATAGTCCTAACATTGTCTAGGGGCCTAGCCGGCTTGTGGGACTTTGTGGCGCTCCACTATCAAACACCCACAAGGCGGTTAGACCCCTAGACTAGTCCTAACAGTATTTATTTCTGAAATAATTTGATGCATTTTGATATAATAATGCATTAATATTGAACAAATAATAAAAAACATATTATTTTATATTTGTAACTCACATATTTCATCTGTACATAATATATATAATACAAAAACCAAATCGTTACCTACAGATCGTTTCAGTCGCTAATGTTTGCCCCTTTAATTATTTACTAAAACTGCATCTCATAAAAGTGTTACCATAAAGTTATTGAAGAAAGTCTGCCTTAATTATACTCTATGATAATCTATCTTTTTTACCAGAGTTGTTTACTGCTAGTTTGGTATTTCCTTCTTGAACTCACAGTTTTGCAAACGGTTTTCTACCCGCATAAATGATTTGTGAGAAAGTCATTTTATATACCTGATACGCTGTAATTCTAATAGAAATCAATTTAATTATGTATATATTCGCTTAACAAAGCTGTGATTAAAAAAATGACCAATCATAGAATGATCATTGATCGGTGACGAAGAGATTTACTCTATGGCTTATCAACCTTAAACTTTGACATCTTTAAAAAAAACTATGAGCCCACGTAGCCATAAAACAACAAAACTTCTCAAAAAACAATGTTATTCTAAAACATGATAATCAATAGATAATCCGTATAAAAAGCCTCCACTGAAACTTTAAGTAGAATAAAGCTCTATGTTTGTTTCTGATTCTAATTAACATTTTTGAGCTAGGATCTATTGGCACTCAAGTACTTTTCTCACATCAATGCAGTATGCCTAAAATGACTTTTTGTGTTTTCATTTAGAAGTAAACTGTTTGTTGAAAACATTGAAAAACATTTTTACAACCTCGGCTTATCTTCAGAAAAGAACCAGTTTACTAAAAGTTGGTTTTAAACTTCCGTAAAAAGGAGATGACTCCAGAGTTGGTGTCAGATACCGCATAGCCGGGGCGGCTCTCAAGAGGCGGGGTTTATGATAGAGAGCCACCCTGGCTAGATACCGCACACATTTTGTTGCCATTATGCAAGAAGAAACAACAACTCCAAATTGACTCTGTGGACAAAAACCGATAGCTATTTTCTAAAAACTCATCAGCCAGCTTTTATCATTTCCTCGCAATGAGAACCTTCTGCTCTTTTTAATACTGACCTCAAGCCAGACCAGACACTGGCCATCTCTAATCTTATAATTGAGAAATCAAATAAGATAAAATTCTCTTTTTTCTTCCTTCAATATAGAACAATCTCCACTGGTAAGTAAGTGCATTTTAAATTCCATACAAAACTGGATGTGTGCTACAAATTTGTGCATGCAAAATAGCCTCAGTTGAAAATGACAATTATTCAATTACCCTCAATAATCAAAGGGCATTTTAAGCATGGACCTAAAATGAAGCTAAAAATTTAAACAGGCACAATATCTGTAAAAATTAAAAAGACAACAGCTTCTCAAGTCCCACACGGGCATAACAGTCAACAGATGTCAATGTACATCAATGGAGTATTAGTCAAACGGAGGCAGTAAAATAGCTGTTTCCATTTAACCTCCAACCAGCTATCACTAAACTAATACATTAACATAGACATTGACTCATTACTGCATAGTTTCATATTGTAGGACATCAATGGATGGACTCCTTTGATGCTAACCTGCAATGCTAAAAAAGACAAAGTCGGAAGCAAAATGTTAAAAATCTTTCTCGAACGAGGTATATTTTATTTTAGTCATTTTCTGTGAGGAACAATAACATGTTTTTCTAGCTTTGTGGAATACTTTGTGGAATACTTTGTGGAATACTTTGTGGAATACTTTGTGGAATACTAATATAGAGAGCCCTGCTTAAAGTTTTGTTTTCTATGTCTATTCAGTAAATAATAAATCACACTTCACAAAGTTACATAAAGAAATATAATCGATAAACACAAACCTTACTTACAAGTGGCTTTGTACAGCAGTAAACCTATCTGCATGATTGTATCTAACCTTCAGAGTCCAGTAAACCAACCTGAAAAATCGTTAATCTCTTGAAATTTAGTACATAAAATAAACAGTTTGATTGCACAACCTTTATTGTTGACAGACTACAAGACGATATAACACGAATAATACCCATAAACAGACAAAATTGTTGTAAGGCAATAAAATCACACAGCTAATATCAGGGTTCAAAGAAATTTCAATTTCTCATTCGTTTTCACCATTTTGGCTAGATGCCAAGATAAACAGTAGAGACAAGATGGGTCGTACCCCTCTGATGATTGCTTGCCTTTCAAGCAATGAAAGAATTGTCCGGAAGCTTTTAGCAGAAGATGGTTTGAATATTTCAACGCAGGACAATGACGGTAATACAGCATTAATACATGCTGCGATGAGTGAGTTAATCCTTACATTTTAATCAACATCAAAAATAATTAAATGTAATCTTTTTTATTTCTATAATTCAATGTCTGATTTGTGTTTTTGAATGTCTCATTGCAGAAAGAAATATCACCATATTAAATCTGATGTTAAAGAAAGTGGTAAGTTTAAAGTTGTCAGTGGACACAAGAAATCGGATGGGATACACAGCGTTGCTGCTGTCATGTAAGCTAGGCAACTTCAATAATGCCCTGTCATTGCTGACCGATGGAAGCAGCTGCCCATACATTCGTGATATGGAGTACAGATACTGTGCCAAGGACTGGGTCAACTGGTTGGTGATCACATTGCTTTTTTTGCATCATAAAAGACAATAAAACTATTGACAAAGTTTTTCATGTTTAATGGTTGACTGGTAATACTGCCCATTGAGTCGTCAATTCAAGAATGCACAACTCCGAAAAATTTCATATTTTTTTACTTTGGTGGTGCACAGCTTTTAATTTGCTTCTATATGAAGTTGATACAATGGGAATAGCGACCGCGGTTCTCAATTGTTCCAATTACCGGAAACAGCTTTTTGCCAAATTGACATATAGAAGGATATGTTTCAGATTTGCTATTTAATTTGTTCTTTAAATTCTTATTTATTTGTGTTAAACGTATTAAGAAAAATTAAAACATTTTATTTTCAAAATTAAAATAAAAAGCCTGCAAAAAAAGTAAAATAGCAGTTTTCATCAAAAATGGCAATAAATTTTGTATTTTCAAGAACGAAAACTCATATTTCCATAGATATCGCGACAATAAACGTTTAAAATTATCTGTAGCTAAATAACTGTAGCATCAATGTCAAAGAGGGTAGTTTATATAAACTACCGTCGTTGTCGTCTTAGAAATAAATGTCACCAAATGGGGTCGAAGGTTTTAGTTTGGGGCATCCTACTTAAAAACTGACAAAAGTTTTCAGCCTACTTATTGTTCAGCTAATAGAATCAATTACCTCAAAAACCTGGCGTATGTACTCTTATTGGTGCTCTCCCCATTATATTGCCGTATTATATAATAAATGCAGGTGAAACAGAGGAGAGATGCGTGTATCAACATGCAACCAACAATCATTTCTTATATCAGCCAATCCACTTTGCTCAGGTACAAATACAAGCAGCTACAGGAATCGAAAGAAAAGCAGAGGTTCCCACACCTTCTGAAGCAGCGGTCCATGACCAATGTAGAAAGTATTACTCCAGAGGAGGAGAGTATGAGACAACTATTGAGACATATTTACCAACCAACTCAGTTGAAATCAGTTCCTTTGCCTCGCTCTCTCTCCCTCCCGCTTGGTACAAAAGTCACTAAGGCTACTAATATCAAAGGTAGGAAAAACTATAAAGCGCACATTCTAGGTTATTTATCATGCTTGCCAGATCAACAAAACGTAACAAAAATAATTCAAATAGTCTCTTAACACAAACTATTGTGTAAACAAAACCTTTACTTCATTTTGTAAAATCATTAAAAACTTTTTTAGAACTTTTTAAAGTAGGAATGCAAATCTAGATTCATATCTTTAAACCTTTCTTATGTAATTTCATCCTAGCCGTGTGAAAAGTCTTTTGTTTCACATGATACTCTGAATATTGTTCATGTGGTAATTTGTCTTTTGATAAATGGATAATTGATTTACACTAAACCAGGTGTACCTGCGGCACAGGTGTACCCACGGCACAGGTGTAACCACGGCACAGGTGTACCCACGGCACAGGTGTACCCACGGCACAGGTGTACCTGTGGCACAGGTGTACCCACGGCACAGGTGTACCTACGGCACAGGTGTACCCACGGCACAGGTGTACCCACGGCACAGGTGTACCTACGGCACAGGTGTACCTATGGCACAGGTGTACCCACGGCACAGGTGTACCTACGGCACAGGTGTACCTATGGCACAGGTGTACCTACGGCACAGGTGTACCTACAGCACAGGTGCACCCATGGCACAGGTGTACCTACGGCACAGGTGTACCTACGGCACAGGTGTACCTATGGCACAGGTGTACCTATGGCACAGGTGTACCTACGGCACAGTCTACTCTACAATTGGTTTAAACCTGAAACTGTGAGCTAAATCTTGTTTTACTGTCAGCCAACATGTTCAATTGGAGGGACCAAAACTGCAGTCGGACACTGCAGTCGGACACTGCAGTCAGACACTGTAGTTGCACACTGCAGGACCACAAATCTTATATTGTATTTTTAGAGCGGTTGGAAGCATCCACGCAATAAAACTTCTAAATTTAAATAGATTACTTTTAGAAATTTACTCAAAAGTGTAACATTGAATTCTGCATAGAGTTAAGGAGACCTGCTTCTGGTCAGTCAAGTCACAGAACTCATTCACTGCTTTCGGATGCTGATGGACATCAACAAATTTTGCTGTTTTATCTTCACGATTGCAGAAATCCAAAATACTGAAAAAATTAAGCAGTAATTGATGGACTGAACAACCAGTCTCCTCACATATCATTGGCTGAAATTGTTCGTTGCCAGTGAGCCGTCTAACCCCATTGGTCAGCTATTCCTCTCAAAAACAAACAACGACAAGTCAGCATTGCATCTGAGCTGAGTACTTTGGGCGATTGCGTTTGATGAATAAACGAGTAATTAGCTCTGGAATGCATCAAAATTACAAACGTTACCTAATAGCCGATGAATGGGCTGGAGGGATTGTACTTAAAATATAATGTCTGTTGGTGTTTAACATTTCTGGCTTCCGTCGGTACAATATGAATGGTAGAAATGCTGAGATTGGACATTATGCTGATGAAGCAAATTGATACGTGGCAAGCTAACTATTACTTGATAAAGCCACGCAATTTAATTCCAGCTGTAATGTGCTTTAAATCATCAAAATGCTAGATTTTGATGGGAATATTATTAAAATTTGCAAACTCATGATTTTTGTTTTCAATCACCATCTTTGATTTTTATTAATTTTTTCTTGAATACTCGATAATATAACACAGTCCACGACAGCTAACATTCAATCAGTTTGATGACGATTAATATAGATTAATAAAATAAACGATTAACCACAATGCTTCTTTTCAGCAAAAAGTGTAACTGACAATGTTTGACAAACTGATATTCTTTATGCGCAGGTGTGATAGTTGCATTGCATTCTGTGTACACTCTGTGTATACCTTGTACATACTCTGTGTATACCTTGTACATACTCTGTGTATACCTTGTACATACTCTGTGTATACCTTGTACATACTCTGTGTATACCTTGTACATACTCTGTGTATACCTTGTACATACTCTGTGTACACCTTGTACATACTCTGTGTATACCTTGTACATACTCTGTGTATACCTTGTACATACTCTGTGTATACCTTGTACATACTCTGTGTACACCTTGTACATACTCTGTGTATACCTTGTACATACTCTGTGTATATCTTGTACATACTCTGTGTATACCTTGTACATACTCTGTGTATACCTTGTACATACTCTGTGTATACCTTGTACATACTCTGTGAATATCTTGTACATACTCTGTGTATACCTTGTACATACTCTGTGTATACCTTGTACATACTCTGTGTATACCTTGTACATACTCTGTGTATATCTTGTACATACTCTGTGTATACCTTGTACATACTCTGTGTATACCTTGTACATACTCTGTGTACATACTCTGTGTATACCTTGTACATACTCTGTGTATATCTTGTACATACTCTGTGTATACCTTGTACATACTCTGTGTATATCTTGTACATACTCTGTGTATACCTTGTACATACTCTGTGTATATCTTGTACATACTCTGTGTATACCTTGTACATACTCTGTGTATATCTTGTACATACTCTGTGTATACCTTGTACATACTCTGTGTATATCTTGTACATACTCTGTGTATACCTTGTACATACTCTGTGTATACCTTGTACATACTCTGTGTGTACCTTGTACATACTCTGTGTATATCTTGTACACTCTGTGTATACCTTGTACATACTCTGTGTATACCTTGTACACTCTGTGTATACCTTGTACATACTCTGTGTATACCTTGTACATACTCTGTGTATATCTTGTACATACTCTGTGTATACCTTGTACATACTCTGTGTATATCTTGTACATACTCTGTGTATACCTTGTACATACTCTGTGTATACCTTGTACATACTCTGTGTGTACCTTGTACATACTCTGTGTATATCTTGTACACTCTGTGTATACCTTGTACATACTCTGTGTATACCTTGTACACTCTGTGTATACCTTGTACATACTCTGTGTATACCTTGTACATACTCTGTGTATATCTTGTACATACTCTGTGTATACCTTGTACATACTCTGTGTATACCTTGTACATACTCTGTGTGTACCTTGTACATACTCTGTGTATATCTTGTACACTCTGTGTATACCTTGTACATACTCTGTGTATACCTTGTACACTCTGTGTATACCTTGTACATACTCTGTGTATACCTTGTACATACTCTGTGTATATCTTGGACATACTCTGTGTATACCTTGTACATACTCTGTGTATATCTTGTACATACTCTGTGTATACCTTGTACATACTCTGTGTATATCTTGTACATACTCTGTGTATACCTTGTACATACTCTGTGTATACCTTGTACATACTCTGTGTATATCTTGTACATACTCTGTGTATATCTTGTACATACTCTGTGTATACCTTGTACATACTCTGTGTATATCTTGTACATACTCTGTGTATACCTTGTACATACTCTGTGTATACCTTGTACATACTTTGTGTATACCTTGTACATACTCTGTGTATACCTTGTACATACTCTGTGTATATCTTGTACATACTCTGTGTATATCTTGTACATACTTTGTGTATACCTTGTACATACTCTGTGTATACCTTGTACATACTTTGTGTATACCTTGTACATACCCTGTGTATATCTTGTACATACTCTGTGTATATCTTGTACATACTCTGTGTACATACTCTGTGTATACCTTGTACATACTCTGTGTATACCTTGTACATACTCTGTGTACATACTCTGTGTATACCTTGTACATACTCTGTGTATACCTTGTACATACTCTGTGTATATCTTGTACATACTCTGTGTATACCTTGTACATACTCTGTGTATACCTTGTACATACTTTGTGTATACCTTGTACATACTCTGTGTATACCTTGTACATACTTTGTGTATACCTTGTACATACCCTGTGTATATCTTGTACATACTCTGTGTATATCTTGTACATACTCTGTGTATACCTTTTACATACTCTGTGTATACCTTGTACATACTCTGTGTATACCTTGTACATACTCTGTGTATATCTTGTACATACTCTGTGTATACCTTGTACATACTCTGTGTATATCTTGTACATACTCTGTGTATACCTTGTACATACTCTGTGTATATCTTGTACATACTCTGTGTATACCTTGTACATACTCTATTCTGTAGAAGAACAACAAGCCGGCAGCATGGACACGCTCAAGGATGCTATAGAGAAACTGGAAAAGGTTCACGAGGCAGAGAGGGAACGACTCTATGCCTTACAGCGAGGAAACACTACTAAAGAAAGATATAGGAACATTTCTACAGCTAAACTACGTCGAGTGACAACGGACAGGAAGTATCAGTCAGCGATAACGCTTCCACAGATATTTTCTCTCTACGCCCTGAAGCATAAAGAGCTGTGCGAGTCTCAGAAGGGCAGCAGATGCTCCAGAGACCTTAGTGTTTAGATTTTTGTTTCACTTTGCATGCCAGCTGAACTTTGTAGGTCAACTTTTTATGACAAATTTTTATGTCAGCCTAATATGTGAGCTTTGTATGTCAACTTGGTAGGTCAACAGTACATGTTAACTTTGTATCCCAGTTTTTCATTTATTTGATATGTAAGTAGTAGTTATCAACTTTCGTATGGCGTTGCTTTCATTGATATATTTCGCGCATTAATTTCAGTTGAATTTCTTATCAAACTGTAGTAATTGCAAGTACTGAGACATCTAGTTCTTGCGTTTGTTGCTGGTACTCAGACTACTGTGTGTTGGAAGGAGTTAATTATGCATCTTGTACAATACAAGACCATTGCAATTGAGCAAAACTAGTTGCAACCGATCAAGGGCAAGAACAGTTCATATAATTCTACTACATCAAACAAGACTATATATAAAATGCACTACGTTTATTCATCTCGCACACCCAATAGCTCCAAGAACTTCTGCAGCAAATTTGCTGTCAACTAATAAAAAAATTGGCAAATGAAGACATTGACTGAGAAAAGACATGGATAAATAAAGTTCATACAGTAGAAATAATGTAAGAAAACATTAAATACATGACAAGCTCATTTCTCATCATTCTCCAAGTTGATATTATTGCCAAACTTAGCGTAGAGTTTAACTTTCAGATCAGAGAGAGTTCCCTTTATCTCTTCAGCCTTTGAGTTCAAATCCGCTATCTCATCCTCAATTTCTTTTTGTCTCTTTTCTAGATGCTCTGTGGCAGCTTCCGCTGACTTGGAGAAAAATGCCTCACCAATCTGTAACATACAGACTTATTGTGTAACATACAGACCTATTGTGTTACATACAAACCTACTGTGTTACATACAGACCTATTGCGTTACATACAGACCTATTGTGTTACATACAGACCTATTGTGTTACATACAGACCTATTGTGTTACATACAGACCTACTGTGTTACATACAGACCTATTGTGTTACATACAGACCTATTGTGTTACATACAGACCTACTGTGTTACATACAGACCTACTGTGTTACATACAGACCTACTGTGTTACATACAGATCTACTGTGTTACATACAGACCTATTGTGTTACATACAGACCTATTGTGTTACATACAGACCTATTGTGTTACATACAGACCTATTGTGTTACATACAGACCTACTGTGTTACATACAGACCTATTGTGTTACATACAGACCTATTGTGTTACATACAGACCTATTGTGTTACATACAGACCTACTGTGTTACATACAGACCTATTGTGTTACATACAGACCTATTGTGTTACATACAGACCTATTGTGTTACATACAGACCTACTGTGTTACATACAGACCTATTGTGTTACATACAGACCTATTGTGTTACATACAGACCTATTGTGTTACATACAGACCTATTGTGTTACATACAGACCTATTGTGTTACATACAGACCTACTGTGTTACATACAGACCTATTGTGTTACATACAGACCTATTGTGTTACATACAGACCTACTGTGTTACATACAGACCTACTGTGTTACATACAGACCTACTGTGTTACATACAGATCTACTGTGTTACATACAGACCTATTGTGTTACATACAGACCTATTGTGTTACATACAGACCTATTGTGTTACATACAGACCTATTGTGTTACATACAGACCTATTGTGTTACATACAGACCTATTGTGTTACATACAGACCTATTGTGTTACATACAGACCTATTGTGTTACATACAGACCTACTGTGTTACATACAGATCTACTGTGTTACATACAGACCTATTGTGTTACATACAGACCTATTGTGTTACATACAGACCTATTGTGTTACATACAGACCTATTGTGTTACATACAGACCTATTGTGTTACATACAGACCTATTGTGTTACATACAGACCTATTGTGTTACATACAGACCTATTGTGTTACATACAGACCTACTGTGTTACATACAGACCTACTGTGTTACATATTAGTTAAGTTGTAGACATAAAAAGAGTAAAAAACATAAATTTATTACTAAATGTTTCATGTGGCAAACAATTTACAAAACTTCTATACAAACTATTAAAGATGGACCATCTTCAATGGGGTCCCGACAGTTTTGTAGGGGCGCCAGTAATGAAGATACCGGAAGCCTGATATTAAAATACTATTAATGCGAGCGAAGGTCTATCTTTTTTATTTAGATTTATGAAATCCGCGATCAAAACTTTCAGGAGCAGTAGATAGGTATGGAATGTGTAATAGTGATGATGCGCTGTTCACGTTAAGCATATCAATACGACCCAACTGTGTAACCAGGCTGTGACAAGGGCGCACCTTCATTTACTCACGTCGACAAACCAAATCAAACCCAAAATAAGAAACTATGGCACCACTATGTAGCACTAGGAGCTTAATATTTAATTAATTTTTCACAAGTTAATAAATCCGTATCTTCTCAAGATAAAAGGTTCAAAGGCTTTATTGATCTCTTTAGCTTTCTCAACAACATCATCATGTTTGTCATATCAGTTGCTGAAAGTGTCACAAATCAGGATAATAGTCCAGCAAGTCGTGAGATCTAATGATAAGTTCAACGATCGACTAGACTACTCCTGGGACCCATTGGTTACACAACTTATTTGCTGGAGTTTTCCTTTCTCTATGCTATATAATCAATACCACATTACTGAATATACTTATCAACTAGCAAGTATTTTTTTTATTGATTTTGAAAGCTATAATTTCCAATCAATACTGTTACATTTTTATTTTTAATCAAATAATTTGAAATTCAGACTTGATAATTATTGTTATCGTCAATGATAGCAACAATGCAGCTAACAAGTATGGCGATTCCTCTGTATGCATGAATAAATTCTATGATATAATAATCTCAATCTCTTGATGATTGGAAAATTGAAAGTAATTATTGAAGCCATGAATTTGTCCTTACATTTGGGATATCCGCCAAGTAACATATCACTTGGATGATAGCGCAGTTTCCAACGATAAACAAAAAGACCAACGATCAATCGCAATCATAATTTATACTGCTTGAGCAAATCTCTGCAAAATGACTGTTCTGGGGAAGAACTCTTTCTATACAACAAGCCAAAATCGAATACGCTTGATCATCTGATACAGTGGGTTGCATATAAAGAAAAAAAAGGTGAAAACGGTTAGGATCCATAGACAGAGCTAAGGAGAACACAACTCTACAACAGTTTCTTTGTTACATTTTCAACTAAGATAAATAATATCGGTTGAATTCATGGTCCTGCACCTTTAAAAATTGTAAAATAGTTTTTTTTATACCAGATTTTAAAAAAACTGAGTGAATAGCGTTAGCGCCAGTAAGAATTGAGGCGCTAGAAGATTTGCATAAATTTATGGTACTTGGTTCTACAAAACAAAAACTTCGAATCTAAAAAGAAAATTCGCGCAAAAACTATAAGCTTACAATAATTGCTGCAACAAAATTTCAGTACTTATGTAAATTGAAAATTTGATAGTTTTATACTTCTGGTTTCGATCCTTTCTTTATTTATTATATTTATTTTTTAATTATTTATAAAACTGGATAAAGTCCCGTTAGTTGTGGTGATTTATCAAGCGGGTGAAAGGAGGCCAACTACGATGTTTTTAGATAAAAACCTAAAATAACATGCTTTATAGTCTGCAGCTTCACAAAGAACAGTTTCAGTTGAATAGCAGACAAAGAAAAAGGCGACAGCTAAACTTCACACCAACCTGATAGGGTACATTCTCGTCATCTCCTTCTAGCATCATTATCTCATCTACAGCATCCCGGTAGTTCTCTTGCTCTTTCTACAGACAATAGCAGGTGTAGAGAAGAGTAGGGACAGAGCAAATATATACTCCCAAATAATATGAAATTTATTAAATCTCACAATTCATCTATTTTTGGTCACGCTTGTGAGTTATGGTATTGCTAGACAGATATGCTATAAAGTTGTCTAGCAAACAAAGGCTCAGATCCGGAAATTTTGGGTGAAGAGAAATGTTTAAATTATACTAAACGTGTTTTGTCTGAAAACAAACATTCTGTACTGGATGTTATAGCACGCTGGCAAGAGAAAAATTGTATATGGTAATTCTATGAGAGATATCTAGATTTTTTAAACAGATTTATTCTACAGTCTGGAGAACAAATACAATACAGTCCATTTTTGAATTTCTCTGATTTTAAAAAAAAACCTTAAAAAACTACCATTTTTTCAAACTAAAAACTCTATTTATACCAATTGCAACTTTGATGTTATTCTCTGACCTGTTTTAACTCTATTTCGTCGTTGATGTCTCCTAGCTTAGCATTGTTTCTAGCAAAACAATTAATTTGTTGTTGGTCTTCATAGGTAATCTGTATCTCATTGTCCTACAAACCGACATCCATAGAGTTACCCAAACTCCTAACTATTGCGGCACTACACAATAAAACAAGCTATCGACTATAAAATAAAGTGTGAAAATAATAAATCCGGTGTATAAACTGACCTTGACTGATTGTCCCACGGCACTAGTCATATTGAATTGTTGCTATGTAGGTTATGTCTAATACGTATTGGGAGATGACCAAATACAGACTAGTTCTACAAGGAATAAATTAACAACTAAAAATATGCGACTTTTACTTTTGGGTCTCCTGCCCAGTAGAAATCTGCTCTACTAGATTTTGTTAGTCTAAACTCAAACTCAGCCTTACCAAGATGATAATCTGCGTAGGAAATAATAACGATGGGATCATGAACATAAAATAAATATTACAAAAATAATAATGATAAATCATAGTAAATAATAATAAATAATTATTACAATTAATTATTATCTATAATGTAAGTGTGAAAAATGTCTGTTGTGTGTCAGTCCGCGCTAAGGTATGCCTATTCCAATAAGCAAAGAGAATCGAAAATTGTTGTACAACGAGTCTATTGAAACACGTAAATGTGAGGTTAGAATATGAACTTGCTATTCTTTCTCAGACGAAAGACTTTTCCTTTGATTTTTTCATTAATACAAGAGATGAATAACAAAAATCACATTTTCCTAATACTAGATAGTTGAGTATCAAATAACTAAATAAATACATGACAGTTTTACATATAATTTGTTTTTAGTATGCGTAGATTGCAAGATTTTTTTTACAGCTTTCTGCTTTTGCAAGTTAGTTGTTGGCAGCGGTACTTCAACTGTTAATGCGATACAATTAACAAGTATATTCCATCAATGAGCCCAATTAAACATATACCAACAAGCACATCGCCTTTCTGTCTTTTCTATAAAATTGGGAAGAGAGAGGAGGTAAATGTAGATACGGAGAGGGTAGAGAGGGAAGAGGTGGAACAGGGCAGGAATAGAGCGAGGCGAAGAGTGAGAAGAAAAGCTGGATGAGGAAAAAGTGGGTAGGGCAAGGAGTAAAGTGGAATGTGGGGGGGGGGGGGGGGGCATATTTAAACATAACAAATAATATTGCTAGAAATTATTATATGCACATAAGCAGTAAAGCCCCAAGTGAGCCATGTAAGATCCGTAACAAACTGGCGTTGCAGCAAGAAAATTTTCTTTTGATGTAATACTAAAATTATGGACACTTCATTTGCATTTCAGTTCAATGCTCTTTCAGTAAATGCTAAGAATACCTAAAAAAGCCAAAAAATCTTTGAATCACTCAGCTTGAGCCAAGTTTTAAAAGTGACACCCTAAACTCACTTCGGGTCTATGAAAAATTGCACACTGATCAATTTTGATTAGCAAACTTGGATGAAATTTTAGATTTTAATCAGATGTAATGTAACCCTTAAATAATCAACTACTATTGATCAAACTGAAGTTTTCTCAACACTGAGCAAAAGGTAACATTGTAAGTCAATGCTGCAAATCTGAAAAAAATATTAATACCATTTATGGGCACTTCAAAAAATCCATCGCACTTGTGTTTTTCTAATTCATGGCATCGACTTGTAATGATATCTTTCAACCCAGTGTTAGAGTAGCTAAAACTTCACTTTGATCAATTGCAATAAAGTATTTGAAAATTTCACTACATCCAGTAGATCAAAACAACCATGGGCCAAAATTGGCTATAAAATTTTATCAAAAATTACCAAGCAAAATCTATCTGAGTGCAAAGTTTCATGCGCAAATACTGAATGCAGAGTGTCTTTTTTTTTAAAAAATCAACTCATGTTGAGTGATTCAGGCTTGTCTTTTAATTCAAGTTACTTTTGAGCATTTATTGAGAGAATGCTGTACCAAAATTGTTAATGAAGCGTCCACACTTTTAGTATTATATATCACACTAGCAGCATTCCCAATCGTATTTAAAGACGTCGGCGCACTCCCCTCCCTCCCACCTCAAACCACTCTTCACCCACCCCACTCTACTTCTTATCCTCTACCTTGCACCATCCCCTCTCTGTTACACCTCTGCCCTGCTCTACCTTTGTTATCTCTCCCTCCAATAACTCATTTTGAAAAATAACACAGGAAGACAGTGTGCTGGCACATTGTAGTTACTGCTGGGACAAATAACTTGCATAAATATGCTATCAAAAAATGTTGCAACCTATACATACTGGAAGAAAATAATATGAGCCATAAACCATCGTGGAATTACTTGCTCGACAGTTCCAATCACCAGAAATTAGCAAAAATGTACTTCTTTTGGGGTTTGTCTCCATCATATTATAATTATTGACAACAATATTAAATCTGCAAATATCTCTGGTTCGAGAACAAATGGAAAGTTTAGACACTCACCACACATAAAATTGGTCTATTCAAATGTTTTCAAATCAGTTTTTATTCCTCCAAGTGCAGCACTATGGGCATGTATTCCAGTGGGCAAAGAAACACAAACTTTTATTTCAAGTAGTTTACATAATAATAACTATATAACATAATAATTATTAGGTTGAAAGTAACTTTTATTTTTGATAACAACACCAATTTGTTACTAATCATACATGGCAACGGTTTACTAGGGTAAAACCATAGTTTACTACTAAAATTCACCAAAATCTACCACAATATGCATATAAATGTTTATTTCACAATAGATGTCTTATTCAACAACAAATATTGGTTTTTCAAGTACAATAAGTTGATGCTGAGCACACGCGAAAATGAATAATTCTACACGTTTAAATCCCTTAAAAGTTAAATTTAATTTTGGGCATTGTTTACTTTTGGTGTACTACATGTATTATGTAGTTCCTTATCTGATTCACTGACAAATGATAGCAGCAGCTTTCTTGACATTCGGCATGTTGTTCAATCAGCATTAAAAGTCAAGGAATAAAAACCGCTAAATCCTATAATTAATCTAAAAATGTCGGAAATATGAATATTACATTATGACTTATGATTTTTCAATCTTCTTGTTGTTTTCACACCTTTTAACCAGATCCTGGTGCAACTTTGATTAATTGAAACAATCGGTTATTTTTAGCACATATAAATATTATACAGGCCTATGAAAGAGACTGAAAAGTTTTGAATCTTCACTTCAGTCTACAGATTCAAAAGGCAAGTTCTGAATGTATACCCTGACAGTAACTATTAAGAGTAATCAGTCGGAAAAATCATAACATAATTTGTGGTGATAATAAGATCAAATAACAATATTAATAAAATATATTGACAGCTGCCAAATAAAAAGCAGCAAACTGATCGTGCCCTGTCACAAGCCGATCACGCCATTGGATAACATATGTAGTCAGTTAGCTGTCCTTTTAATAGAAAACTTTAAACTGAAAACTCGATGAAAATGTTAGAATTGTTTGTTCAAATGTCAAACAATACAGTAGAACTGCCCACCATGCAGTCATAGACCTCAATCGACCTATTGCAAATTATTTAAAGATGAATATTTGTGTTGACTAAAACATTGTTTTGTTTAAAATCTGCAGATTTTTTTTTTAATTGAAATAGTGCTTGCAGAATGTCTGCAGACTGGCTATGACCAGCAATTTTCCGAAATTTCTATATAAAAAAATTTGGTTTAGTGGAAGGTTGTTACACATAAGATACTGATAAAATTGCAAAATTTACGAGCCGTTTCAGTTCTTGAAAATTTGTTGCTTATCTTTTCAGTCCTGTATTTTAACTAGACCAAACGTGCCATTATGATTGTAGTGTTTTGGATTATTATCGTGATTATTATTATTATTATAATTATTTTTATTTCTAACCAAGTCATTATTTATAACTATTACTATAATTTTTCATTATTAATTTTTATAGTTATTTATTATTACAAACACCACATTATACCGCATTTAATTTTTATTATCATTTGTAATAGTGTGAGGGACGCCAGCACTCGCTACTGTACTAAGTAACACATTTATTATTATCTACCCTTGTATCACGCACTGTCTACGTCTGTTCTAATTATTTACCCAAGTGTCTATGTATCGTTCTATGTATTGGTGCCTAACTACAGGTTCTATGCTGTGTCATTCTATGCATGCAATTTATTATTATTATCCTTTTCTCGACGCTCATTGGTGTATAGCAAGGCGTGATTATTATTCCTCTTTTATTACTATTGTTCTTATCCACTGCTAATTGGTGCTTAGCAAGGTGTGGCTTACAAATTTTACACAAGGGTGTGACTAAGTAAAACATACCCGCCTACTGTATTCATATATGGATGTTGTGCAAATAAATATTAGAGTTAGCCTGACTCTCAGATGATTCTCTTTCTCAAGAAGCAAGTACTGAGCATAGCTAGGAGCATCATAACTACAAGCGCTGGTCGACTATTAGTAAGCACGAGGCTTGGCGGAAAGTAAGATTGTTCGCTCTCTTACTGCGTATTCCCTCGACCCGAGGTGTACGACGCAAAGCACCTGGTGCCCTAGTAGTTCGACACACATTGCAATCCGAACTGTGGAGTTCGAAACAAACTTATACAATAATAACGCATCGTAATTATTGTCGGTAATTACAGCACCATTATTGTCGGTAGCCCAAAGTTCGCAACAAACTATAAACTAAACAGTAATTCCTGCGGAATTATTGTGTGCAATAAAGTTCGAGACAAACTTTAAACTAGACAACAATCACGGCACTGATTATTGTCGAGCCTAGAGAGGTTCAAACGCAGCCAATAATTATTGATTAATTATTGCAACTGCCAGCACTTGATCTACACCAGATTCGGTTGTTCTTTTGCATGACCAAAGTCAGTAGGAGCCTGGTAACCATAATTATACAATTATTGTGCACTGCATTAGCTAGGGTTGGCAAAGCGTTCGGGAGGTGTACAGGTGGCTACCACCCAGACAGTAAATTCCTGTACAATAGTTATTCAATTACTTGACAGGTCCATGTTAATCAATGATTATTTGCCTCACAGCAAACTCCTTGCCCACAGACACTGGGGCAGTGTCCGTGGTGTGTGTGTAGCCAAGGCTTTATATTGTCATCAATGATTAATCATACACATAAGTTATCGTTATAATAATATATAATATAATACAGTATTATATATTAGCCAAAGCAAAAAAACTTTTGAAAATTTTTTTAAGCTTCTGAAAATAGCACCAGAGTGTACCATGGTGTCTTGTGACCAGAATGCTACCAAAATTTTTAGTGTAGCATTATTTTAAACCATATAAAAATTAATTTCAAAAAGACCTTACAGCACCAATTTTTTTTATAACTCCACGCAAACACTTAAGTAATCACGGCAGGCGGATCAGCCGAGCGTGAAGCTATATAAAAATAAAACCTACGGGCCTAGTTTAGCTGTTGTGTAGCAATAATAATACTTTAAAATATCTGTCACAATAATATTATTCATCATTACACTTCTTTATTATGTTACAGAGACCACAAGAAAAAGAAGAGAACCATCACAGATGAAGAAATTTTTTATAGTGCTAAATATATATTGTTTCTACTGGAACTGTTGTTATTATCATATATAATAATAAAATTATTATTATTAATTTTGTAGTTTTGATGATTGAGAAAAGTGTGTCAACATGATATTTGTTAATCATATTTGCCACAATTAATTTATGTTATAGGATTTTTATACACCGACCAAGAACCAAACTGTTCGTTATTTTTATCAATTGTTGTTATTATGCGTTGAAAATATACTAAATATTATAAATAGCAAGTAACAATTATTTGATGTTTTATTATAGCCTCATGCATTAAACATTCACCAAACGCAGAACACTGGGCGCACAAACCGCCCGTATTGTTTTATGGTCACGTGGTGTACGTTTTTCGGCCTATATTTTGTCAACAGAAAAATTACAGCAAAAATTCTTTTTCAAAAAACTCCAAAATATTATATTAAATAATGAAACACAAATAAAAAATACACCAACGGATTTATAGTGAAATTGCAAAGAACTTTGTTGGCTCAAAACATTGTGAAAAGTTTCTGAGTGCTGGGAAATTTGCGATTTTGAGAGATCATTTCAAATAATACCTACCGGAACCATGCTGCTTTTCAAAGGACAGTTGAAGGTGAGTTTTGAGCGCCCTGGTATTCTGTATCTAATGAACTTTGAACTTTTGTTCTGTGAGCCTTAGTTCCTGATTTATTAAAAAAAAAAAACATCAACCTACTCAGAGCCAAAACCGCAAATAAACCGTTGGCATTCTATCAACCGGAGAGATTGGTTAATTCTCACGCAACGCATGCGGCCCACTTGCACTAGCTATATATATATTATTGTGAAAAAAAATTTTTTAATTATTTTTTTGTTACCACTTCAGTTTGTTACCAATCATACATGGCTCACTGTGGACAATAGCAGTTGAGTTGAGTAGTAGTCGTCTTCTGTCTATCCATCCAGTAACTTTAAGTAATCACAACAGAACAGTCAGTCATCAGTGAGTGTGGTTGTTTTGTTGTTGCATCTTCTCCTGAGTGAGTGAGTAGTTTTAAATCTAATGATTGTCGATGGTCATCATAAATGAATGAGAAAAGAATAATAATTTAATTTAATAATAAATAATTATTATAATAATAATAATTATTATTATATATATATATTATTAATTATTATTATTATTAATAAATAATAATAATAAATATGAACCTGTTGTTTTACATGAAAAATTAACTTATCACAACAGGGTACTAAATCGCACAAGCAAAAAAACTTTAAAGGCAGGTTTAGAGTTACACAGCGATTAAAAACAATTAAACAACCAATAATAAATCAATAAAACCTCACAATTTTTGTCTTACCTTTTTTCTTGCTGGAAATGAAAAATGCTATGAAATAATGGATTCGCTAGTCCCTGCTTTAGAACACATCGTGGGTTTAACACAGATTCCCGCATGTTAAAAGATGTTTCTGCTAAGTACTCTGCGCAAAACCGGATATCCCTCTATTTACATCTGCGCCATCTTACATTCGCCAAATTTTCCAATTCTAAAGCGTGTGACAATATAAATGTATTTCTGGTTGTGGCTAACCATTTCAATAAGCATCTGTTTGAACGAATTATGATGAAAAAGGTATATATTGATATTATTGCAATTTTTTCAACCCAGTTAATTGCTACTACACAAGTAAAAAAGGGGAGTTCCCAGGGAAATCCACAGTTATTTTTTAATAAAAAGTGAAAAGTTCGAGCAAAAATAACAGTGTTATGGTCGTTAATCTGGTGACTTGTAACTTAATGTTGCACTATGATAAACAAAAATATTAATGAGTCAGTGCAATGTAAAAAAAAATAATGCAGCTCAATTATTGTTACACCAACTTTGTAATATTATTGTTGTCACTCCTACATGAAAAAATAATAATAATAAAAATTTAAAGTAAAAAATAAAATCAATGTTGAAGTTGTCAAAAAAGCTATGCAGTACAGACCTGGAATAGAAATGATTATTGATTATAATAATATGGAATGCTTGCTAGTTTTATAAGTATTGCATTGTTAAGCGTTAAACAAACACTAACAATCCATATCTACTATCCATACACAGTCATGTCCACAGGCGGCTCCAATCTACTGGCCTGGCGCTGGGTGGGTGAGTGGATTTGAGTTTATATATAGAGATGAAAGAGAAGGTAAGACACTCCAAAAGATATAAAATGTTATAAAGCGACCACACTTAGCTGACTTTTCTACCCAGTTGTTGTGACCAGACTTGTGGATTATAAACTTGTAGAAAAATGCCAGGTCTCACTGACGAATTAAATAAATACTATCAGCAACAACATGAGAGTTTAATCGCTCACCTACTAGTGATATGAAAAACCAAATTATTTTCGAAAGCGTGTTAAAAGTGGCCAGGAACGTCCCTCGAATAAATAGTTGAATAAATATTAGTAGATATACTCGCTGTAGAGAGCAAATTGCAATTACACAGTGATATAATTCTGTGGGGTTTAATATCACACACCTGAATAATTTTGGTTTACATTTTAACAAAAGAAAATATACTGGAAATGTTCCAATCGATTGTGATTTCCGTTTATTTTGGAGAAACATTTGTGCCTTGTGTAAGGGCGTGTCTAAATAATTTTTGCATTGTTTTGACCAGCGTGATTGAGCTACAGGTAACACATCAACAGCTTTTCATGCAGTCTACGAAGTGAAACAAACTATTCAGCAGTCTAAATCAACACACAGAAACATTTGGGAAAAAGTAAATACTGGTTTAGACTCAACACAAAACACCTCATGCTCTCGGATTTTGGAGTGTCTTACTTATTGACTCATTCTTCTCATATACTCTCTTTAACTATCCCCCCATCGCTAGGCTAGTAGATTGGAGCCGCCTGTGGTCATGTCCTGCTTACAAATATTAATAAACATAATAATAATATAGCTAGTAAAGAACTTTTACTCCTCAAGCTTGGGAAGTTAGAAGTTGTTTTATGGTGTAGAGCAATCAATATCTGATGGTCACAATAGTGTTCAAGTTGTTTGCCTCACTCGGATTATAGTTGCTGAAAAATTGAATATTGAAGAAATAGACTGTCCACCAAAATTACAATGTTTTAGGTGTATTATATCATTGCAGCTGGTTTTATGTCTTACTGTCATTATATTTAAGTAAAATCAGTGATGCGTAACCACGGTAGTAGCTAGCTCCATTAAAATTTATATGCAATTTATTGTTTTTATTTGGAAATGGCGAAATATATTTTTATATCGTCATCTATAATAAATAGTATACCAATAGGCTGGGAAAATTATAGAGAAACAAGATATCATGAACTACTATCCTAAGAGCCCTTGCGCACTGGCAAATTGCGGGTGTGCAATGCAATTTCAAACCAGGTTTTCTCCAGTCCACAGCTGTGTAAGCAGTGCAAAGCTTGGTTAAACCTGTTCAGATTAGTGTTTCCTTTTTGTCCGTTTTTAAATTTTGTGTTTTGCAGCCTGTGGACCTAAGTTATTAAAGAATTAGTAATATTTAAATATTATTAGAATAACAAATAATGAGGGGAACAAATTTATGTATCAGTACTTTGTCATAATGAATGTTCCACTCACATAAGTTTGGTGGATGCTAAATAATAGCTAATAGTGTGTGTATGTACAGCAATAGTGGTAATTTTGGCTCAGTAGTGGAATGAGAATTATTTATGATAATGAACATGATTGCAGATAAGCTGGTCGATATGGTGGTGTTTTTGAAATTGAATGATATTATGATTAAATTATGATTAAATATTTAAGCCTGTTTTAAAAATGTACACCCACTAGGTGTATTCGCGGGCTAGATTGAACCATACAATAAGTTAAATAAATAATATTTCTCACAATTTATTTAACGCAAAGGGGTCGGTAGCAATATTTTAAGTGAATCACGAAACACCATCTCCACAAGAAAAAACAAAATTGATTTGCAAGGCATTCTCATAGCTCGCAAACACTACTGGTCCATCACACAACATTAATATATACCCGTGTGTTTGATTTTTATTTCAAAGCAGTTCATTCTCGGTATTATTATTATTTATTAATAATGTAAATTGTATTTGTTGTTTATTATTATTATTAATTATGATTATCGTGTACAATACTAATACATTGCAAATAAATTAATCATGATAATAATAAAAAGCAAAGCCATTTTGTTAAAACAATAAAGATCAATGTTAATGTTATGGTTAATCGAGAATGAATCGCTTCGAAGTGAACATTGTCAACCGGACAAGTGTAAAGTTTTTTATTCTTTGACTCGCTATCACTATCTGCTACTTCCCATAGCATCATGCTATGAATACCAGTAAGGAATCAACGACACGATAATCGTCATTGATGAATTGCTTACATATATGAAAATAATTATGCTCGCTTCAATGCACAGGGGAATTGTTATCTTCACAATCTGATCCGGATTAAAGGGTATCATTTATTATTATATAATAAAATTTCAACGCCTGGATCAATGTGTTTGTCGCCCACCGATGCGGCCCCCAAATATAAATAATAGCAGATGCTCATCAATCCAGTCCTGGATTACACCTACTAACCACAAGTCCACTCAATTTTCAAACTTGTTTAATAATAAGTTTCATAACTAGAAGAATCGGTATGGTGTCAAACAGAAATTGTCGAAAAAAATTATTTGGCCAAGGGTTTTTATTATGAAACATATTTTTACACAGTTCTGTAAAATGCTTTAAAAATGGCTCAGAGCATACCCAAATTTATAAATAAAGACCTAAATGAAGTTTGTGACAAAAGTAAAATTTGATTTATACCAAATTTGGCTTAAATCGACTAAATGTGTCCATTTAGTTATCAAAAATAAAAACAAAAAATATTTTTTATGCTATCTTTTACCATAAAATATTTTTCAGCATGTTTACAACCCCAAAAAAACGACAGACATGTTTATATAAAAATGCTGGCTCTCAAAGATAGTTCCAGAATATCGAAAAAATAAGACTTTAGAAAAAAATTATCCGGTTTTATAGTAAAAAATTTGATCTATATCTTTGCCAGTAAAATATTACAACTGCTGACCTGGTATTGTAAATTTGAAATTATTTTAAACTCATTTGGAGTGATTGAGACAATACAAACATTTTAGGCTCTGTCCATATGGAAATCTTTTGCGGTTGAAGATTATTTGATCCACATTTGCAGAATGATTTAGCTATTTTTCATTAGCCAACATAATTACTCCAATTTACCAACAAGCCTTATCAACCATACATCATCATCACTATGGTTGATATCCTGAGCTCCGAGACCGACGTTTTCGTTTTTTGTATCAATGTTGCATCTTGCAAATGAACATTGCACAGCTCATCTTTGTTGTTAATTATTAACATGATAATGTGTTGATGATATTTAAATAAATATAGAGAAATGGGAAAAAATATCAAAAAATTTACAGACCTTTGTTTCTGTAAAAATAACTACAAACTAAAACGTTTTTATCGTAATCATCACCTTTGGTTTGTTTACGCATGTTCCTAGCCATTGAGGGAAAAATTGGAGTAACAGAAACAGCATGGAGAACTAGTCTGCTTCATGAGGTCCAACCAATTATTAAAACGATCAGTCTGATACTCTTTGGTTGGGTCAGTGATCATATAAAACAAGTACATAAAAGCAAACAAAAATAATGTATTATGTGGCTTATTGCTATTATTTTTGTTGCTCATCACAGTTTTTGTCACTGCCTTGAAGTTTTTTTAAACCCGTACAAATGTAGCAGCTGAAATTTTGCATGTACGGGAACATGTTATCAAATACTGCAAATTGGCTTTGTTTTTTATATTGATTGAATGTCGCAATATGAAAAACAGAGAAAACTGATATTACGTGAGTCTTCATAAACCGACCATAGTGCTCTGAAAGTACTTACTAAATCACATGAGATAGCCATAATTTAGTGCGAAACTCAGTGCTTTGAAAATAATCACATAAAGCTAGACAATGCAAGGTTCTTTTTTTGATAGCCCATGGTGTTGGGTCAACATAAAGCAAAATTTAATTAATGCAAAATATCATGTGAGAGTTAGCTTTTTGGTAATGAAATTCACGTAGATGATGATGTAAATCGGCTGTTGAAAGTCTTTGAATTTTTATGAAATTTAGAGAAACTTCATAAAACTTGGTCATGGTCAACATATCAAATTAATGTGCTTCTAATGCACTTGCGGGTTTTATTAGTGAAATGTTTTTATGTCTGTTTTTGTTTCTTGGTTATTTATCATACTTTAATTTAAGTAGTAGCATGATGTCTTAAATGATTTTAAAACGATGAATACAGATTTGTGATTAGATAAACTGAAAAATAAATTGTTTAGTGAAAAGTCCGCAAGATAGCGAATTGTTATAGTTTATAGTTATATAATAAAAAGTATTTATCATAAATAGACTTCCAACTAAAAATTATTATTCCATGATTTGAGTGATGTGTCAAATTTGCAATTCATCAAAACAGTAACTTTTTGTGTCCTTTATCTCCACACCTCTGCTCCCCAAGTCTATCTGCCTGATGTACTCATTCTTGGAAAAGGTTAATGTAGAAAACTAAATTTTTTGTTAAATTTTTGCAAGCACTCAGAACAGAATCGGCTAGCAAAATCTGTTTTGCTGTAGGACTGGAAAATTTAATATGATGCCCAAGCAATCAGAGATGTCTTATTATTATGTGTTCGAAAGTTGTTGTTTGTGACATCGAAAACGTTTTTTCCATCATTATCCTCTCAATTTAGGCAATAACTTTGTCTGGGGTTTTATTTGAAGGGTATCTGTGCATTCCAACTGTCATCATTCAGATTGTACTGAATTTTCAAGTGAGGTAAAGTAATAAAAGTCATTCACCTACAAAAATAATTGTAATTTGCGAAGAAAGAAACTTATTACCGTTCAGTTTTTTATTTGAAATAGTGATGTATGCTGGTAAAAGTTATTGCATGCTATGTATTTTGTCATAAATAATGCAAATCGGAGAATATAAGTTTGCAACCATAAACATAGTGTGAATCGACATGTGCAGACATTTTGCATGTCCCTACTATGTGACAGAAAGTAGCAATTATTATATATACTTCACTGTTGTTGAAGATGGGGCCACCATATTGAAAAATCAGATTTTATAGGTCATTGAATCATTTTTGGTATTAGTGCATTTATACGAGGTCCGTGCATCTAGCGATTGTAACATAATACGGCTAGCACCCCAAATAGCATTTGTACTGTTGCTAAGAACATTTTTTGTCGCAAAACGATGCTACACAATTGACATTTGCTAAAGCTTCACACAGCTTCACTGTCTAGAGCCAAAAGTAGCTGTGATGCATGCTAAATTTCTCCAAGTTATAATGCTCATGAAATAACCACTTTTTCGTGCTTTTATTTTAAGAATGAAAAAAGTTGCCATCTACTCTATACGGTTCTTACAGGTCTTTTTAACTCATAAAAGTCCTCGATTGCTCGATTTGGAGTTATGTGACCAAAAATCCATGATCGAGCAATGCTCGGACGTTATTTTGTTCGGTTTTCGGAACTTATTGCTCAAGTTTGTGTAGACTCACATGTATAATTCTTATAACATCGTGTAGAGCCACAGTCTTGCCTATTTTCTGGTTTTTGTTTGGAGACTACGACCTTCTAAACGGAAACAGTTCCAAATATACTTGACCCTATCACTTCCTGTACTCAATTTCGGTAATTTTTTGATAATAATGGTCAGTTTTTTTCTGGCAAACAGCTAGCACATTGTTTCTTCCTTCTGATATACTTAGTTTATTATTACATTAGCTTGTTCGAGCTTTCTGATTGTAGAAACAAAAGTTGGTAAGCTGTTAATTAATTATTTAGAAATTGCATTGATAAATAATTAAATTTAATTTTTTTTATTATTTTTGTAAATTTGTTGATTGGTGTTGTTCTTTATATCAAATTGTAGCTCTGGATGTTTCTAGTTCATTAGTACAACAATAATAGCTTTATCTTAGCTAATAATCAAATTATCAATTATTTTTAGAAAAAAAAATTTCCGAAATTTTCGGTATTTTGTGCAGCCATTGCTAGATTGTTGTTGCAGTGTTCTAACTCTTGTTTTGCATATTTATGCTCCAGATTTTGCTAGTCTTATCAAAATTTTGTTCTCTTTCCCGCTGTGCTATCAGTTTTACATTTAGCATGTTACTTTTTTTTTGCTGGTCGATTTGTCAAGGTCATTACTAAAAAATGGTCTCAGAAATAAAAAAAATAATAAAACTAGCTTAGACTGGTGGAATCAATAGGTTATTAATTCTCCTCAGGGAAAAGAGAATGCTGATTCATATGAGCTCAAATTTATTAGCCTATCTTATATAGATGAATTTTAATAAAATTTTGAAAATTGAACTTTTTGAATCAAGCCGGTGACCGATGAGCTCAGTTATTGGTGGAAGCGATTGAAATTCAAAGAGTTAATGCAATTTTGTAGAGCTTCATATTTTATTGTTGTGAAAACATAAATAAAAGCAATTGTCTCAACTACAATTTAAAGTTCATTAATATTGCTAAACATGAAGTTGTTACGTATGATGGAGGAGCAGGATTTTGTTAAAAGGTCAAATTGTGGCACCGCAGATGCTTTTCTTTCAATGTGTTTGATACCACCTTCGACATTCAGAAGAAACTGTATTAATACTGTCTTGAAAACTGAAATTGTGACATTTCAGTGTAATTATATTCCTATTATAGCGCGTACCAAATTTTAATTCTCTGATTTGACCATTTTACCTGAAAAATCCTACCCTTATCATTGTTGGACAGTACTGAAAATCTTACATAGAACCTATTTTGGACTTTGTGTCCCATAATTAGCTTCAATGTAATTTGCTGACTCCCTCCTACAGCGCCATTCTGTTGCTTGTAACTTGGAGCAATAATTGTCACTTCGTAATTCACTTTTTTCACTGAGAAAAGTGCTCTTTCAATCTGTTGTCTGTATATTTTTTGCACTTTTTTGTTGTATATTCTTAAACCTATGCTTACAGTCTACTTTCAACTATTACAGTTTGTTATTTTGCACTCACGTCATTCTCAACCAGTGAGTTATTGAGTTTCTTTCTTACAAACTTTATTTGTCAAAGACAGTTTATCGACATATGATGTTTGAAAACTTTTAATGTGTTGTGGTCAATTTTTTAACCAACTTGATGTTTTCATTTACACTCTTTAGGTAGGCAGCATTTGTCATTATCAAAAACGTGTTTTCTTGAAGGATTTTTGTGTCATAAAAATTTTCGAATTGTAAAATAGATTGTCCAGCGAGGAATTAGATAACATTAATTTTTTTGCTTTTGATACCAACGTTGTTTCAGGGAAAATACTTTTTTGTAGTAAGAATATTTTCCTTGCTAACAGCTGTGATTTAAAAAAAGCACTCAAGCATCATATTAAGGTTAATTTTGAACTTTTGAGCAATTCAAGTATTGATTGGTATAGATTACAAAAGCCATCAAAGAAAGTATTACCACTTTTGAGCAATAAATAAGTTATAGCTTGTGGTTATTGTTTGTATTGCAATTAGAGAGCAAAAGAGTTGTTAGGTGAACAGTTTTTGACATTATCTAAGCCATAATTTTAGTCATGTAATTGTCGAAAAGAACCTCATCTTTTTTTTGACGTAATTTATATTACTGTAGATGCTTCGGTGAGCGGCGTTAAAATAATTAAAATTTATAAATTTCGTGTCACTGAACTGATGAAACAATATCTCAAGCTCTGTAAGATCAATTGTTCCCATTATGTCGTCAGGTCAATGAATTTTTGTGATCGTAAGCTAGAGCCATTGATTTTTTCTGGCTGCAACCATTTACATATTACCTGCAACTTAGGATGTTAAAGCCTCTCCATACACAGCGGTTTACTGCCACGAATTTGGCACAGTGAGAGAAATTTTCCTATCTTATGGTCAGGCCACACAAACGACATGTGTTCGATTCTGTCGACACTGACAGCTTGACATGGCGCCTGAGCCCAACACTGGAAACAGTTTCTACAGGTCACACTGGCCGACGGCGGCAACTGAAAATCGTGACTGCGGCATCTTTGGTGCAATCAATCCCTAGAAAAACAAGTATTAATAAAACTAATAATTCACTATACTGTTATTATAAATATAACCACAATGATAAGTAAATTGTAATAATAATTTTCAATAACAACAATTTGTTATTATCACTTATCTATTATTTACTACTGAGTATTTGAAATAATTATTTAGTACTAAATATCAGTAATAAGTTTTTATGGCTAATGATAATTATTTCAAATAATCATTTTCAAAAACAACAATTTATTATTATCACTTATTCATTATTTACTACTGAGTATTTGAAATAATTATTTAGTACTAAATATCAGTAATAAGTTTTTATGGCTAATGATAATTATTTCAAATAATCATTTTCAAAAACAACAATTTATTATTATCACTTATTCATTATTTACTACTGAGTATTTGAAATAATTATTTAGTACTAAATATCAGTAATAAGTTTTTATGGCTAATGATAATTATTTCAATTTGCTTTTTATTATACTTATCACGCCAAGAACAAGTCGCAATAGCAACAATCAATAGTGATACTTATCATGTTTGTTTTTTACAATTTATCATAATAACCAAAAGGTCTTATTTATACCAATGACCTTGTTTATACTACAAATAATTGTTGACGATAACATTTTTTAAATAAACCTTGACCCAGCGCACACAATTATCAGCCAATCACGTTAGAGTCGAGACGTCAGAATACTTAAGAACTTCAGCATGCTCAACTGCATGGTATAGCGCCAGTTAGATTGGGTGACGATCGGCATGAATTGGCAGAATCCGCAATTTCGTCTGATGAATGCGCCGGATTCGGGCAAAATTCGTGTGTGTGGCCAGTCCATTAGACCGTTGCCGCACTCCACACATGGGGATTATGCATGGGACGATGCTTATGAGCAGTGTATAGTGCGCGCTAGGGTAACAACGATTGGGAAAAATCCAAGGAGGGAAAGTCCATGCCACAGTTCCGCATTGACCAATCAGCTCCATAGATGTATCACTATTCATGAGGCCGGTCAAAAATCAAACATGCTTGATTCTAGACGATCGCGGCGAACGGGAAAAAAACCATTCGCTCAGGGTGAAATAAGGAGCCGTTTTGCGTACTCTGTGACAAAATTGCTGTGTGTGGAGAGCCATTACTGTCAATTTTGTCTGTAAAATTTTTATTGCTTGCGAACTTTAACAAGTTCGTTGTCAGTGAGCAGTGCAGTGCAATGTTGTTTGAACTTCCCAGCGTAGGTCAACTGTAACCATTTTCTATTTTAAGCGTTGTCACTTGAGAAAATATTATGCAGTTCCAGTATTTTTAGAAAGCTTGTAGTTGCGTGATGTCTTATGGTCTGAAGGTTTTTGGGGAATCAAAACTAAATTTCATAAGGATTTTATTCTAACTTTGATATTAATTTTTATTTGCCAAAGTTGTTAAAATATAAAACGAGTTTATATTCAGTAAGTTTTGCTGTTACGATTCAGTATAATATCTGAGTTTTATGTTCAAGTTGTATTGCTAATGTTTGCCAATGCAAATGAGGATATCTTGAATTTGCTACTATTTTCATCATTCAATTACGTGAATGCCTAAAAGGTGAAAAACTACAAGTTGGTGATGTTCACCAATCGTAGCTGGTAATTTACTCCCGACTAGGCTCATACATATATACTTCGTGCACCATAAATATACTCATCTCATCTGATACAGTAACATTATAGAGATCTGTTATAGCTGTTCTCTTTGTGATGTAGATACAACTGTGACCTACAATGTATGAGGGAAGTAATGTACCTTTGTGATGTAGATACAACTGTGACCTACAATGTATGAGGGAAGTAATGTACCTTTGTGATGTAGATACAACTGTGACCTACAATGTATGAGGGAAGTAATGTACATTTCACCACAAACAACAAGCCATTATGTTCCTTCAGTGGAAAACTGTGCAATCTGCGACGTTTAAATGGCTACGCATTTTGTGTACGCCATATCTTAGAGGATCAGTCTGCTCCATTTAAACAGTGTATGTTTATGGTAAAGACTAGCGGACAGAGGTGCACAAGTGCAATACCACGAGCTGAGAACAGAGAGTGAGTACTTTACTACTTGTCTTTCCTTGTCACTGAGGCCAAGTCCCTGACCTGGTCAGTTTAACCTCAGATCCTGTGATATCGTGTAGTATTAGGATAGTGTGGAAATTATTGTTCATTTATTTAGATGAATGCATAGCACATTTCATATTTCTTAGTATACTGCTTGCGTGAAGTACATTCTTCATTACATCAGCTGTATTAGTTTCTTTGAAGTGCAATGGATAGCTAATCAATTAATTCTGCTCATGGAAATTAAATATTGTATGAATTTATAAATAGCTTGCTTGATAGCTAACATGATCTGAGGTAAAGTGAGACGACTTGGAAGTTGCTCATTCTTAAACTGGTGCAAAAATGCACCCAGTCCTGGGAACTTTACAAATGGGTTCATTTCACTTGTGTCGCAAAAAAATTCGTGAATGATTATTATTTTAATTAGTAATAGCATTCTGTTATTTTATTGGGAGTAGTTGTACCTTTATACAATGTCGGGAGAACGAACTCCATACGCAATTCACACGTCAGAGTTGTTTTTTTGTTAGTCTCGACCAAATTACTAGAAATAATTATAAACTAGCTCATATTTTGTTTTTATTTTAAAATGGTTATTTATATTTTATGTTGCATGGTCTTTTTCAGTGAAATAATGTGTAATTTGGGTTTGAAAATTATTGTTGTTGTTGATTACAACAACGACGCTGAAATATCAAATTCGGCGTTTTTTCTCTTCACAGAGTAATTCCAAATTGTTTTAATTCAAATCTCTGGGTTTTATTTGATTTGAAAATAATTTTTTTTACCTTTAATGTTGCTGTAGTTTTTGAGAAATTTCCATGTAATATATCACGTCGACAGTAGTGTGTGTGCGCATTATGGTTGATGATTACAAGTATGTTATTTTTTTGTTATGGTTCTAGCAGGAAGCGGAACCGATGCCGCGAGTTGGTACATCGCGTTTATACTAGATTGTGTTTGTATTTTACATGTTCATAATTTAGTAGCCAAGAACGCTCTCAATCCCGTTCATTTATACGCGCGATTTTAGTTAATTTATTTATTAATTACTTTTTACATTCTTGTTTGAAATATCTGTGCGTTCAAATTCAATTTGAAAGTCCTGCAATTTCCAAATAAGCCAAGTGTACGTTCTGTTGCATAGATCTATGTTTGCACTGACCAGATCTATGATTTGTGTAGGTACTGCAATGCACACATGCAAGTGATGGGTATCATTCCTAAGAAGGAGCGTAAAAAGAAGATAGAACCACCATTTCTTGCCGATGGTAATGGATTTCTGGACACATTCAAGTTGCCCAACGGATATAACACAGATGATAAAACAAACAGTCATAAATTCAGTGCTTCAAAAATGTTTCCAGAACTGGCTGGAAAATTATCTCTAGACAATCAAAAGAATTGTGATTTGACTTCAGATGAAATCGGCAACCAATTGTTGAATAAATCGTCGTCTAAAGGTATCCCAACCGCCAACAGTCTATCGGCTAAGCGGTCAAGGAAACCGACAAGGAAGTATCTATCGATGTTAAAAAGGAAGCAGTTTGGTTTGTTGACCGACGAAGAGGCAAAGTTATCGTTGACTGTGGCAGGTTGTAAGGCCTATAGCCAATACGCGAAGGCTAAGATGATGGATTCACCTTTAGTGACTCCATTGATAGATAGCAGTGACGATGAATCGTCTCCCTTCTCTACACTTCGTACACATAACCATAACACCTCTTGCTCATCTCTTTCCTCTTCTACAGATCTCAATCCAGAATTATCTGAGTGAGTTATGCTTGAATGCGCCAAATTTTGAAATGTTCTTTTCCTTCAGTGATGCTGTTTATAGTACATATAACAGCGGATGAGACATGGTTTTACTTGTGCTGTTGTTTTTCAAGAAATTTCATCAAATAGTGGTGAGCGATTTGACAACAAAATTTGTTGTTTCAAGTCTTGGCCACACTAGCATGTTTGCTAACGAAACAAGTTATTCACTGTCATTCCTCGTCAAACATTTAACCTGCCATACTATTGTGGACGTGGATAACCAGTGGCCAATGAATGGCCACTAATAATTTTGTGCGAGCCTGTTGTTGCGATGATAAAACAGAAATATCAATGATGGACTCTCTGTTCAAATTATTTCCCAATAACAGAGCAGAGATTTTTGAACGAATACCATTGGTCATTGCTGACAGTCAACAGCTCCACCCTCTACGAAGCAGCTCGTCAGTGTTCGCATGCGCACATTGAATTTGTTTGTCGTTTTGTTGGAAAAACGTGCTAGTGTGGCCGAGCGTTTACCCAGTTCATGCAGTTGAATTACACCTTGTGATCTGATGACTGAGCTGGATGTCTTGGGTTTGTTCATGTGATAATTTGGCCAGTGCTCGAGTTGGTTAGAGTTGTCTACTCATTAAAGATCATAGATCAATGTAAGCAAGTTAAATTTTATTCATGCGCAAGTGGCCATATGTGACCTATTAATACAAGCACATTCGCCATGTGCCAGTCGAGGTTTTTTTTAGAACAAATGTGATTTGGTTGCAAGGGGTGAAATATTGAACAATCGTTTTTATTGATACATGTATGATGGTCGGACTCAATGTTTGGCGCAAATCTAAAGGAGTGGCTACACTGCACCGATGTTTTGGTGCCGATGTGCCTATACAATGGTTCGTGGCTATGTGCAGGTGGCTACACAGGCCCACAGTCGTCTACCCACAGTTACGCGAACGGAAGTGGTTACCAAGGAAACAAGTCCAAACAATTACTGCCAATCATATAACTTACTATTAAAAATTGTTGATGTGGTTTGAAAAAACATTGTTTTACCATACAAATACCTGTAATATCTTGTTCTCTTTTACAAAAATATGTGCTGAAGAGCTTATTTAACGCACCCAATAGCCAATTATATAACTTTTGGTAGCTAATACAGAAAATTAGCTACTTTGAACAAGGCTAATTGCCATTTTGAGCATGAACAATATGAATAATGGGTGTTTGGCTTCCTATTATTTTGAAAAATTATTTCCTGTAACTAGCAAGCAAGATCTTTGGTATGGTACTTCAATGGAGAATTTGTTGCTTATGAAATTTTTCAACAAAATGATTTCAACTTATAGAGGTCTTTTTCATCAAAAATGGGAAGTTTTATGAAAAATTGACACTTCGATCTAATTATCTTTTCTTAGGCTGCCAATAGAAACTTAAAATTTGTATGCTTTTGTAGCTTTAGAGGTTTCCTTGAATATTTTGTAATCACTGAAAACTCAAAAGCCATGCCAGTCTCTTCAGATATATTTTTAGTAGGCTCTACTAAATTTCTCCATTGTAGCTTATATAAAAAATAGGCTCCGCTCCTTTATTTAGGACCTCAAATTCACTTTTATATAAGCTGCATGATTCGCGTAACTGTGGGTAGACGACTGTGCACAGGCCGAAGTGGCATGACGATGTACTCGAGCGCATCGGTGAGCTGCGACTAAACTAGCCAATCATACGGCACAAAGTGCGGGTTTTTGCCTGTTTCATTTCCGACAACGAATTATTTGTTTCCCTGATATAATAATCATCACAATAAAAACAATAATAATTGAAGAACAATTTCACTGTGATGTATGGCTGGTTTTGTTCACCATGAAAACATTGCTTTCAATATTTTTTTTGGTTCTGTTTATAATTAAATCTTCCAGATATTATTGTGATTATTCATTAGTTAGTTATAACATAATGATAATAAATGAATTATGTAATAATGAATTTTATTTTATTGTACTTGTTATTAATTTTAATTATTATTATATTTACACTCATTAATGTTGAAACTATCAATTACCACTGTTTTATGAGCCATGTAAAATTAATTCACTATTCAAACTTTATTATAACATAACAATTCCTTCGGAGTTTGCAGTGGATGCTCGTTGTTGACAAAAATTCTAACGGAAATGCGTTGTAAATGGTTAAACTTGATGAGCTTGGGAAAATATTTTGTTTCAACCAATCAGAGAACACCGATGTTTCTTCGGCATCGGGCATAGACCAACATGTTGGTTATGCTCACGAACAGGCCCCACGATGTGCCGAAGTGGACACGCCCATCGGGAACGCCCATCGCAAGGCCTTCCGATGCAAAACATCGGCCTGTGTAGCCACTCCTTAAGGACTGTACTCTATATAGCTTGATGGGAACCCTTGAAAAAGCTTTAAATTACATGTAAATGTGTGATTATCAACACTTGTAGAGCTATGTCTAGAATTTTATGTTCACAGTTGGTCTTTTCCGATTAATTTATTATATTTTTTGGACTCCTGAATAAATAAATGTATTATCAACAGTAAAATTCACCTCCACCCGCCATGTTACATAATAGACTAATTCATTGTATCATGTTAGCAATGGAACGCTGCTCTAACAACTTCTGCATTATTGTCGTTATGCTGTTGCTTTTCATCTCTCAAGTTTGTTGATGCAACCAACTTTTATAAGATTTTATTTACTTTGTTACTCATGGATGGGTGTAAGTAGCCTGTGTTCTCTTCTTTAGCTCCGACTCGGACAGTGAATCAACCCTCAGGCTAAAGAGGGCGTGTATTCAGTTGAGTCGTTCCTCACATCTCAATCACGAAGTCACCGAGTACATGAAACATTTCACAAGCTACTTCCTCGAGACTATCTCAGACAATCTCAGCTGTGCTGCCACTATAGCAGAGAAAATGCTGTCAGCAAAAGTCCCCAGCAGAGTACCAAGTACTCCGTGAGTAGACTGGTAGTTGATTGCTTAGCAACTGTTGCATTATCAGCCCAACATCAACTTAGCGCAAAACACTTGAAAATCATTTGGGGTTTTGTGCAACGCAAAACATTTCATAATACCTTATGATTGTCATTAGGTTGGCCTGATTACCTTAGAAAACCTTATGTTTGGGAAAGGGGAGAGTGCAAGAATATTCGTTATATATATTATTTATTACATTATTTACTGTTTATAATGTAGGGCTGAAGGTCGTACGTTTGTCAGCAGCGCTGTGATAGAGAGCAGACAGCGATGTACATACCATGACCAGGAGGAGAAGAGATGTAACAGACAACCAATTCCATTGAGCACTTACTGTAGCAGGCGTATCCTTGACCTCACCTCAACTTCGTATATATATTTGTCTTATGTAATATCTCATCTCAATCTTATATATGTGTTGTCTCACTTTAATCTCTTAGATATATTGTGTGTTTCCAACCACCTCTATATGTTATTACTCATGCTTGTCATTTTTCTCCAGACAAAAACAATTATAAACTTCATTCCCGATAAGTAAATAATTATTTTAATTATTATTTTATAGTTATTTAAATGTTACAACTTGGTCCAAATAGAGTGTACAGTTTGCTCACTCCTTATGCCTTTGTATCTCTTTGCTGTTTTATTTATTGCTTCCTCATTGTGCAATCTTGTGGCTGAAGCTATGTTAAAAATATTGACTTCAAAACCATATAAAATTGAGAGTCTACAAATACATTTTGATAGACATGCACAAGTGATTTTTGTGAAAGGAATGCGCTATAACTGCTTTTACTTGTGTCTGGAATCCGTCTTATTTGCTCTGTTGTGCGTCACCAAACTGGTTTTGTTTGTCACCATCTCTCACACCCTGTTAGCACCTTAATAAATAAATAGATTTGATACATTCTGCCGAGCAGAGACTGTTTCATCCCTGTACGTTCTGTAATCCTGTCGAAGGAGACGGAGAGTCCAAGATCTGTGCACTTCCTGCCATTGACACAGGTCAAGGTCCCGTATTATGTCACTCTCACTTACCTTCAATTGTAAGTGCTACCTACTATACCTTTTCTCACAATATTCTATCTTTTTTGTTAATAATTTTCTATTCTGATTGCTCCTGAAGTCTGCACATACTCTATGTTTGTAATTTGGTTATCTGTTTTTTCTGCTGTTTGAATCGTGACATCCATCCTTCAGAGGGCGGGATTTCCTAGAAAACTAGTGTTGACATTTGCGGGTGTAGGAAAAGCTATCTGAGTTAAATTGATAGTCAGAGACAAACAATAGATGTAATAGATGAATGTAGTAACATTTCTATGAATTAGTACATTGTGTGGGTGGATACAACCTCTCTCCATACGCCTACTTCTACTCTAGAATGTTCTAAGTTAATCCCAACTGTAAAAATATATAAATTAATACTGTGTTTGCTTCTATGTACAAAGACTGACCCATTTGTACCTGAACAAGACTTGAATCTCAAAAAGAAGAAGAAAAAGTCCAAACCCTTTGCATTTCGACGGACCAAAAAACGAAAGAAAGTGTTGAAACCTCAGAAGCCGATGTCACTTACATCAGACATTGGTAAGTGCTCCCTCGCTACTGTCTAGCTTTGTCAACCATAGAATATATCTGTTGCTTGCCTCACTTGTATGCTCATATCGCGGTATCAGATTAAACTATTGCTAACTAACCATCTGTCGAATCAATCCCCACAACATTCTATGATAGCATCTGTTGCTTCCATTTATCACAAAAAAATTATAATTTTTTTGTTGTTTTCCGTTTAATCTATGCAGATTCTAGGCTATTTATGTGGGTAGTACAGCCAGTTCTAAGTGATGTATGGTACAATTGTGCCATTGGCTCTACCCTCTCTCTAAGACAACCCATTCATAACCTTCTACTTCTTGTACAGGTAAACCTACATCACTGTCATCGAGCTCAGAGTTGAGCTCTACCCTAAGCAATCCATCACATGCCCCGAAGTTGACTTCATCGCCTGTCCAACCAGAAGACAATGGGTTGGACAGTGATACTGAAGACATTCTTTCACCATTGGACAAGTCACTGCTGCCGCTCGGTCACGATGATAGCAAGATTCTGGATGACAATGAGATAAATGCTGTCCTCAACGAGGAAGACTTGATCTTATTTCCAGGTAAGTGAATGTTTCCTTTTGTTTGTGCGCTTTCCTGACGTGACTCGCTCATCATGAAACGGTTTGGAATTAAAGAGCAATCGGTACTTCGTTGTTATCGTTTAAACTTTCTTTCGCTTAAATAGGACACATTTCTAACCTCTGACAGCGATTTGTACTGAAGCAGAACCTTGGTGGATTCCTTGTGTAGCTTTTTTTGGAGTTGTCTTTTCCTTCGTGTCAAAGAGCACTAAATAGCCACAATCAAATTACTAGAAAAAATTATAAACTAGCTCATATTTATTTTTTATTTCATTTTAAAATGGTTATTTATTTACATTTTATGTTGCATGTTATCGATGAATTCTTGACAGTTCAACTTCGCAACAAATATTTTTTTGACAAAAATTGATAAATTGAGCTGAATTCTACCAAAAATCCATGATACAGCTTTTTTGAATTAAACCTGATTTATTCGTAATTATTTATTAATATTAATTATTTATTAATTTTTAAATGATTTTAAGAACTTTTTTTGAAGTTGTGCTCTCGTTAATTCCATCCATACCGATAGTATAAAGGGGTGGCTACACACACCTACGTTTTGTCGGTATGCGGTGAAAACGTGTTTCTTTCTTTGCAGGTGGCATTTGTTTTTACAAAAAACGCTCACTTTTGTAGACTAATATGTTGGACTACGAAAACTTTTTTCCGTGACGCTTCGGTGATTGGACAATTATTATTAAATAACCACTCTCGATTGGATAAAATATAGGGACAAAATTTGACGACTCCAGTGAACTTTTTTGTAATTCAACCTTGACCTGGTCATTACTGATTGGCCAACAGACCATTTGTTACTTCTATCAAAGAGGGTACTTTTTATTTGTAAACAACTAATTATTATTTATAAACGTTAATTATTTATGACGGATAATAAATTATTTATCTAGTATTATAAACAAACATCATAATTGATTAATTATTATAATTTATATTTATAATAGTCATTATAATGACTATTTTCAATAATTATGTCTTCTTTGCCTCACTGGACACTCCGTAGCGTTGCGGTGATCAATCATCTGTGTGTGTAGCCACCTGAGTGACGCTACGAAACGTATTTCTCGTCATATTCCTACGAAACGTAGGTGTGTGTAGTCACGGCTTAAGCGTAATAGATGCTGACTTGTCCAAAAAATTTTTTTGATTTACAGCAATGTCTATAAAGCAGAGTTGCAAAAGACTGGCTCATTTACATAGAAGGCGCGCATCCTGGTAATAGTCATTGTGCAAAGACTTTTGAGAGCATAGAAAATTAAGTTCTCAGATGTTTTTGAGGTGTTTTAGTTAAGTCATCATTTTAATTTCTTGTTGTTAGGTTTGCTATTATATACACGCTGGCATTGATATGATAAATTAAATGGCCTATATCTCAAAAACTAAAGCAATATTACAGTGAAAAAAGTATTTTTAAATAAAATGATATTTAAAGATTTGAATGATCATTATTTAGAATTTATTTTTGAAAAAAAATTCCCAGAGTGGTGCTTTTGGCATCGTTGCTGCAATTGACAACAGCAGTAACTTTCAAATCTGAATTAGACATTATTTGACCAATAATAATCGAGCAGTAAATGATCGATTACAATAGGGACTGCGACAGTCTTTCTCGAAAGCTGTTTGGTCCTGGAAACAGCTCGCGAAAATCGGTAGCGCTATTAAATTTATGTACAATGTTGATTAGATTTTATTATAATAAATAGTAATAGTTATGATTAAAACATATAAAAAAAGTGTTTTAAAGAAAGTTAAAATTAAAACACTCATCTCGAGATGCCAACAGCAACTTTTTTACTATAGAGAAAACAATTATACTTTTACAACCAAAGAAATTCTTGATAATGTTCAATTTGTTTCACAGGAAACTCTTGACCGTTATAATTACTACGAAAACAACTATTTTAGCAGAATTGTCTATTTTTGGTAAGATAACTGTGTTGCTCAAGTTATTTGGTCCTGGAAACATGAGCAACTCCAGGAGTATGTACTCTCATCAGTGCAGGCCCCAGCACAATAAAAAACATAAATTTGAGCTAGTTGATGATTATTTTTAGTAATTTGGTTATAATTTATTTAACATTAATTGATGCGAAGGAAAAGACAACTCCGACTAGTGAATTGTCTATGGAATCTGTGACAGTTTACCTCGACAGGATTGAGTGCGCTTCTCAGGCTTTTGTTTTGTGTTTGTGTTCAATATTGGAGTTGTCATTCTATTCAATGGTAAAACAACTCCACATTTGTGTGAGTGATTCAAATAGGCAATGTAAATTATCATCACTGCCTTGTCAACTTTTACCCTCGTTTGCAGAGTCTGTCAAGAATGAGGTGGGCATAGACTTGACTGATGCCGAAGCAGATCTTATATTCAGTGGCAATGGGGACGAGCTGTCCGACGAGCTCAAGGGAGAGCTTCCTGATGACATCACAGACGCTATACTCCATGTGGAGTATGAAGCTGAGATGGAGAAGCAGCAACAACAGCGGCAGCAGCAGCAGTTACCTCAGACCCACCCTGTACAGCAGCAGCAGCCAACTGCCCTTCAGCAGCAGCAGCAAGCCCATCGGATGATGCAACAGCAGTCAGCCGGTGTCTACGACATGCCAGCTGGGATGGATGGTTATACAGAGCAAGACTATCACTCTATGCATCAGGCATATAACCACCAGGGTCCTCCTCCAGACTATCCAGGTGCTACCAAGATGATGCCTACACCACACATTAACGTACACAATAATTTTGGCTACATGCATGAACAAGTCAACCGGTACACCCATCATCAAATACACCCTAAAATATCTACGTCTGTGAACAATGCGCAGATGCTGCATAGACAGTCCAGCTATCATTTACCTCCTACAAGCCCGTTATCACTATCAGCTTCGTCCAGTCAACTCAACTCCGTAAATAGAATGGGGCGTCTACCGCCTGTATCCACAATAACCATGCAACCGTGGCATGGGTCTGAGTCTACACCCTACCAAAATGGTTTCCATAGTCCGACAGAGCACCACATATATCAACATAACGGGGGGTTACCGTCTCCTCCGCACTATCAGGCTCCGAGAGAGCACCGACTAATGTATTCCACTCAGTTGTATAACAACGGTGCCTACAGCATTAACAGAGCTCTGAGACCACCACATCCTCAGCGTATTAATATGCCAATGCAATAGCAAAATATCTCGCTGGCTCCTCTTTCCATGTGCCAAAATATTTTTTTCTAACTTTTATTATTAATTTTGTTAGATCTTTTCAAAGCAGATTCGCTTTCATTTTGTATGGCTATTTTTGTAATACAATGATACGTTACGTTGCTATGTGGTGTTTTGTAATGTGACAGAACTCTTCAGCTAATTAATAATTTTTGTATGATAATTGTTGTTATACGACGGTGCATTGTCAGATAGATATCTAGGTAACAAACATGTAGCCTCTATCCATGTGCATTCTTATCCCATAGACTCTCACTCTATTTTTGTAAGCAGCAAAATATGTTTAAAATAAAGATGAAAAACCTTATTACGCGTCTTGGATTTTCACTCATACCACCTACCTACGCATCCATCAAAAGGCAACTTTTCTTTTGGGTTTTGCTTCAAAATCTTTGCAAATAAACCGTTTAAATATTGCATCTGTTTATCGTAATTCTGTTTCATTCAATTATTTTTGTTTTCAGTTGGATGGAAAATTGATTGGTTATTTGATGCACTAACGAAAGAACTTTGTCCGATCTACAGATTACTATTACGCATTAATTCTTCACGCGCTATTATATAATACATGCCATACTATTTGTTTTTGTGCTCATGGCCTATTTATTCATTCAAACATCGAGATGCAGAAGTTATCATTATTCCTGCAGTTTTTTATAGCTACAAACGCATATCAAACAGATGATTTTAAGGGGATAGCGCCAATAAGAGTAAAGACACAAGTCCCACGAGTTGCAGGTAATTGATTCTATTGGCTGAAAAAATAAATAAACTAGCCTCTATCTGTTTTGAGGTTAGACGCCCCAAACAAAACTATCAAAATATGTGCAAAGGAATATCATCTTCGAGGCCAATATTGAGGTGACGTTTATTTTAAAGATGACGGAGAAGATACTTTATATAAACTACTGTCTTTGGCATCGATGTTACAGTCATACAATCGTAAATAATTTTCAGAGCCTATTGCCACGGTATCGAAGGAAATAAGCATTTCCATTTTTTGAAAATACGAAAACCATTGCCCCTTTTTTATCAATCCAAATTGCTCATGTGAACCCGTTGGCAGTTCTTTTTCAATTTTCACTTTGAAATTATTATTTTTTTCTCTTATCCCAATGCATTTTAAACAGATAAACAAGGATTAAAAACAAGTGAAATATCAAATCTGAAATCTATTCTTGTATATAATTCAATCTGGCAATTAACTGTTTCCAGTTATTGAACCGATTGAGAAGGACAGTTGCTATCCCTATTGATTTACAGTTTTGAAAAAGTATACCCAGTTCCAATCAATTTGTAGAAGATAGCACGAGTAAATAAACTATTTCTATTAATCAAAGTATAGGTAGGTACATACAACAACGCTTATATGGTTGTTCATGGAGAAACTACAGATTAGCTATATATATATATGCACATTTATTTTCTGTCATGGCATATCATTTTATCAATGATTATAAAGTATTATATGATCATTTCATTGGCATTTATTACAATCACGCATTGTAGGACTTGATTTAACAAGATTGCCAATTCATAATCATTGCGTAGTTGGAGTTTTCCTACCCTGTATAAGACATGACAACTCCGAACAAATAAATTTATTGTTTTCATATCGTTACATTGCAGATGTATGTAATGTTTCAAATTTGCTGATTGTTGCAAGGCAAAGTAAAACTGGAGACTAATAGATATGCCAACTGTTGCCTGAACTAATGAGACATTATATATTTCAGAGGTTGGTGCACTAAGCAGTCGAAAAAAACACTGATGCAAAGAGGCTAATTTGAAATTATACTCTTTTGATTGAGCAACAAATTAGGGCCTCACAGATTACTATACGTTTGCTAAACATTATAGCCTGGGAAACATGAATATAAACATAGCGCCCTGTGAATTACATACAAGATTATGCTGAGTGGTAGTTCGGTAACTGGACTGATTGTCTAAAACCTGGATGTCGACAACCTGGATGTCGACAAAGTTAGATTGCATGGCGACAATTTCAGACGGATTGTCGACTAGCCTAGACTCGATGTCGACAATACATAAAAATACATAAACCAGTGATGAGGGAGTAGTTACACACACCTTTATTTATTAGTATCAAATAAGTAATAATTGTAAAAAGAAATTATTATATACTTACTACTTACTGTTCTTCATTAATTATTTAATTGTCAGAACCATAAACCAAGCTACATGTATTGTAATATGATATGTAACGTTTGAGTTGTCTGCACTACCAAAAAGAGAGGATAACTACTAATTCTCATTTTCTTTCATCACTTGTTATGAGTGTGGCCAAATGTATTTATAATGGAATGAATTCTTTTATTTACATAAATAAAGTATTTACATAAAATGTAACAAAACAGACCTCTATTAGCAGGCAAGGATGAAATGATGTTTATATACCATTGAAATATAAGGCTATTACAATGTAATATTGATATGTATTATTTATAATATTATCGCCAGTTGAGAGATTTATAAAAAAAAATATTATAATGGCCCTGTTTTGCAAAGGCTCATGATGTATGTAGTGAGGTATGTACAATGTCAAAATATATCTAATGTTCAGGAGATATGACTATGATTGTAATCTTGACTAGAAAGCAAGTCTACTAAATTTGCATATATATATAACATAACATCATGGATTCCCAGTTGTTAATGATGGGCTCGATTGTTGATCGCAGTACTTGATAATCTGGAGAGTAGTAGGTAGATAGATATAGTGTTCAAATGTATTTTCTATAATATAAATTATAACATACGTATGGCAAGTAGAGCGGTTATCATTATTTCAAAAAAACAGTGAACAATTTATTGGATGGATTGGATATATTAAAAAAAGAAATAGATAGTTTCTCACTTTGCTCACATGAGACACTGCTGCAGGTTGTGAGTTGTCCTCTACTGGTGAGAATAGCAACCATAAATTGTCGACGGCAGGATAATCATTGTTGCCCAGCAGACGAGTAACCATCAACCAGCGCTTTGTCGACATCCAGGTCAGTTATTCGACCATCTGGTCATAGTTGTCGCCAACCGAACTTATTTTGTCGCCGGCCGAGCCAACTTTGTCGACATCCAGGTTGTCGACATCCACGTTTTCGACAATCAGTCCAGTATTCGGTAGTTCTCAGGTTCATTATCCGGAAGCGTTGACACCGGAACGTGCGCATAATTTATGATCATTATTTGATCTAAATAAAATGCTTTTCCTATTTTATCTGACAAAAGCAAATCTTCGTGTGTGATATAAGTTTACTTGACGATAAATTATTATCTATTATCCTAAAAAAACCTATAAAGACTAGAATAAAACCATGATTTTTGATAATAATAATAATGAATTAATGTCTCCGAGTAATAATAAATAATAATTTAATAATAATAAAAAAAAATAATAATAAATAATAATAAATAGTAGTTACAGACAGCAGTAGGTAGTAAGTAGTAGTAGATGTAGTGGTAGGAGTAGTGGTGGTAATGGTAGAAGGTGTAGTAGTGGTAGTAGGTGTAGTGGTAGTAGGTAGGAATAGTAGTAGTAGTAATAAAAAAGTAGTAGTATCAGTAGTAAAGTTAGTTACAGTAGTAGTAGTAGTAGTAGTAATAATAATAAAGTAAAGAAAGTAAGTAGTTAGTAGTTAGTGAAAAAGTTGTAGTAGTAATAAAGTTGAAGTAGTATTAAAGTTGAAGTGATAATATCGATAATTTAATCATAATATTCAACGATTAGATTATTATATTATATTTGTATAAATAATAATATATGATGATTGATAATAATAATAATATATACATATATACCACCACTAGTAGTATTGTACAGGACCGACGCCATCTTCCCTACCTAACTCTATGGTACTCGTGCGAACATTACCATTACACTTACATTTGTTCTATGTATGTCCTGTTCTATGATACTGTCTACTTGTCTCGTTCTATGCCCGCGCTTTAGGGCAAATCACTTTATGTATTTTATAGTAATAATTCTTTTAACATGTAAACTTATATGTGCACCATGTGGATTCAGCCAACCATTTATTTTAGCACCACCCTTTGTACATGATTTGTCCATGCTAGCCAATCACTTGTGTTAGGTGGAGCTTCTTTTGTCTATCCATTTTATCCAAGATATGTTATGTAATCGTTTACATAAATAGCCGTGTTAGGCAGTAATAAATCAGAGTCAGCTTGCACACTCTCAGAAGTTTCTTTGTACATACAAATAACTTCACTGCGCACCATTACTCGAGTAGTAATATACAGGCAGATCAGTCTGAACCTCTGCTGGCCGAACTTAGCTTGTCTAACTTCGCCTTCAATGTTCGACCTCTGCACAGCACTACAAAAAGACAGCCGAACCTCTGCTGGCCGAATCTAGTTCAACTAGTTCGCCCTTCAAAGTTCGAACTCATCGCATACACAAACAACAGCTAACGCAACCGGCAGCTCACTAGTTACTGAGATGGTCGACCACCATTCTCCAGTATACTAAGTCGACCTGTGGAAGGGTTGTATCGCTAGCACACTAGACACAGTTGCCATTACAGTTCGGGAGGTTGTGCAGGTAGGCCGAGCTACCACCTCACACCCCCACAGTGAAATCCTGCACATTGGTGGCAGCAGTGGGATTGACAGACACCCACAAGCAGCACCTCCCAGAGGAAGAATGGCGACCAGGAGAAGAGCACTGAGTACTGACAGGGATCCTTCCAGCCTGCAGATGATGGGGACGCTCACCGATATCCTAGACCGCATGACAGTAGCCACATCTAGAGACAAGTTCAGAGTACCACAGTACGATGGTACAGGAGATGTGGACTACTTTCTGCAACGGTTTCAGGAGGTGACCAGAGCAAACCATTGGCCGGCAGAAGAAGCAGTGATCCACCTACGCCAAGCCCTGACAGGCAAGGCCGAACAGTGCGGTCGAGGAGAGACCACTGAGGAAGTGGCACGGACACTACGGGCGACCTTTGGTATGACTCGTTCGGAAGCCCAAGCAAAGTTGCTAAGCTACCGACGAAACCCCAGAGAGAGCCTCAGAGACCATGCCCTCACGGTCGAGCACCTCGTTACGGCAGCCCACAGCACCCTGCCACGACAGAATAGGGACGAGCTGATAATGCAGACGTTCCACAGCACTTTAGGGCACACGTACCTGCAACGCCACCTGTTGGCAGTACGCCCTCAGAACCTGGAAGAAGCGATTTTAGCAGGAAATGAGTTCCTGCAGGTGCCTCATCAACCATTGGGAGGACCTCACGTCAGAACAGTAGAGACCGACCCCCTGGAAGAGGAGATGACCCCACAAAGAGAGATGGCTCGACACCAAGAGGTACAGGACCCCTTGGCACAGCTGCTCAAGACCGTGGAAGGGTTGAGCAAAGAGATTGCCAGCCTAAAGACGGAGAAGAAGCCTGAGCCACCGAAGAGATGTTGGGGATGCCAACAGATAGGCCATACCCGGAAGGCGTGTAGGACCGTCCCTTGGCCTAGCCGCCAGGGAAACGACTACCGCCCGCAGCAGTAGGGAGACCCGCTGGCTGCACACGGGCAACGACACCTCAGAAGGGAAGGGCGCAGGCGCCCTCCAGTGGACCGGCAACAGTACGTCGAGCAACTCCTCCCCTGGACCTCCTGACTAGTCCCCCTATCGCCCTACACAACCGTTTCGCCAGCCTGTCGGCACTCGACAGCTCAGTGGCGGAAGAAACGGACGGCGACGGGACTCTAGAGCAGCAGGAACCAAGGCCCAGGAAGAAGGACAGGCAGACCCAAACGCCCCCACTGGAGAAGGAAGATTTCATTCCGAAACCTGTGACCCTCCAGAGCAACCAGATCGAGCGACCATATCGCTCAAGCTATTATCTACCAGGAAGGTAGAAGGAGAGGCGGTAACGCACCTCATAGACACGGGCTGCAACACTAACCTGTTGGCCAAGCGAGTCTTTGACCGGTTACCGAGCCACGTACAACGCAATTTACAGCACTATGATTCCCATGGGATCATGGCCGACGGAACTAGACTCCCATTCTACGGCTTGCTCGCGCTGAAGGGAAGGATACGTCATGTCAAGTTTGAAGAGACTTTTGTAGTAAGTCAGATCAACGAGGACGTTATCCTAGGGATGCCCTTCCTGACAAGCCAAGGATGTCAGATGGGGTTCGACCGTCCAGTGCTGGTGATACAAGGAAAGGAGCTGGCCTGTACCGACCGTCACGGGAGAAATCTCGTGTCCAAGGTACAAGTCCGACAGGACACCCAGCTTCCACCACAGACAGAGGTGACTATTCCATGTCACCTGAGCTCCAGGGATACGTTTCCCCAGGGGGTGATTGAAAGCATACAGGGTGGGATACCCATCGCCACCAGCGTTAACAGGCCAGACGCTCAAGGACACGTGCTGGTTAGATGCCTGAACCCGACGCAGGACACCCTAAGACTACCCGCAGGAGAGGTGATTGGTACCTTTACGGGAGTAGAAGAGGGCAGCGTCCAGGAGCTGACAAAACCAGACGGACAACAGAGGAGCAAGACGGGAGGAAGAGAGTTACCCCCCATCTACACGACCTCTTCCAGCAAGCGAAGAGAGGATGCCAGGACCCATGGCAGGAGCAGCAAGTAAAGGAGTTGCTGATCGAATACCAGACGGTATTTAGTAGCCATAGCGGAGACCTGGGCCGAACGACACTGGCAGAGCATTCGATCCCCACAGTAGAAGGAGCCCGACCTATCCGGTGCCCACCACACCGCCTGGGGCCAGAGAAGGAAGCAGAGGCGGAACGCCAGATTAAGGACCTCTTGGAGAAGGACCTAATCGAGCCGGCCGACGGAGCATGGAGCTCCCCTGTGGTGCTAGTGAGGAAGAAGGACGACACGTGGAGGTTCTGTGTGGACTATCGGAGGCTGAATGACATAACTAAGCAGGACGCCTACCCCATCCCCAGAATCGACGAGTCTCTGGACGCCTTGGCCGGTAGTAAATATTTTACTACGCTGGACCTCACTAGTGGATACTGGCAGGTACCCCTAGACCCGGACGCCAGGGACAAGTCGGCCTTCACCACTAGAAGCGGGTTGTGGAAGTGGAAGGTGTTACCCTTCGGGCTGACGTCAGCTCCTGTCACCTTCCAGCGGCTCATGGAAAAAGTCCTCAAAGGTCTTCACTGGAAGACACTGCTCTTGTATCTGGATGATGTGATCATCATCGCACCCGACTTCCAGACGCACTTACAGAGGCTAGGAGAAGTGCTAGGGCGACTCCACCAGGCAAACCTGAAGGTAAAACCCTCCAAATGCGAGCTGCTACAAGAAGAGGTCAAGTACCTCGGACATGTAGTGAGTGCAAAGGGAGTGGCCACCGACCCAGGGAAGGTAGAGGCCGTCAGGAGATGGGAAGCACCGACGGACGTAAAGGGGCTACAGGCGTTCTTAGGAACCGCCGGGTACTATCGTCAGTACCTCCCCGACTACGCCACGATTGCTAAACCGCTCACCGTGATGACAGGCAAGGAGACACCCTGGAAGTGGGGACAAGCAGAGCAGACAGCCTTCGACCAGCTCAAAGCCAGGCTCATCCAAGCCCCAGTACTCGGGTACCCCGACCCCAACTTACCGTATATACTGGACACTGACGCCAGTGCGGTAGGAGTCGGTGCTGTGCTCTCCCAAGTACAAGAAGGGAAGGAACGCGTCATTGCATACTTCAGCAAGACGCTGGCACCAGCGGAGCGGAACTATTGCGTCACACGGAAGGAGCTGGTCGCTGTCGTCAAGGCAGTGAAACATTTCCGTCCCTACCTCTACGGGCGGGAATTCAAGCTCCGGACGGACCACGCATCCCTCCGCTGGCTGTGCAGACGAAAGGAACCATCGAACCAGATAGCTCGATGGCTGGAAATCTTGGCTGAGTTCCGATATAAGCTCGAGCACAGAGCTGGAACTCACCATGGGAATGCTGATGGGCTCAGCCGACAGGGACCCTGCACGGACTGTAGGCAGTGCGGCTCCATCGAGCAAAGAGATGGGGGACCGTCCCATGTAGAGCTGCAGCAAGAGGCTGGACAGAGACCTCAGAGAGAGGCTAGAGACAACCTCGACACATTGAACCCGGTACATCCCCCCCCAGGATTCGGCTCAGCCGAAGGGACGGGATGCGGTAGGCCGGACTTACGCCGAGCTGAGACGGCCGGGAGACATGATGAAGAGGGAGTCTGCAGAGAAAAGAGAGAAGGAGGAGCGGGTCAACCTCACTGTGACAAACCCGGTACACTCCACCCAAACCTTAGCTCAGGAGCAAAGGGACGGGCAGGATGCGGTAGGCCGGATTTATGCCGAGCTGAGACGACCGGGAAGCGTCACAGAAAGAGAACTAGCCGAAGGGAGTGTCGAGCTGAAGACACTGTACGATCGGAAGGAAGCGATGAAGATCCGCCCTGACGGGGTGCTCGTCATCACGTTGCACCACCCTTCCCGATCAAAGCAATGTGTAGTCTGCCCACCAAGTAGGAGGACACAGGTCGTCTGGGAGACACACAGGATGATCCATGCAGGGATTCATCAGACAAGACAGCGCATCCTGATGGATTGGTACTGGCCGGGCATATCCCCCCCGGTCAGGGGACTAATCAAGGACTGTGAGGTATGCCAAGTCGCCAAGAATGGGAAGAAGGCAGAGAACCCTCACCGACAAAGGATGTACGCGGGACGACCTTTTCAGAAGCTGGCGGTCGACCTGGTCGGCCCCCTGCCCTTGACAAAAAGGAAGAACCGCTGGGCGTTGGTCCTCACCGACCACTTCACCCGTTGGCAGGATGCGATAGCTCTGCCTGATGCCACAGCACCTACGGTCGCCGTCGCGCTGGACGAAAGAGTGTTTGCCTACTGGGGCCTGCCCGAACAGCTACACTCCGACCAAGGGGCTCAGTTTGAGTCTGTGCTGTTAGAAGAGCTGTGTAGCCTATGGGGCATAAAAAAGACTAGGACCACCCCCTATCACCCGCAAGGGAACGGGATGGTGGAGCGTCAGAATCGGACGCTGGGAGACGCACTCCGGACACTGATATTGACGAAAGGCCAGGACGAGTGGGACAGTCTGCTGCCGCAAATCATGCGGGCCTGTCGCAGCACCCCCCACTCAGCAACAGGGGAAACGCCCAATATGTTAGTAATGGGACGGGAGGTCCGCCTTCCTGACCAACTAACGGGTACGCCCCCTACCCTGGACCCGCGCAACATCATGGAGCACACTGTGACAGTGCAGGAGAACCTCCAAAGGGCACACGAGTACCTCCGGCACCAGCAACAAGAGACGAGGAGCCAAGACGACGAGGAACCCTCTGTATTCCAGAAGGGAGAGCTCGTCGTGCTTGAGAATAAGCGAAGAGTAAAAGGCAGCAATCCGAAACTGCAACCTCGGTTTGTAGGCCCATACCAAGTGACGGAAGCATTCCCGAACCACACTTACAAGGTGGAAAGAAATGGGCAGTGGTCCATTCAGAATGGGATGCGGCTGCGTCACTATAGGACATGCCAAGAACCAGTCGGCCGAGCACCCCCGTGCCGAGAGCCCGCCCTCCAACCAAATATGAAAGGGGCCAGAAGAGGACGACCCCCCAAGGCACGCCCAGCCCCCGCTGAGAACCTGGAGTTATTACCCCTACCACTGCCCGAGCCAGAAACATTACCATTGCCATTGCCGTCGCCCCCACCAGAAAGGCCACCGCTGGCCAGGGAGTTCCCTGGCCCACCGCATCTCCAGGAACCTGGAAACCTTCCTCTGGGAGAAGGGACACCCCACGCTCGGGAGTTGTCACCCCCGCCTTCACCTGCGGCGCGCCACAGTCCAACCAGAAGGCCTGAAACAATAGGACACAGCAAAATCAAAGTAGAAGAGAGAGGGAGTATAGAAGAAGAGGACACACCCCCACCAGAGGTCATCCAGAGGGCACCCAGCCCACCGAGGCCCCCAGCCCTCAATGACGAGGACTGGCCGCCCCTGCAACCAAGCCGGCTGCCCACTTCACCCCTGAGCCGACCACAAAGGGAGAGGCAAAGACCAACGAAGTTAAATGATTACCATTGCTATACGGCAAGGGGGGAGCCCCACTTACCCAACAACCCGTCTACTAGAACAGAAAGTAGAGAAGTCACCTCACGACCAGGGTCGAGTACCACCCTACAGGAAGAAGTAACCGAAAACCCGGCCGAAATCGGGTGGACAGAAGTAAAACGAAAGAGAAATAAGAGAAAGATAGAAGAGAGAGAGACGAGTTATCACAAAAAGGGACGAGCAAGAAATGAGGAGCAAGAGGAAACAACTTCCCAACAACGTGAAATCGTCGCCGAAAAAATTAATAAACAAGGAGAGATAACTTCGAGTTACCATCAACAAACACCCGCCACCCTACGTCACCAAACCGGAACCACGTGGGGAGCAACGCTAAAGGAACACGTGAGCATCAGCACCAATCAAAATAAAGAGAGAGGGAGAAGCCGCCAACGCTCAGTTCATAGTCAGCAGCGAGGGTGTTCACTACCCACTCGAAGTGTAGATCAATTGGACAACTCCCTGCAACCGACGATGGCTCGAACCACCCAGATACAGAAGGACAACATCGACATAACGTCAACTACTACAGGTGAGACCCTACCGAACATTTCTATCACCTCACTGACGAAGGCACTCGATCGACAGACGAAGCCTGCTGTAACTATTCCTCACAAAGAGGATATGATGAAGCGAAATATTCCTTCACCGACAATCAACATAAGGCGCATTGATGTTGTAGACGACGCCCCCCTGCCAGTGTACAAACCAGCCAACAGAGAGATTTGGCTGAGCGGAGAAACAATACGAGAGATCAAAGAGATGGCTGTACCAGTAGAAGGCAGCGAGGAATGGCGATGCCGACAGTGCAACTACCAGCAAGCTAGGAAAAGAGTCATCTACCATGTGCGCCAACATCTGACATTCTTTTTCTGCAGATGTGGAAAACGAAGTGCATCACGCGATGCTATACTGAAGCACATTAGAGTCCAGGGAGGCACTCCAGAGCATGGTGGGAAACTCAAGCCACTCTATGAGGTCGATGAGGCAAGATACGAGGAATTTTGCAAAGCAATGGAATGGTCAGCACCGCCACCATTTGGGGTACCGACACCCATCATTGAGACAGAGAAAGGAAGGAATAAAGAAGAGAAGAAAACCCCCATACGGAAGCGGCTAGGAAAACCGACCGAGTTATCACCACCACGCAAACGCAAGAGGACAACTCCTCCTCCCAGGTCGATAACACCACCTAGGGAGAGACAGCCGCCAACCAACTACAACTGGCGCACCGACCGTGAACGGTCAGCAGAAGAAGAGAGACACCGTCGACGCAGAGAGCATAGTCATAGAATGGAAGCGCTGGATAGGGAGTTACACGCAATAACTCATGAGGCATGCCAGCTCTTGTTAAGAGCAGAAGACATTAAGAAAGAACTCACTCGCCCATTTAGGGACTAATACACACCGACCGATGCCGTCGACACGTTCTGATTGGCCACCATCGCCAATGGAGGGGAGTATGTAGAGGACCGACGCCATCTTCCCTACCTAACTCTATGGTACTCCTGCGAACATTACCATTACACTTACATTTGTTCTATGTATGTCCTGTTCTATGATACTGTCTACTTGTCTCGTTCTATGCCCGCGCTTTAGGGCAAATCACTTTATGTATTTTATAGTAATTATTCTTTTAACATGTAAACTTATATGTGCACCATGTGGATTCAGCCAACCATTTATTTTAGCACCACCCTTTGTACATGATTTGTCCATGCTAGCCAATCACTTGTGTTAGGTGGAGCTTCTTTTGTCTATCCATTTTATCCAAGATATCTTATGTAATCGTTTACATAAATAGCCGTGTTAGGCAGTAATAAATCAGAGTCAGCTTGCACACTCTCAGAAGTTTCTTTGTACATACAAATAACTTCACTGCGCACCATTACTCGATTAGTAATATACAGGCAGATCAGTCTGAACCTCTGCTGGCCGAACTTAGCTTGTCTAACTTCGCCTTCAATGTTCGACCTCTGCACAGCACTACAAAAAGACAGCCGAACCTCTGCTGGCCGAATCTAGTTCAACTAGTTCGCCCTTCAAAGTTCGAACTCATCGCATACACAAACAACAGCTAACGCAACCGGCAGCTCACTAGTTACTGAGATGGTCGACCACCATTCTCCAGTATACTAAGTCGACCTGTGGAAGGGTTGTATCGCTAGCACACTAGACACAGTTGCCATTACAGTTCGGGAGGTTGTGCAGGTAGGCCGAGCTACCACCTCACACCCCCACAGTGAAATCCTGCACAGTATTATCATTCATAAAATTAAATAATAAATATTATCGTCGTCGTTGGTGATAATAATATTATTATAATAATATCATTTTATTATTATATAATAATATAATAAAATATATTATTATTTATGATAATAATGATTTATTAATTATAATATATTATTATAAGTAGTATTATTAGTATTTATTACCATTAAGCTTATAATTATTATTTATTATTATTGATTCATTGTTTTTATTATTTCTAATAATTAATTAAATAATGCAAAATAATTTATGAATTAAATTATTATTATTGCTTACTTTTATTATTCTAATAATAATAATTATTATTTATTAGTAGTGTCAATTGATGAACTAGTGTGTATTATTAATTAAAATGTTATCACTACGCTTACTACTTACTACTACTGCAATATTAATAATTAGTAGTGTAGTGTAAGTCTATCATTATTATTATCATCCATCCAATGATAATAATCACCACTACTACTTACTAGCTACTACTACTTATGGTGGCTCATAATGTTAGATGGTTTCGTTTTGAAAACGTATGAACCGATTTAAAATAGTCTAGACTCTAGACAGTCTGCAAAGCGTCTTTTACATTGAAAATAATTGGGTAATTGTAGTGAAATAGCCCAAGAATCTAGGATTAAAGATGGGCTTGTTGATTATAATAAACAAATTGCCGGCCATAGCAGTTGTGGAGTTCATGAAATAAAACTGCGTTTCCTGTCCAACAATCGTAAATTTTGCAAAGCGCATAGTTGTTTTGCAATTAATTCAGATGGTTAAGAAATGATTTAGAAAATTACAAACTGTATGAGCGCTTTAGAAAAAGTATGAACTATTTTTAACTAGCCTGAACTGTTTTTTAATAATTTAAACTATTTTGAAATAGTTGTAAAGGTTTGTAAAGCACATGGCTTTCGAACCACAACGATTGCCATCATTTTTTTTCAGTAGCCTCAACGCAACTTTACCAACATAGGTGTAGATCAATAGACATAGAGCAAATTAATTATCTTTATAAAACTGTTGTTAAATATAGTCTCTAAAGTTATTTTTTGGAACTATAATTAGGTCGCATCTATTGTTTAGAATATTATAAGATAAATAATATTTAATAAACAAAAAGAATTTTTTTTATATATTCAAAGAAAATTCAACTGTTCAGTGTTAACTAAAACATTATCAACCGTAAATGGACTGGAGATATATGATCAATAGAGCAAACCAGCTTATCGGCTTGGAGTTTTCAAAGCGTATGAACGATTTCACAAATCCTTTAGAAGATTTGCAAAACTTCAGACTACTTCAAAAGCGTTCAAACAGTTTGGAAATTGTTCATATGTTTTAAATTGCAAAGCACAAATTGTTCTGAGCCACCATAATTATTTGTACTTTAGATTTTTAACACATCCTAACCAGCTGCTGCTGGTTTCTATAGTGTGAATGAATAGTACTAAGTCTTCAAGTTCTTCTTAGTCTTATTATTATTATCTATTATTATTTTATCACCATCATCAGCAGCAGTAATAGCAAGAAACTAGTGGTATTGCTCTTTTAAGAAATTACTAGTAATATCGTTATTATTTATTATGATTAATCAACTAATACAATGGTTATTTATTTTAGTTAATTTATTAGCTTTAACAACTTGAAGTTATTACAACAAAACGAATTACGGCCGTTTATTTGTGATGCTCTCAAGCAAGCCAAGTGAGGGGACCATAGATGTGTTCCTGCATACATTTAAAATAATTTTGCATGTCAATGCTGCTGCTTATTATTTTGATTATTATCTGGATATTACTATTTATCTACTAATTTATTATTTGAGACGTTTTTTCTTTTTTATGTTAATTCCTTTCTATGTTGATTTAAATTCTCATATTTATTGGATATAATTTAGGGTTACGAAGACAACAAAAATGATTGCAAACATCCTGAAATCAATATTGTTGTCCTACTTGGAATGAATGCCTGTAAGGCTGTAAAGATACCTATTTTGATGTTTGTTCTGGGTGGTAGTTATTTTCATTCTACAAGACTATTGTTAGCTCAATTCAACACTTTTGTAAATAAACAATTATTGAATGTATGCTCTACCTGGAGCAAACACGAAATGAGCTTTATTCAAGTCTAGTTTGGTGTAAAAACTACTTGGAACGTCAGCGATATGTTTTTCTTAGTATGTTGGGTTTTTTGGTAAATGTGTCTGCCTTTATCCCCATGTATGTCAACATTTGATTCAGCACCCATTCATTTCTGTTGACATTTGTCCAAGTTCTGTAATAATAAATTAGTTGTGAGATAACCATTATGAGGTAGCTTACTGATATACATGTTAGGAGCTAATCTGTAATGCTAAAAGTTGCTGATGTTTGAATACAATGAATTAAAATTCCAAGTTTTTCTTTCATGCCTAGCAATCACTATGTTCCCATGCTGCGAATTTGTTCGGGTTGAACTCATAAATCGTCCATTCGGGTCATGGGAATTGTGACTCGTACGAGTTGGTTCGGGTTCGTTCGTGTTGGCTCAGTGCGGTTCCTCAAACCGAATTCGTTCGGGTTGAGCATTGATTAGGATCATGGGAATCTTTCGCGTTGATGAATTCGAATTCGTTCGGGTTGCTCTTTTGAGAAAAAGGCATTAAACTGGCGATTTGGCAGTAAATCAGTTTTTGTGTATTTTCCAACTGCAGTTTTTACATACATATAATAATAATCCTCTGCAAGTTTAACAACAGGTAAGTTATAAATTATTTACTATTTGCTCGGGAAACTGAATCATAGCTCTGTTTCATAAATGGGCAAACTAAATTATAATTATTTTTATACTTGCCAAAACAAAATTATTTTTTTATTATTTGGAACTAATTTATTTATTATTATTATTAATTATTTATCATTTCTTATAGCTATCATTATATTTATTAATAATCATCTATAATTATTACAAATTGTTGATTTTGTTATTATTCATCTACTTACTAGTTTATGCTGTGAACATTCCACAAATTTGACTCATATTACTACTTAGTAATACGAGCGCGGTTGTTTACTCACTCACTACAATCAAGTAATTATTGCGCTTGCTACTCACTGTAAAGGAAGGACAACTCCCGCAAATTATTTCAATTCGAATTATCATAGGAACGGATTGGAATGCCAACCCGAATGAATGCTAACCAACTCGAATGAACGTCCGATCCGAACGAATTCGCAGCATGGGAACATGGTGATTGTCATGGAATGATCTTGTGACCAGAGTAGTATATATACGGCTCTGGGTGTGACAACATTTTACCATGCACATGTTTGAATGAATAAAAATTTAAAAGCAACTTTTAATTATATTTTATGATTGTTATATATTATATTGTAACACTGACCATCACCCCATCATCATTCATATTTTGTTACTTTCTATTGCTAGATCATACTTCGCTGCTAAATATTTGTTCTCGTGTCATTAAAAGCCTATATATAAATGAACTCGGCATAAACGTCATGAAAATATCAACAATATTATTTATTATATCACGACTGTTAGTTTTCAGATAAATGTATGTTATTGCTGCGATCTGTTTTATTAAAATACAATGGGTACCTATAATTATACAAAATGTTCGTTACTTACAGCATATATTCATTCACGTTTAACTGATTACAAAACTGGACGATGCTTGGTCTCATAAACTAAACTACTTGTAGGCCTACAGGTGAGTGAGTATAAATAATACCTGTATCGTTTATACTAAATTGGTCTGTTTTGAGTCAAATGATGATGGCGCTGGCGCACAAAAGCCCATTGGCATTTTTACTATATATAATTGTAGACAACGCCTAAACTTTTTATTTTTTGACATCTATATCTTGGAATTTATGATTTTGGAAATCTTTCTCAAGTTGTTCACATGTTTAAAAACATGTTCCTTTAAATAATAGGATGAAAGTGACCAAACCTGTAGAATGTGATTTATGTTGACAACAAATGTCGCATCAATAACCAAATGGTGTCATTCTTGACTGTAGAGTTTTCCGTGCTCGGTTTTTATTTTTTGTCTATAAACTGCGCATCTGAGGCTAGTGCAAAAATCTTATAGCAAAAATAATATTTAGTGCTAAAAAGTTGTATATTGGAACTGAACTGTAAAATTTTTGGTCAATCTGTAACAACCTTGGTATCAGAGTACCCTGTATTGACTTTCTAGAAAGGGAAAGTTGTCTGAAGTATGTGTCATCAGGCAGTCACCCATTTACATAATTTAGGTAAATTTTATAGATTTAATAGATAGATTAATTATAATAGATAGATTAATTATAATAGATAGATTAATTATAATAGATAGATTAATTAATTAGATAGATTTAATTTAGATAAATGTGAGATAAAGTGGTTTTTATGAACCATCAACAAAACTATAAATGATGGTAATATGAATTCAAGTCTGAAAAATGTTGAAGAAAATGTGTGCTATCTCCTCTAGGTTCTCAATAGCTTACAAAAGATTAGCATGAAGGTTTCAATTTTTAATGTTCACCACGTTACCTCATAATTAAATTTTTGTTCTACTTTCATCCTGCTCTGTTTTAATTTTTTGTTGATAATAATAATAAAAAAGTGTAATGATGTAATACTGCGTGATATACTGCTAATTTGTTGCTTTTGTAGGAATGTTGTGAAGGAAGTTATGCTCCCTTGACTACAGGTGCTGTAATAGCCAGTAAGTGATACATATATAATAATATAGATTCTCTTTGTCTCTTTCTTTGTGTCCGCTACTAGTGCTTTCTCTCTCTCCATTATTTATAGTTATTGCACTGCATTCCGTTGTTGCGCTCACATAGTTCTTTATATTATCAGTTACACCTCCCCTCTACTCCCACTTGTACAGAGAAGTCATCTCCTCATGATGGATGAAAGCGAATACAATATCGGGGCCTACGGCAACCAGTGCATGTTTTCTGATGAGGAAACGCCTCTCGTTGCTAACCATGAGGATGCCGCTTTCAACTACTGCGAACCAACAGAGGAGGTGGGTGAGCCTTCCAATATTGAAGGAGACAATAGTGTCAGAAGAATAAACTCTAGCGACAGCGGAAATGCTAGCTGCAGCGTGACCTCTCCAGCTGGTGACAGCGTGACCTCTCCACCTGGAGACAGCGTGAACTCTCCACCCGGAGACAACGTGAACTCTCCACCCGCAGACAGCACTGGTGCAAATGGCTTCCATAGCTTCAGATCCATGCATCCCATAACTCTCAGCAGAATTGGTTTGTATTACTCTGCGTTATTGTAGCTTTTCATCACAATCTATTAATATTAGCTTAATCCATCACATCAATTTACTGGCACCTGTGGTCGGTTTATCGTTTGTAATATGTTTTGCTAGCTAGTTTGTTAGTTCGGTGGTTTGTTAGTTTGGTCTAGTTTGAATCAAACCATGAAAATTTATAAACAAAATGTATTTGTTTTTTTTACTCATAGGTATTTGCTATTATCATTTATTTACATCTAACGACGATTTGCTTTAAATTGTTGGCAGTTTTGGCTGACGGCAGTGGTGGTATTTCTTTTTATTGCTTTCTCAGCTTGTTTTGTGTGTAAAATGCAGCTCAGTGTTTTTATTATTTATCCCTTTTCTGCAACTTTATTATTTTTTTTGGTCAACTCAGATTCGTGCAAAATTTGAAAATGATTCAAGTTGGAATTGGCAAATTTCTTTATTCAATAAATGGATGTTGAGCCTGCAATTCTTTGTGTACATTCGCTGTTGTGTGTTTTCCCTATGCAATAATTAGTCAGGCAATGGAAGTAGATGTAATCCGTGTTGTGTTTTATATATGTAGTTACTTGCATTGTATAATGTGCACTTACAAGTCTTTGTTGGCTCCTATAGCTTATGCCTCTGTTAGCTCATATCTCTTTGTGTAGGGCTTATGCAGCCACCTCACCACCCTTTTGCATGTGTCTGCAGACAACATAAATAATTATTGTGTATATAGCACTTGACACTGTATGCAGGTAGATTATGACCAGTTTATATCCACTCACTTGGCTACCCATGTTGTTGTAGGAGATGGCGAGAATGTCAGGTGTTACATATCAGAGGTTGGTAGTGGTTTTTGTGTTTCTTTCATTACTGGGCTACTTCATTGGCAGTATAATCGCTTCATAATTAGTATATTAATTAGCATTGTATTAAGCAGAAGCATTCCACCTAACGCTGGCTAATGGTATAGGTATGGCTTACAGCTGCCTGTATACAAGTGTGTCTGATACATATATAGATAGTATGACTTGCCTGCTTGATTATTATTTCATAACATCTTATCAACCAGTCTTATCATCTCTTTGATTCTGTACTGACTGCGTGGTATGCAAATAGGAGTCATAACGCTGGCATGCTCTTAGCTGACTAGTACTGTTTTACCTCTGTCTGCCTGCCATCGTCTCATATCGCTAACTGTAAGCTCTCTTCATAGGAAACTCTGAAAGCTAAACGCAAAGTGGAGAAGATCAAAGCTAAGAAAGCTGCCGGCTGGACCAAGGCCAATGATTTGGAGGGTCACAAAGACTTTAATGCTATGGATGAAGTTCTAGAATTCCTGGGGGAGGCTGGGAAGGGCCCTTCTCAACAACAGAAAAAAAAGCTAAGGAAGCGGAGTAAACTGAAGAGCTCCAGCAGGCAGGAGGAAATGAACGGTAAATGCAACTCTAGCACGGCTAGTGACAGTGACCCAGAGCATAGCAGCTCCTACTGCCCTCTGGTGGACAGCAGCAACAATGGCAGCAATATGAATGGAGTGGCTGGTGCTCAGTTGTTGTGTGATAACTCTATTACTGGTGCTGACAACGAGTCGGGCATCGAGCCCTCAGTAGACGAGGAGTTCAAAGAAGTCCATCGTAAGAAGAAGGTTTCTCACAAATATGCAGCAAACATGGAGAGAACCAAACCTACACCACGAGCTATAAACAGACATAACAAACAGGACAACCGTGTAGCCTCAGCTTCTGCGAGTCAGCCCAAGGCTCCTGCCGTTCCCGAGGTTGCCATGGATTTAAGTCTCAATTCGTTTCCTGTCTTGGAATCGCAATATTGTACATCGGCAGATACGAAATCATCTGTGCACACGGAATCGACTCGCACATCAATTCTTACTGAATCAACGACTGATGATGACAGAGACTCTGTGGCCTCGCAATCAACCTGCAATCAGAAATCCTCTTGGGCTAAGGTAGCTGCCAAACCTAACACTACCAATCCTTCCTCCTCCGCCAATGAGTTCACCGTTTCTCTGGCCAACCTGACCAGTCAAAAAGCTCCTTCCACAGACAACAATGCAATATCTAGTTCAGTATTAAAGACAAACAGCAATACATATCAGACAGACGAGACATTTCCGAATACTGACCAAAATTCTTTGATGACTCGTTCAGTCGGTGCCATTTCTGATATAGAATTTGGTACAGTAACAACTAGCAGTGATATGAAAGTAGATATACGTGTACATGACATTCTCTCTCAAAGCTTCACTGAGGGCCAAACACGCTTTAAAATGTGTGCGCAGTCTAAAAATCTGTTGAAATCTGGAAAAGTAACAAGTAACAAAAATAGCAGAACGGCTGCCACAAAACAGCGATCTAGAGTCAAAGGAGTAGAATTTTTTGACAAATCTGCTCATCAGCCACTTCCGACCATTAACGTCTTCTTTGGATTCGATAACACCGAAGAACTCGCTCAAGTAGACCAATGCCTGCCATCCCTTTCATTGAATCCTTTATCTATTAGCCAGCACAATCCAACCTGTAGCAGTTCCCCGACCACTCCACCTATTGCTACTTTTACATCAACAACTAGCTACAAGGGCGTCAATGCACTACCTCAAACTACTGATGTTCTTCCTCAGATCCTAGCAGCTTCGTGTGACAAAAACCTCTACAATAATCACTCTCTCACTCGAAATTGTATCGGCAATTTCAATGTGGCTAATGCTGTGGCAATGCTCAGAAAAGGTGAGTTTAGTGTCCTGTTGTGTAGGCCGTAGTTAGCTGATTGTTTCTTGTGTTCGGTAGGTATGTAAATGAATGTAATTGTACCAGCACTGGTAGATTGTCTTTTCTTGGGGGAGTTACTCTTGTAATCATTAACATCACTCACGTGAATGCTGTACATGTGTGGGACAAGGATATCACTTATCTACATATGTAGTACAAGTACAACCTGCAGGCCCCTGTCATTGACTACTAATGGCTACTAGTCTTATATAATATTATAGATAATATATTAATGGCTATCTGTCTGGTCAGTGATTGATGCTCTGTTGTCCAATTGTCCAGCTCATCTCTGTCTGTATGAACATACCAACCCAATTCCTCATGGCCTGAGTCAATCACTGCTGTGTTTGTCTTTAAAGGTCCTATGTCACATATATGGGGCTGAATTAAATGTAATTGGTCTATTTCTATTAATTCTTGCGGGAAAAAAACCTTTCCCGGAGTTGTGCTCTCGTTAATTCCATCTATAGTATAAGCGAAGTATATGCTGACTTGTACACATTTTTTTGGATACACACCAACTTATATAAGGTTGCCAAAATTTGGCTTATTTTCATAGAAGGTCATCCCAGTAACAGTCATTGTGCACAGACTTTCAAGAGCAAAGAAAATTAGGATTGCAATTGTTTTTAGATTTTCTGGAGGTGTTTTAGTTGAGTCAACAATTAATCTATTATTGATAGGTTTGCTATTAGGCACACACAAGCATTCACTTGATGAATTATACGGCCAATATCTCAAAAACTAAAGCAATATTACAGTTGAAAAAATTATTTTTAAATCAAAAATTAATATCATCAAAAGACTCAAATTATCATTCCGTAGAATTTATTCGTGAAAAAACAAAACTGCCAGATTCGCATTTTTGGCTTCGCTGTTGTAATCAATAGCAACAAAGTTTTCAAATCTAAATTACTCATTATTTGACCAAAAAAGGTAGTCTATACAGATTGTAAATAAATAATGATTTTCGAATGCAATAATTTAATGAAAAGAATAAATAGGAAATTTATGATTATTTTTTAGTATTTTGGTTGAGACTATTTAGCACCCTTTGGCACTAAAGAAAAGATAACTCCGATCAGTGAATTGCATATCAATCGGTGACGCAACAATTAATTAAGTTGATTGGTCTCATTTCAACTATGTTGAATGAAAGTAACTCGCTCATTTTGAACTGTACTTTTGATATAAAAAGCCATAAAACTAAGTAAACCCATCTATGAACAGTACAGGTGTATTTTTATGTTTCATTCATTAGTAGTTCTTGCACAGCTAAAGCCTGGTTCACATACATCGTAGATGGCTCGCAAGTGATCGTGGATCCCTCGTGCGACGGATCCGCGATACATGTTCACATAAACTTGGCAAACCCACGATCGCAAGAAGTATAATCACTCTCTTCACTGGGAGGTAATAAAATCTCGAAGCACGTCTTCACTGACCAACGACTAGATACATACTAAATGAATTATCGTTGTTCAATTTACACCAAATAATTTATTATTTTTAACAGTGATAAAAATTTTTTACATTTTTGCTGTTATTATCATTGAATGTTATTCCATATTTTTTAATTAAATTTTTAACTGTTGTTCAATGGTGCATTATCATTTTTTTACCATATCTTAATATAAAATTTTGAATCTCAATTTATAATAATATGCTAATTATGCTATTATATAAAGATTTAAAGAAAATATATATATTTATACATTCAAATCAACTAACACAATATTTCAATCAGAAAATTAATAATAAATAATAATCAATATTTATAATTAAACAATAATAATTTTATTATTTATTATAATTTTTTGATGGCAGTCATTTTTACATGAGTAACCTTGACCTGAATGTGGTTTTTGAAAAAGAAAGTAAGAAAATTTACTCTCTATCGTACGACGGTCGCACGAAAGTTTGTTCAGCTGAACTTTTCTACGAGCCTCTACGACGTCGTACGAGCCACAGGAAATCCAGGTTCACATACATCGCAGATGGCTCGCAAGTGATCGCGGATCCCTCGTGCGAGCCATCTACGATGTATGTGAACCAGGCTTAAAGCAATGTTGTAGAAAGTCTAACTATAGTACTTGTCTCCCCTTGAAATGAGGTATTGGCTTTTGTTGCAGTCACCATCCATTCGACTTTCAGTGGAAGGGAGGGGGTGTTTGTCTTTATTCCCATGACCTGGCATCTTTGTTCAATAGTGACTCGTTTGTTTTGTAGAATGGGATGTTATAAAAGAAATGCGCAACAAATGTAAGTTTTCCTTTTCGTCTTACATATGTACATTGTTGAAGAGTTATACCAAGCTTTACATGCTGCCTATTTGATTCTGATGGAATGTTTTGTTGGCATTTGATCTTCCGTCTATTCTTCTGCAATACATGTTTTTCTCTGCACTTTCATTTTTTTTGTGTGTTGAGGAGACAACTCTTAGATGCCCTGTAAGTTTGTAGAGGTGAAATAGAGCGTGTGTATGATTGAAGTTTGTCGATGGTTTATGCGGATGTCACATCTTTTATTGTTGTTGTGGAAGTTGTGCATTTATAGTCAAGTGAATGCAGGCTCAGTGAGATTTGTGGTCTATACCACTTTTTATTTGACAACATTGTGTTGTGACGTACAGCAGTTGTACGAGGTGTTACTGTTGTACTTTTGCTTTAGATGGCAATGAAAGTGTAAAGTTCTCTGAAGACCTCACGGACAATTAATGTCACGCTAGACATAAGGACTTGAAGCAATAAAACCTAGGAGTGATGATATGTGATCATTGATCTCTTCTGTGTTCTCTCACTGTCTTATTTGACCTCTACGCATACTTCATCCTGCCGATAGGTGTCACCTAAGATCGCTAATTAAGATATCTTTTACACATTTTTGAAATTTTTTTGTTACTGGCAAGTCGAACCAATTTTTTTTGTTTTTTTTTGTTTCGTTAGTTATAAAATATTTTTCTAACAGTAACAATTAAGGATATTTTTTGGTCAATGTTTACAGCTAAACTAGTATTGGAACTGGATCCATAACCAGTTCTGATTGTTGAACAAAAGAATTTTCAGGTTTTTTACATCTACTGGTTGTTTTTGTTGGAAGATAAGTGGAAGCAGTTATGCAATTTTTCAGAAATGTCAGCAGAAATTTGTTCACACGATTCTTGGTAGAATTTCTATGCTGGTTGCATCGAATGAAGCCAGTAAATTTAAGTGCAATCTAATGTTTTTCTTTTTACAAAGAGGCTACCCAATGACCTTTCTCACAGCCCAAATGCTATCGGGTTGGCTAGTATGATGAGATCGTTCTGATACACGGCTGTGAGACAGGTCTGAGTGTTATCTTGTGTTTCACAAATAACTGGTGGGACAGTCACCTATGCCATCACAGCAAACCATTCCAACAATCCTGCTATTTGGTCCAGAATATCTCCAAGGTGCTAACTGTGTGTGGCAATTATATTTCGACATGATTGTAACAATCAGCGAAGTTGGTTTACAAAATAATTGTTCGCAATAAAATCTTTAAGAGAAAGCAGGTCTTTGTTGTTGCATAGCTCATATACTAATAACATTCAGTCACCTTGCTAACATTGAAAAAATGTCTATAAAAATATAATTCGTTAAAATGAATGCATTGGAAGGAGTGTTTTATAAAATGTTATATAAATAATATTTAGTATATTCCTTTATCTCAAGTCAAGTAATTTGTGCAATCACAATTTATTAAAAATGATGACTAATTTTAACTAGTTTGCATAGATTCTTTAATCCACTGAGTATAAAAGGCTGCCTCTGTGAATACATTTGGTTTGTGTGTCGACACACAATTATTGTCTCCAAAACTGACAATTCCCGTCAGAGACCATTTACCTGTCAGCGAATCAGCACACATCAATGGCCCTCCGCTGTCTCCCTGCAACATGTAGATCGATACAGATTACATTTGGGTATATAAGTCCAGGAATGTTGTAGAACAATCCGTAAAAAGCCAGCAATTTAATCAATTTGTTTGAGCAATTTTATCCCGATATCGTTTTAAGTCAAAGAATTCAACTGTAAAACTGCATTCAATAGTGATAAAGTTACGTACAAAGCAAGTAGTTGGTTCATTGTCTCCCCCTGCACAAAGCATTGTGCTAGAATAGAATATGAAAATACCACCAGAGTTCCACTCCGCTATACATTGTGTATCTGGTAAAATATCCATCCTCACGTCTCTTAGAGAATTGACAGCTTCAGCTACAACAATATAACAATATTGGTGAGCAGGTAAATTTCTCACATAACACGCAATTTTGCAAGAATCATGCAAGTGATGAATTTTGTAGATAGTTATTTTGCAATTAACAGCTTGGCTGCAACAAAGCTAAAACAGTAATTTGGAGTTGAACCCTCCTTAAAAACTGCAGTATCCAGGGAAAACAACTCCATAATAGGCCATTGCATCCAGCTTTTTCCGAGGTGAGATAAACGAACTAGTTAGTGAGATGCATTTGTGACAAGGATGAGGGGAAAAAGTGGTGAGAGCATCTCATCTCTGCTAATCAAAAAGTTTTACCTTTGCCATCTACAGAGCCCCAGCCTGCTACGTAGCACAAACTTCCTCCGTTCCTTGGCTGGTCCAAACAAATGCTTGGGTAAGTCACGTCAGCAGGAAGCTTGAACAAGGCAATGTCGTTTCTCAAGGTCGGACTATTTGAAAACTGGGAGTGCACAATCACCTTGCTGACACTCACTCTTTTGGACTGATTTCGATCTAGCGAAACTGTCTCTACTTGAAATAGTTCTGGCGCTATATCTCTCCTAAACAGAATAGTGATTGGGTAAGGTAACATAGACATGGTGACAGTGAGTGACATAGCATAGACATGGTGACAGTGAGTGGCATAACATAGACATGGCGACAGAGAGTGACATAACATAGACATGGTGACAGTGAGTGACATAGCATAGACGTGGTGACAGTGAGTGGCATAGCATAGACACTGTGACAGTGAGTGGCATAGCATAGACACGGTGACAGTGAGTGACATAACATAGACACGGTGACAGTGAGTGACATACATAGACATGGTGACAGTGAGTAACATAGCAGAGAAATGGTGACAGTGAGTAACATAACATAGACATGGTGACAGTGAGTAACATAATTTATTTATATGTGAGATCAGCAAAGAAATAGTCAGTTTTATGTGCTAGTATATCTATCGCATATCCTTCGATAAATCCAGCACAACCAGGCTACTCTCTGAGAATTGGTTAACAATAATCTATCTTACTTTTCTGTAAGCCAGCCTCCATCTTGATAGTAGCGTACTCTAGCCAGGTGGGCTGCTGTAAGAACCCACCCGTCTCCAATATGCACTCCTGCCCCAGCAAACTCTCCGGCAAAGTATATCGCCACCATCCATGGCCAGTGCGAGGAGGATTGAACGATATCACCACCAACAAGATATGGGGTTACCTGCAACTTTGTACTTTCGCCACATGCTGCAAATATTGCAACTAGAATAAACAATCAATTTCTCACAACAGTCTGTTTCGCTGAAAGTATCTCCAATGAGTGAAAAACGGTGTTTGATTCAGAATTACTTTAATCAATACTTGTATTTTTAGGAGTTGCTGCTCCTTGCTAAAACTAATATTTTTGCCAAGTGCAAACAACTACAATCTGATTAATTATATCGCAAAGTAGAAGCTTTCAGTTTTCATGTTCACTCACTTTCAGCCTGCAGTGTAAATATAGGGATAATTGAGGAGTTATCTCACCTTTAGGTTGACATTCCAGTGCCAAGGCGTATGACGATGTACACTCTTGTAGTTGTTCAAACTTTGACAAATCTAGGTTGCTGTCTGCTGAGTTAAACTTAACCCAAGGTCCGCTGACCCCATTAGAAGGAACAATACGGGTTGAAACAGCTTGCCCGTAGCCCAAAGCAACACACATTTCAGAACTCCAGGCTGAGTTCCAATCATCGTAACAAAGAGTGTAGTTGGTAGTACTCTGGTCTTTGCTGATCAGCACATTAACAACAAGATTTGCGGAGAGAGTGACTGTAAAACAATAAAACCACCGATATGCTTGCTTACTATGAATGGAAGCAGTAGTGTATGAGCAGATCTATACACAAACACATTTTATACACAACACATAGAGCCATATCAGCTTTATTTATTATTCCTCATCGACACTAAACAATAGATTAAATTGCCAATAATCATTTTGCTTTCACATACACAAAAAATGACCAGAAATAAAAACCGATTTTAAATTGTGTTTCTTTATTTTGACTTGAAAACTAATCAGAATAAAGTGAAAACTCTAACACCTCAACAGGATGCTGAGAATGCATTGTTATACAAGGAGTGGTATAGCAACGATACTTACAACATTGGCTCTCGTCTCCTCCGTCTGTACATTGCTTCACTCCATCACAGACAGAGGAGTGATCAATGCACTTGTAGTCTGAGCACGTGTACTCTGCACAACTTCCTACAGAAATATACAACTGCATATTTACCTGCAGTATCAAAACAACTATTTGAAAATTAGATGAAAATACATGTTTTTTTTCAAGTTTGTTTTAAATAATCAAAGTACTTAATGTTTTATTGATATAATCCATTACCACAGTCTATTTCATCTGTTCCATTGTCACAGTCTTTGAATCCGTCACATTTCCATTGTTGCGGGATACATCTTCTATCTGCAGAACTTTCACACTTCACCTGTAGATACAAGTAACAGCAGCCTTCAGTTGACAAGTTGCGATACTCTTTTACCAATAAGTATTAACAACTCCGGACATGAAATATTACCTCATTAACTAAACACGGGCAGTCGAATTCATCTGAGTTATCCAGGCAATCATCTATATTATTGCATTTTAGAGAAGCATCTATACATCTTCCATTGATACAAGTGAAGTCTGCCTCACTGCAATCTGAAAGAACATAAATGCTTCATTTTAGGATTGTTATTGAAACAGTAAAAAATGCAATAGAAGTGATAGAAACGACCCATAGCTAGCATCTACTGACTGCTAACAACAATTCACGCAAAAAATTTGTTCAAGTAATTGAAAATTTCTAGGATTATGAAAATTGACAAATAGTTTTTGGCAAATAACCAATATATTTGTGTAGTTTAAACTTATTTTACTGTTAGTAGTGGCAGTGGTAGTAGCAATAGTATTAGTAGTAATAGAAGCAGTGGTGGTAGTAGCAAACAGTACTTACTACAGCTCGTCTCATCACTCCAATCATTGCAATCGACTGAACCATCACAGACTTTATTCTGGGGCACACAGAGACTGCTGTCACAGGTAAAGCTGCCAGCACTGCAGTCTACATTCACAGTAGAGTTAAACACAATTAAGAGATCTTACAATAACTACCACAGTCGTGTAGCACCAGCTGTTAGTACAATGTGTTGAACAGTTGACGATCATAGACATGGTCATTGTGGGCAATAAACAAAATAAACTGAATGCATAAAGCTACTCACTGCAGGAAAACTCGTCAGAAAAGTCCGGGCAGTCATAATTGGCATCACACCTGGATGTGTTGCTGACGCATCTATCACCAGAGAGGCAACTGAACTCATCCGGGCAACAATCTGTAACGCAATATATACAAACTCGAGCCACAAATGTTTGTGGCGTTTGGTACCCCCTACGCTGACGGATTTTGTACAATGATGAGTCAAATCTGCTTGTTTACAAGTTGTAAGTAGCATAATATGAGCAGACCACTCCTAGTATGCTACTGTTGTAACACGCAATTTTATTTAGTTTTTATTTTGACCAAAAGAGCTGTTGATGAAGCAAAACATGGCTATTATCAGATCATCGATGGCTACCCATAGAGCAATATTGGTTGACATTGTGTTGGCTGATACAGCAGACTGTCTAATGAAAATTCGGGAGATGAATTGAGACTTGTTTCTTCACAAGACATAATAAAAGTCCAGAAAGTACTTCGTAGCAAAAGGTTTCTTGTATTGCTATGACTTGAGGGAGATATCAGACACGACATTGGATACAACTGACATTTTATCTACCTTTTACACTGACAGATCAGCACTGCCCTTGATCCAAGCTGTTATGAAAAAATTGTGTCTGTTTCAATTTGTCACTGATATCAAATAAATTGGAAGTTCACAAGTTGAACAAAGATATAGATATTTGTGATGGTAGCATGTGCACTTTTTTCACAAAAACGCTTGGAACTAAGTCTAACTACTCACCACATTGGTTTGGTTCATCTGAACCATCAGCACAATCGACTCGGCCGTCGCAATATTTGGATCGGGGCAACACTTGAATTTGGTCATGACAAACAAAACTACTTCCAGAACAATCTGTAAGAACAGTTTAGCCGACTCAAGAACTGGTTATGGCCACACAACAGGGTAATGTTGACTGAGGTCTTGATAGTTAATAAAGAAAATGACTGTGAAGAGACAAAGTAGATAGCAAAGGCACAAAGCTACGATAGAGTAGAAAGTAGGAAATGTTAGTAGCAATAGAATAAAAGGTGTGACGAAAGTAGCGGACAACTCTCAAGACAACACACAAATCATATATATATTGCATATTCTGTATTTTTACATTATATTAGAAAAATAAAAATTTAAAACTGCGAAAATCAGCGCAAGTCGATAAAAGTTAGTGCAAAATAAAAAATAAATATGTACACAATGGGTGATATACAATAGATAGAATATATTACAGTCGATGTCTATGAGTGCATCCAATAACCAACCATCATTGGACTATATTAAGACATACAATAATAATGCTTATTCGCTTTTAAACAGTGAAAATCGAAAAAGGAGTTGAGCATTTTATAAACAAAGGAATGCATTATAACTTTTGTAAAGCCTTCAATATCTTTCTATATGACAATTCTGCAGAAAATATTCCATTTGAAGCACAATAAACGCATTTCAATTTGACATATAACTCTACGTTTCACCAGTCACATAAAAAATCTATGTACAAATGCTGCACAGGTATAATACATAGAGTCATTTATCACAGCACACAAGTGTATAGAGCAAAGAGTGTACAACAAACAGTGTTATACAGTGTTATACAGTGTAGATACACCGACTGAGTAGAGTTGATAGAGAAAGGAGTGAGCAGACAATTGTATGCCATAAAAGGGATAGTTAAGTACAAAATGGCGGCAAATAATATTCTATCTACCTGATGGTGGTGCTGTCCCTGATACGACGGGCACTACAACAGATAAACCAAACACGATATATACAACATACGAAGGGATGACAGTCCGTCTGCGTAGCAAAGTGCACAACTTATGCGGAGCTCAATAAATGATACAAACTAAAAGGATCACAGACGATGATTGCTTTACATTACGTATGAAACGGTGTGTGTGGCACTTTATGTCTATATATATAACGTAAACAGTATTTTTACCAATGAGCCGAGCGAATTAAAAACTGCAGTTCCAGCAGTTATTGGGGCCACCTAGGTGAAGGTCACAATTAGTTTTATCATTCGCTATCAACTGAAGAGGTTTGTGGAGGAGACAAATCACAGAAAACGACATTTTGCTAATCGCGGATGGTTGAAGCGTTGAACTAGTAATCACATGTTGGTCTATGACTAATATTATTTTCTTCCAGTATACATAAACTGCATCATTCTTTCATATGTCCGTTGTTTTGTTTTCGCGAGTGAGAGTACATGTAGTTGACTGCAGCGGCTGATAGTATATAACATCCATCTTGGAGGTCAATGAATTGTGTACCAGCACACTACATCTTTTATGAAGAGAAAAATGGCGTGTGGAGGTAGAGCGAAGCAGGAAATAGAACAATGCCAGTGGGGGGGGGGGGGGGGGGGGGGGGGGTGGTGGATTTGAATATGACGCGTAATACTGATAGTAATATATAAATGAATGAGAGGGACTCACCACAACCAGGCTCTTCGTCACTGCCGTCATCGCAGTCAACAGGGGGGTTCTCCCCCTGTTCGCACCAGAACTGATTCTCCACACACTGTTTCTTGTCTTTACAAGTTACATGGCCGGCTGGGCAATTCTCACCTGCATTCATTATCATTATACAAGTTACGGAAATAAAAAAGTGCAAACATACAAGTGAATAGACATCCTTGCAGCTAGACATTAACATACAACGGTATGTGCTCACCACAATTAGGGGGTTCGTCACTTCCATCTGGACAGTTTGGATGCGCGTCACAGAAGGTGTTTTTATGATAGCAATAACCCTGAGCACAGGGAGTTTCTGTTGTTGTATTACAATCTGAAAGTAACGATACCAATACTAAACACACATTTGAATTAAATAAGAAAATCAAGAAAACAGTCGCCATTCACAAGCATATTTATTATAACCAGACAAATAGTGGTAATACTTACTGCAATCAATAGTTTCACCCGCTGGCACACAACCTTGAGCACGTACTGAGATATCGTTGCATACAACATGAAGGGGATGACAATCACCATTTGCACATCGGTAGTCGTTGCCAGGACAAACTAAAACAATAAACCCAGTCTACAACTAGTAGCCTACAGTCCATAGGCTTCTAGGTCTTTGGTCTGTGCTACATACAATGACATTAACCTACAGTCCATAGACCTCTAGGTCTTTGGTCTGTGCTACATACAATAACATTCATCAAGACAATAAATCAATATGCTATTTCCTCGCTCAACTATGGATTATTCCTGCCTATGGTACAGTGGATTTTAGTCGAAACTTTTAAACCAGGCAGCGAGAAAGACGGAATTTCCTTATAGCACAACTAAGTCCACTCCATGTTGCCTCAACATAGAGTTATCTCTGTCTCCAAAGGATAAAACCAGGAGTGGCCTTGATATATTTATATTATCAATTGATTGTAGAATAGAATAAATTTAGGTCCATTTCTATTAACATTTATAAAATTTATTATTATTTTTGAAATCAATAATTGTTTATGAGCTGTGCGTAAATTTTATAATAATAATAATACTTAGTTCTGTGAGTTAATAAACTTTATTTTATGCGTTTTTATTTTTATTGTAATATTACAATTACAATATTAAATCACATCTGCTTCATTTATGCTAATGTTAATGATAAATTACGATTACATTAATTGGCTGCAGGTCCTTTCCGTTTTTAGCTGAAGTCAAGCGTAGCGAACTACAATAAGCTCACAACAACACAAAAAAGCCTAATTTCAATCCCAAACGGTTATATATCTGACTGACGCAAACAATGTTTAAATGAAACCGTCCCTTTTATCGATGGGTCAAGTATTGAACAAAGAGATTTACAAATCCAAAGAGAGAAGAGTTACTACGAATACTTGCTATGAATGTTTACCTATGATATCTCCACATTACATCACCCCGATAACATATATATGCTGTACTAAAAGAAGGAACAAAAAATCTGCTGACTCTTTAGTCTTCAATAATTTTTAAAGGAAATTAATGGTTGTCGAAAGAATAGCCCTTCGCAAAAATCACCTGCACAGCTGAATTGGTATGATTGGTATGGTTTTTGCACAATTCCGTTGGTGTTATTCATATTGGTAATACGGTAGCAAAAAGCACAGAGCTTGTCTCTGATACAAAATTGAAAAAGAGATTTGCAAACCAAACCAAAAAATTTAATTTGTCATTTTTATTTATTTGAATTGGCTCATTTTATTAGTGATTTGATTTGAGTCAAATGGTTTTGCTTTGTCTCATCTCTGGTAGACTATGTTTTGTTGCTGGTATCCCAAATATGGGCGGTGTGGTATACCAAATATGGGCGGTGTGGTATACCATAAATGGGCGGTGTTGCATACCAAATATGGGCGGTGTTGTATACCAAATATGGGCGGTGTGGTATACCAAATATGGGCGTTGTGGTATACCATAAATGGGCGGTTTTGTTTACCAAATATGGGCGGTGTTGCATACCAGATATGGGCGGTGTGGTATACCAAGTATGGGCGGTGCTGTATACCAAATATGGATGGTGTTGTATACCAAATATGGGCGGTTTTGTTTACCAAATATGGGCGGTGTTGCATACCAAATATGGGCGATGTCTTACCATTTTCACAGTTGCTTTCATCTGATGCATCTAGACACTGGTTCCTAAAGTCACACTCCACAAAAGTGTCAAAACATTCGCCTGAACTCGCACACTGAAACTCTCCTGTGCAGTCTATAAATACATAAGGTTATAAAGTTGTAGAGCGGTGCGAGATAGCTTTTACAGCTCTCTTTCTAAATTATTTATTATTATGAACAAGAGAATCAAATAAAATAACAAAAATAGTTACCGCAAGAGCCAGCTCTCAGAGCAATGTCATCGATGGCCGTGTTGGCAGCCAAACCTGTAGATGTGAGTATAAATTGCAGAGTGACGGCGTCTCCTGCGCTCAATGTAACTTTGGCCTTATGCCAGAGTGGCTTGCCCTGAGCACCATTTATACTGAGTAACGTGCGCACACTAGACGAGTCTGTGCGAGTCAACTAAAACAATAAAAAGTCTCAAGTCAAATATACAATCAACAAAACCAACAAACAAACAAAATGATCCGAAACCAAAAACGCCAAAAAAGAAACTAACATTGAGTGCGCCGATGTTACCGCCAGTCATATAGTAGTAGAATGAGAGACAATGTGGAGTAGTTAGTTCTAGAGTAGGGGACGACAACCTAGCCTCTCCAGGAATTTCTGTAGAATCTACAACAAAGACATTTCAGTGAGGTCGACATCGTATAGGGTTGTTAGATTGAAAAAGAAGACAATTCCGAACTACGTTGATACATAAATCGTGTCCTGGAAGGTTGGCTCACATGTGTCAGCCATAGTGCCAATTGGTGAGCAGTATAAGAGATATGCATGTAGCCAGTTATGTACTGATACAGAGATATAGATATAAGAAATAATATATACATGTACAGACCTAAATACATGTAGTAACCAAGCCAGTTCTGTTGAGTGTGATCATATGAAGGCCCCGTGTCGGCTAGAACAGTGGATCCCAGGCCGGTGTCAAGTGATAAGCTGCTGGCCTCCTCAGTCCATTCACAAAAACTTTCATCATCGAAATCACAATCCACCTTCTGCGCAAGTTCTGCAATTAAAAAAATGTTATTGCTGAAAATTTATTCGCTCGAACTTGGCTATGTTCCATAACCGCAGAGGGGAGACAACTACATCAATGAATAACAAAACTGTAGACTAACCCCCACAATTCATTTCATCCAGACCTCCCTGACAGTTGATGACTGCGTCACAGCGCGATGAAGTTGGTATGCACTTCTCTTCGTAAGGACACAGGAATCCATCCGGACAAACTGAAGTAGAAATAACTGAACGTTAACCAAAATCTTGCAGCACAACATAAACTCAAGTTAGCGCTTAGTCATAGAATACACCCACCTGGTAAACTGCACGCTCCGGCTGTGAGACGGATATCGTCTATGGACAGAGTATCAAAGGATTCCCCTCCATACAAAGCATGGAATGCAACAGTGACGGACGTTTGGTCTGTGGGTGACAGAGTGACGTGGGCCTCCGTCCACTCTGTCGCATTAGAGGTAAATCGCCATATTACAGTCTCCCTCTCAATCGTAGGCTCACCGAGGACCACCTGAAGCTCTGGTTTGCCGTACAAAGTTCCGACTAGCTTATACTTGAAGGTGAGACATTGTACTTGAGAGAGCGAGAAAGGAGCCGAAGTGTAGTATGCTACGGAACCTCTGAGGCCATTCACAAGGGACGCTTGGAGGTAGTCCCCTACAATAGGTCAGAAAGATTGGCTAGTAACAGCGAGTTAGTAAATTACCAAATTTAAAAAGTAAAGTGAACATGTGGCATAAGTATTCACCGTTAGCCTCTCGTTGCCAAAGAATAATTCCAATTTTGTTGGTGGCTTCGTAGCTGTCGCAGGAAGACCTGAAATCACAGTCTACTGTATAGCCGCATGAGCTCTCATCTGACAAGTCGAAGCAGTCTACTTCTCTGTTGCAACTATGCGAATTGTTCAAACATTTATCATAGCATTGGATCTCTGTGTTTTGATCACATCGGGGTGGTGCAGGACATTCCCCTAATGTTACCACAACATCGTCTATTGCCACATAGTTGGATACCTAGAGTACAAAAAGCATTGTACAATAAACTTGTCAGTGGTACGTTGCAGCATTTTTATTCTTTGCTAAAAGAATTTCAACAAAAACTTTCAGAGTTGTCTTTTCATAGCTTTGTTTATTATTGAGCAGATAACTCCAGATATATTACAACAACCCTCCGTAAGTGGCTGAAGAAACAACAGCTACGTTTAGGATTTACGAAATGGTACAGCAAATTTTACAGGAAGTTTATTGCTTAAAGCATTAGTGAATGGTTATGTCCTTGACATTTGGTGCTATGGCAGTGATGTGACTGTATGCAGTGACTCGGTGCACGCGATGACTTGAATGCATGCAGTAACTACTATAGCATTTACCATCAATCTAGCTCCACTCTCACAGGCTATTACTTGACTAAGGCACTATCAAGTATTGTTACGATACAAAAAAGCTGTAGTGTAAGGTTACCATTCACCAATCAAACGTTAGATGAGACATCAATGAGAATTGAGTTCAAATATTAGATACAAAGCATCGCATGGCTCATAAGTAACTGAGAGGGTTAGTGTGTATTCTACTCTGTGCTATTTGTCGTTTGCATCTGTTTAGATTTAATACCATCAATTACAAGAAAAGCTTATAGTGGCCATATTGTAATCTTACCAGGTCTTCCTTCTGTAACAATGCATCAATATGAGTGAATGTAACTGATCAATGGCAGACATCAACCTTTTCTCTCCACACCAAGCTTTCACTTGGTCACACAAGAAAGGTATAGCCTGTGCCTATTTATACTCGGCTATGCAAGCACAACTCACCTGTTTGCTAGCCTGTGCTCTTATCTCTAACTCTTCACCCGCCGCTATGGGAACATAGACTTGGATCCACTGGTTTCCTTGATCTCCAAACTGTTGCCAGAGAACTTGTCCATTACTAACGACAGCCAAAGTTCCCACATTGCCACCGTACATGTAATACCACATGCTTAAACACGAGCTGGCAGCCATTTTTAAAGGCCATTTGACACTAGCGATGGCATAGGAATCATCAGCTGAAGCTATCAGATAACTACTGTCTATATCATCTCCATCGTCCTTGTGACCAGATGATGGGCCTTCAAAAGCGCCAGTCATCTTGTACTGAATATACCAATTGGAGTCGTCGCTATCACTTTGCTTGAAGCCGCAAGCGTAAGGTTCGTCAAAGGAGCATCTGACCTCACTAAAGTCTGCACCGCAATCGCTTTCGTCACTAGAGTCTGCACACTGAGATATTCCGTCACACAAGTCTTCTTTGCGAACACAAGCGAAACTAGCGCGGCACTTAATCATACCAGCTGGGCAGGCATCACTACAGCTGCCGCTCTCTACAGTCACATCGTCTATAGCCACGTATGCCGGTTGAGATATTTCAGCCTCAAACTCAAAAGAGTAATCACCTGAAGGTAACGACATTTGGGCAATCTGCCAAAAGTCAGCAGAGCCGCTGACTTGCCCTATTGACCCACCAGATGACTTCAGGACATTGATTTTACTGTCATAAGACAAGTAGTAGTAGAACTGTAGGCAAGATGTGCCGGCACTGCTGAGTGACACAGATATCAGTCTGGCGCCATTATCGGAAGAGAAAACATACATGTGTTTGCCGTCTGCTAGTCCCGATGTGTGATCAAAGCTAGGTCCAGTGTTGGCGAGTTTACCTGCATAGCTGGCAGAGCCGCTGGTAATATTCCAACCATTAAGCGTGTACCCGCAATAATTCTTAGCCTCAAAACTGCATTCTGCAGACCTAATGCATTCTGATGCAGTCTCATCGGAGTTGTCTCCACAATCATCCACCCCATTACATAACTTGTTCTTGTCCTTAATTAGTTTACTGTTCTGACATGTGAAAACGTAGTCTGCAAAACAATTAGTGAAATTATTGCAAAATATTCATTCGAGTTTACACAGGAGTAGACAACTACAGGAAGTCAACAATACTTACATATAATGTCATTGATCCATGGGGTGAAATGAGATGCTTTTGTAAAGACGTCATCCTTGTGATTCTCTAACAAACATCCATCGGGTCCAAAGCTAGTAATACCAACTAAACTCCATCTTTGATATTTGTCTAGACAAACTAGGGGACCGCCACTGTCACCTTGACACGACCTTATCGCACCTGACTGATAGCCTACAATGTTTATTAACCAATTAAATGCTAAGCTCTGCTCAAGCAATAATGCTCCAAGAATTTATGACCGCCTATGATAACACAGTCAACTTTTCCAACTGCCAACATGTTGAACAAATCGATTTGGAATGCCAAACCAATGACACCGACTAAAAACAAACTCCTTCATCAAATGTGTCTTTTCAAGTCAGTCGACAAATTTTCAAAAAAGTCCACTAAATACTCACATTCTACTAATTAGGAGTTGTCTACACGCACCTGCACAGACCATGTTGTCTTGTATTGTTCCGCGCCAAGACTCGTTACAGGAGTTGTACTCTCTCAGCTTGTATTTGGCCTCCTGCAGGGTGTCTGGATATACACTGGGCAGTCCAGTCTTACCCCAGCCAGCCAGGTAACAGTGGGAGCGATAGTTATATGTGTCAGCAGCGTCAGCAAAGCATACGGGTTTAATTATATCGGTGTATGTTATTGGCTGCTCGATGTAGAGCAATGCGATGTCACTTCCCTCTTGGACATTGATGTAGTCTGAATGTAGAACAACACGGCTGACCACCATGTCTGTGGAGTTCTCTTGGCCGGGCGCTACTTTGGTGGTGCCAAGGTAAACGGTGAGCAGCTCTGGGGTGAGTTCTCTACCTCTAAAATACAAGAGCCCACGGCATAAATAGATACGAGTCCTCAGAAATAAGTAAATAAATTTTGTGTAGATCGACAAGTACGAGGTGTTATACGCTAGTACGAGGTGTTATACACTAGTACGAGGTGTTATACACTAGTACGAGGTGTTATACACTAGTAAGAGATGTTATACACTAGTAAGAGATGTTATACGCTAGTACGAGGTGTTATACACTAGTACGAGATGTGCTCACCTGCTGACGCAGTGTGCTGCTGTTACTATCCAATTAGGAGTGAGGATTGTTCCTCCACAGATGTGAAAGCCTCGATATTTCAGTTCGACAAGCCACGGCCATCTCCCTTGCTGATCAGTCTCCGTACCACCAATAATGTAAGGGGAGACTGATGCACTTCGTCTGCCACATTCCGACTCCTCACAGCTCACCTACACAGAAAAAAATTTGAGCGGAATGGATTAATTATATATTTCTACAGTTAATGGACACCAATTCCCAGTTACAAAAGTTATCCCCACAATGCAGGTGATGACGCGAGGTGATTAGAAAGGCACAAGGAGACAAATAAAAGCTGTGATACAAAACTTGCCATTACTACAGCTGCTTCAAACATTACAAACTATCTCAACAAACAGAAAACAATTGAACTATAGAATAGAGCCAAATAGGAGTTATTTTACCTTGATGACAGAATTCCCTACACAGCTGGAAACTTTACTGAAGCGTGAAATGAACCCGTAGTCAGCAGATTGAGTAAGCCGAAGGAAGTTGGCAGCGGTAGGAGAGGCTTGGGTGGATCCATGCCTAATAGACTTGCTAAAGAGACGAGAGGAAATTGTAAACAAAAAGTGAGCTTGAACAAGGAAAAAGAGTATGCAAACAATACCTAAAATTTCCATAGAAATACACTTGACATGTGAATATTAGATGCTAAAGCAAAGGTGAAAGGACTGGTACACTTAAGCATAGATTGACTTTCATTCTGTATAAAATCTGCATGCTTTTCCCTCTAGACCAAGGTCACTCTATTAACTGCTTGCAGTAGCTAGAGCAGTACAACAACCTCTTAATTCCCTCTAATACAATATTGCAATGACCTCTACGCCCACCCCTAGTTCACTATATACTTCCCTACTCACCCCTTGTAGAGGTAAGTGCAGATCTGATCATTCAGTGTTTGGTCCCACTCAGACGAACAAATCTCAAACAGTCCGTCAGGATGATTCAACTTAACACAGTCTTCCGTAGCGCATTGATCCAACACAGCTGAAATACATCACCACTTGCTTTGACTCATACACTCAATCACTATACATATGTTTTTTTATTAAATCGAGATTAATTTAATGTTAATTCAAGATTAATCCCACCGTCAACTCACCACAAGCTGATTCGTCTGAACCGTCAGCGCAATCGTATACGCCGTCGCACACAATAGAGTCGTCTCCAGCGACACAAGATTTATCTCTGCACCGATGTTCACCGACACCACACTCGGCTAAAACACAGCAATCCATAGACAGAACATGTTAGAGTGAACTACCAACCATCCAACAGGATATCAATGTGGTGCAATAACACAGTTGTTGCTACACCCAAGTGTCTCCTCTAGGTGATTATTCAAATCCTGCTACAGTCAATTTATCTACGTAATTCAAAATTATGAAACTCCTCCAAAAAAACATAGTTTAATGTGTAATGGTATTATCAGAAGGGCTAGCAACAACATAGCCTGCAATCTCTCTCTCTCATAGTTCCACATGCTGATCTCTCAATACATAAGTATTGATGAGCGCACATTCTTGCACTGACCTCTCACTTCACTACAACAGTGTATAAGTACTCTACAAATAAAACATGTTTATTATCATTTCTACTTACGACAACTTTTCTCATCGGCACCGCTTGAGCAATCGTTCTCTCCGTCACAAAACCATTCCTGGGGTATACAAGTTCTGTCAGGGCATTGAAGTAGGCCTGGATCGGCACACGGACAGAAACCTAAGGAACAGACATCTCGATATATGATGTACGACTGGATACTGCATGTAATACAGGCTAACAACTAGAACGGCTAGCCTAACCAAATGTGTATATATTTGTACAGAGGCGTGAAGTTTTGCTGGTTACTAAACCATTTACTGCGTACTCTAGAGATCATACAATGTCTCGTATATAAATATAATCGTCATTTATCAGAATTAACACCTCAATTGAGAAACCTGTTGACGGGACTAAAACATGAAATCATGAATATTCATGAATTCATTGCGATTGAGCAAGAGTAGAGCGAATGCAACAATACACAACGCTTCATATCTAGGATGTCTTGTCCTCCGACATTCCTGATGCCAAGAGCTTTTCTTTTGTACGTATCGATATGGTAGCAATGATGCAGAAGACATCAATGATGCAGAAGACATCAATGTAAGAGCAGACGATCATGCACTTACCATGCATTATTGTGATATCATCTAAAGAAATGATGATGCCGTCCCCGTCTCCTCTGAGGGCCACAAACTCCAGCTGATAGCTCTGGTCTACAGCTGGTATACTGTACAACTCTCTTATCCATTCCCTGCCCTTCTGTACATCACTGCTGAACAGCAGTCTGTCATTGGCGCTGTCGGCAGCTCTAGCAAAGACCTGCCGATGGATTGTGTTTAGTTGAAATGACTTTTGAGCAATAAAATTTTCTTTTCTAAATAGAGGTGAAACAGGGGTGGATGGTGGGGGTGAAACAGGGGTGGATGGTGGGGGTGAAGCAGGGGTGGATGGTGAGGGTGAAACAGGGGTGGATGGTGAGGGTGAAACAGTGGTGGATGGTGGGGGTGAAACAGGGGTGGATGATGGGGGTGAAACAGGGGTGGATGGTGGGGGTGAAACAGGGGTGGATGGTGAGGGTGAAACAGGGGTGGATGGTGAGGGTGAAACAGGGGTGGATGGTGAGGGTGAAACAGGGGAGGATGGTGAGGGTGAAACAGTGCTGGATGGTGGGGGTGAAACAGGGGTGGATGATGGGGGTGAAACAGGGGTGGATGATGGGGGTGAAACAGGGGTGGATGGTGGGGGTGAAACAGGGGTGGATGGTGAGGGTGAAACAGGGGTGGATGGTGAGGGTGAAACAGGGGTGGATGGTGAGGGTGAAACAGGGGAGGATGGTGAGGGTGAAACAGTGCTGGATGGTGGGGGTGAAACAGGGGTGGATGATGGGGGTGAAACAGGGGTGGATGGTGGGGGTGAAACAGGGGTGGATGGTGGGGGTGAAACAGGGGTGGATGGTGAGGGTGAAACAGGGGAGGATGGTGAGGGTGAAACAGTGCTGGATGGTGGGGGTGAAACAGGGGTGGATGATGGGGGTGAAACAGGGGTGGATGGTGGGGGTGAAACAGGGGTGGATGGTGGGGGTGAAACAGGGGTGGATGGTGGGGGTGAAACAGGGGTGGATGGTGAGGGTGAAGCAGGGGTGGATGGTGAGGGTGAAACAGGGGTGGATGGTGAGGGTGAAACAGGGGTGGATGGTGAGGGTGCAATAGGGGGTTACCTTGACAGAGCCAGATGACGTAGCATCAGTTCCTTCGTAGTTCATTTGATAAGCAAATTGCAGACAAATGTCCTGATCGATGGGTAAAACCTTCTCTATTTTCAGTGTAGCCTCAGTACCAACAGGAATCAGATTGGGATATATTGTAACATAATGGCCTGAAAGCAAACAGCAATGATGTTAGCGTTACCCTACCAGCAGTGACGTTTACAAGAACAACATGACACAAAGAGAGAGTCCATAGAAATACTTATACATAGAGCGTACCCAGTTCATTCCTGTAGGTGTTGTCATAGAATGTACCCAGAGGGGTTTGAGATGACTGCCCGTCCACAACAATCCAACTATAATACGAAGTACCGCTGGAGAGACTACTCAGGGAATAAGTTGATAGGTTGGTTCCTGCCTCAAAACTTGAGGAATAAATCATTCCTGCGAGAAGAAAAGATTTATTACATGGAATACAAAATGATTGATCATTGGCGGACAGTTTTATATCGACGAAGGAATGTTGGTTGAGCCAGCGGAGGGCAGGTGAGAGATAAGTCATGTATAACACCAGCAGATCACGTTTAACGTAAACGAGGTAATAACTCATGGTAATCTGAACCGCATGACAAACGGAATTCTTGTCTAATAAACATCTGGACATTTTCCAAAGTTTCTCGCTGTTGTGAACAAATTTTTACTCACTGTTAATTGATTTATGAATTCAAAATTGTTTTTTAAGTCAAATGATTTGGAACGATAATGGCCTGGAATACTAGCTACTAACTACTTATATTGTACTTATACGAACCTGGACAGTTCCGTTCATCCGATTCATCGGGACAGTCAATTCTGCCATTGCAGAAAGGTTTGTCAAAGGCTGAAAGGCATTGGCCGGTGACGGCACAGTACGATGTCTCTTCACACACTGTAAATGCACACAATTGCTCGTATCAGATAGCTTAATTTACATAATGAGTGCGCAAACATTGACTAACATCAATATTACGGGAAAGTGAAAAACTTGCCGTTCATCATCATGGAAAATATTAGCAAGTTATGTTTCCACTGGATCAACTATTGCGTGCGCGTAGTTTAACTAGCGCAAATACAGAAATAATCACAAGATTGGAATTTAACGACTATTAGCCAGTTTCTAAATAAAACAATAGAGTTATCAACAAGAGCCTGTCACGTGACCAAGTGATACGTTTTGTCTATCAGCTGTGAGGAAGAATGCTTATGTATATTCTTAAGATATAAAACAACGAGACAAAATACCTGGAAGGTTGGTGCACTCTCCAGACTCCACAAATATGTCATCTATTCCTTTGTCTCCCAGCTCTGATGCATTGTGTAAGAAACTTGCGAAATAGAACTGGTAACTGCCAGCAGCGATATTTGTTTTTACTTGCCTCCAATCTGTGTTCCTGTCATCCGTATCGGGATTTTGACGAGTCCAAAGCAACTGCAATAATAATTATTCTCGGTTTAAGTAACTTTTATATAAATATGCAACCTTAAACAGTACATGACATGGAATACCTACTTCCTCATTGCCGTTTTGGTCAGTGCTGTATAGATAGAAAGGTCCCATCTCCGTCGGGTGTCCCCTCATACTGTAGTAAAAGGAGAGACAAGCTGGCTCTCTAGTGACGTACCAGGGAGATATCAGACGAGTGATAGTTCCATGGACACAAGACTTGCACCATTCAGTGTAGTAGTAGTGTCCTGGGTTATATGTTATATATACATTATATATATGTTATATATACATTACATACATGTTATATATACATTATATACGTGTTATATATACATTATATACGTGTTATATATACATTATATACATGTTATATATACATTATATACGTGTTATATATACATTATATACGTGTTATATATACATTATATACATGTTATATATACATTATATACGTGTTATATATACATTATATACGTGTTATATATACATTATATACATGTTATATATACATTACATACATGTTATATATACATTATATACGTGTTATATATACATTATATACGTGTTATATATACATTATATACATGTTATATATACATTATATACATTACATACATGTTATATGTACATTATATACGTGTTATATATACATTATTATATATATTCTATATGTATGTTATACACACATATATTACACTCAGGTCATGCAGAAAATATTTCAGCCAAAGCATACAGTTAAGGAAACAAACAGTACTTGATTGATTACTGTTGCCACTCAATACTTAAAGATAAGATTAGGTTGCTCTAAAAGCAGAGTTTTCGACAAGTTCAAAAGACGTCCTACACAACACAAACAGGAGGACATTTTGTTGACAATTTCTACGTAATTCTACACATATTATTATATTTTACTACTACAGCAACAACTACTACTGCTACCACCGCTACTACTACTACTGCTATCACTATTACTACCACTACTACTACCACTTCTACTACTACCACCACTACTACTACTACTTCTACAGAGTACCACTGTTACTAACTAGATCAAAGAACGAAGACTTAAGTGATAATACATTCCAAAGAAGCTCAAAAAACGCCAACAAATCAGTTAAAGATAGCCAATGCTATATCTGGTCAGAGCAAAGATTCTAAAGTTGATCTCAACTCCGATGTCTACAAATAAGATGTTCACCTGAAGAGTTCATGTAAGTGTGGTCATACTGTGGTCCCGTATCAGAGCTAGGGGTATCCCCCGAGTTATACACCCACTTGTATCCACCACCCCCAGCAATAGGTGAATATCCACATACAGATGGGTCTTCAAAGTCACAGCTAACTGATTGTCCGGGGCAGTTAAACTCATCATAATAGTCTGAGCAGTCTCTCACACCATTACAGGCAATCTCTGCCGCGAGTCTGCACTGTCCATCACATAGCATGAGCTCCTCAGTGCCACAGGCTGTCTCCTCCACAAAATCTGTCATGAGAGCCAACACAAGTTGATTACAAATAACTAAACAAAAAAACATACTTAAAATTTGTTATTTCAGCTACACCTGGAGTGGTAGGTATGTGAAAAATACCCTTGGTTTGGTATAGCAAAAAATTGTAGGTAGAAAGCGGGCATGTTCAGCGAGAGACACGCCTGAGTGACAAGAGATCTACAACGATTGCGTTATGCATGCCATCCTAGTCAACAGGGTGACTGTATGACCAACAGTGTAACTCTATGACCAACAGTGTAACTCTATGACCAGCAGTGTAACTCTATGACCAGCAGGGTAACTCTATGACCAGCAGTGTAACTCTATGACCAGCAGTGTAACTCTATGACCAGCAGTTGTTACCAATAATACATTACAGACAACCCGCGTTGAAACTGTAGCAATTGCATAGTCAAGTGCAAAACATCAGTCATCGTAGAAAAATTTTAATTCAATGGCAAAAAACTTTTAATGATGAGCGAACAAAAAGTTGCAAGTAATTGGGTTTGATAGAGGCCAACTCAGGGATTGCAAACTGATAAAAACAGACAAATGAAGGAGTTGGACCAACTCAAAACGTCAAAGACTTTCGAACCATATTTTTGTCCAACTCGTTGAAAGCAGTTTTAGTATTGACAACAGTAAGGTGTCAGTACTTGGTTAATACGCTTGTTTAAAATGTGGCGGTACTAAGAGTGTCAGTACTAAGAGAGTCAGTACTAAGAGAGTCAGTACTAAGAGAATCAGTACTTTGCTAGTGTATCAGTACTAAAAGTATCGGTACTAGGTGAGTTGGCACAAAGCCAATACTAACCTGTGATGTTGAGGCTATCGGGCACTATTGCTAAGCTAGAACTTCCAGCACTTCTAACTAAAATTTCCTTCACTTCATCTTGAACCTGCTCGCGCACAAGCGGTTTGTTGAATATCATACGGAATATAATGTTGATACTACCATTTCTGTAAGATATGAGGGCAGAAGAATAAGTTATGTATCCTACGTTGTATATTGTATACTGCACCAACATAGGATGTCTAAATGAGTATATTATAACTGTTGTATAAGCAAAGATACAGCAGTTGTCTCTAACTCAGGTATGTAACGGTTGTCTCTAACTCAGGTATTTAACGGTTGTCTTCAACTCAGGTATTTAACGGTTGTCTCTAACTCAGGTATTTAACGGTTGTCTCTAACTCAGGTATATAACGGCTGTCTCTAACTCAGTTATTTAACGGTTGTCTCTAACTCAGGTATGTAACGGTTATCTCTAACTCAGGTATTTAACGGTTGTCTCCAACTCAGGTATATAACGGTTGTCTCCAACTCAGGTATTTAAGGACCACCTTTGGCCACTATGACAAGACTGATATAATAGCCCACACCCATAGATAACCTCAACTTGCTAGTAGGTAGATAGTAGCAGTAAAACAGTCACAAACCAACCATACCAGAGTATATTTGTGGTAAGAACTGTTTCCAACGAATTATTGTACTAGACATAATTAGTTATCAGGTAGGTTAGTCAATGAATAACACTTACAATAGACTAAGGACTTGAGTACTATTATAGTAAGGTCCCAGTATCTGGTTGGAGGACAATTCACTGTCCATCTACAAAACAATTGTGGTTAACTCAAAAGCTAAGTACCAGCTAGCACAGACCAATTATTCACTCATTTCACGGCTTGTAACGATTATCCCTCATGCAGTTTCAACCACGGAAACGTTTTGGTTGAAATTTTTCACTGACTAATGAGATGAGGTAGGTAGAACATGTTGAGTCATTGCTGATACGTAAGCAATAAAAATATAAATCACTGACTGACAGACGAAGACCCAACTTTCTATAGAATTGTCGAATGACACTGACGGTTGACAATCATGCAGATTGTTATCAGCGCTACCTACATGACTTGCCAGTGAAGAAAATAAGCTTACCAACGTTATGAACTCATTTGATATGTTTTTGAAAGCGTCAGAAGAAGAATTAGCTAGGTCTGCTGTCCACGTCTGACTGAGGGTTAATGTACCAGAGAAGGTGTCACCATCCGGTACAGGTGCTACAATGGTTGTACGGTGCAGTGACAGCGGGCACATAGCAACAACTAGTAGCTTGAGAATAGACACTTTAGTGTTAAAAAGATCGAGCCATTTTTAGGAGCAAAAAATAACATTGAGGTTGCGACATGAACAATAAATTATGTTTATTCCAACATAAGATGGTGTTAGCTAGAGAGAGGAGTTGAAGGGTGTAACATCACATCTATGTAGGTTGATCTGTCACTATAGGCGTGTGAGTGCATGCAACAGTGTCTTGTACAATTCACGCTTCCCTTGAAATGTCAATGAGTGAAACCGACTGCATATATCTGAGGATTTGATCAACAACAAAGGTACGAGAAAATAATTAACTGTGACCAAATAATAAACTTTAAGCAACTCAGCGTCGCTGCTCCTCACACAAAGAATTTTTCCACACTTGCATTAAATACTGTGTCAATAAAGTATGCGTCATTATATAAACAACAAACTAATAAATAGTATGATCGTATCGGCCACCGAAGAAAATATATGAATGAATTCAAGGTATGTCACAGCAAAGTGTTTTCTATTCAGTGAATAATCGTTGATGTGAATCGACTTGGGAGACTAGATGCTAGAGAACGGAGGGTGTAGAAGGCAAAGAGTTAACACAAAAGAAGCACACGCGTGTAGTTAACAAACAAGTTAGTAGGAAAGACAAGCTACTAGGTTAGTCAAGCAACTAGGTTAACATAAAAATTAACTTAATGGTGGCGACTAATTATTACTTTTAGTTACCATGGCGATGAAATGGTAGTTACAAAGTTATGTGACCATGGCAACGAAACTGAAGTGAAAGCAGGGTGGCCTAACATTATACCTGGAGTAGTTAGCAGGGCTGAAGTTTGGCCACCGCGTGTAGAGGTGGTTGGTGCTATTGTGGTAGTGACAGGTCCTAGAAACATTGGGTGATGTTACAAAACACAATTATATTAAAACAGGGAATGCTACATGGCGAGGGACCACAGACTTCTACAACTACTTGTGACCAGTCAAGTAAATCTGTGAGATTACGGAATTTGAGGCTCTCTATTATTAGATTTATTTACACGTTTTGTAGCAGTATTTCGGCGCAGCACTGGCGGTTTATTGGGATAATGCTCTTTAGGGTTTGAGGTAGACGATTTTTGTTGACGTAATAGTAAAATAACGCCGGCTTTTTTAAAAAAATAGCCAACCCAGCAACTCCATCTTTAGCTGATAGATATGAATGGCAACAAAAATCATTCATTAGTAGCGTAGAAGGAAATCTTTGGTAGCACTGGTCAAGTCCCATCATGCAATTAGCAGGTGATTATAGGGGGGAGGAGGGAGATTATTTAGACCAAGTAACACCATAAATCAACATTCCTGACAAACTGCTACCTGAGATACACCTACCTGTAGTTGGTGAAGCGGTAGAGGTATCCGGTTTTGGGTTAAACAGATCAGTTCCTACAAAACGATATACAAACACATACACAATACAAAAATTGAGCAATTGGGGCAAACAAATCAGCTGTTTGGTCTCGTCAAACAAAGTATGAGAAACAAACGCTACTCACCAAAGAACAAACCCAGCACAACGCCGGCAGTGATGAATGCTAAAACAGTGATAACTATGATGGCGATACAACATGCACGCGAGCGGCAACATTGGCTGTCTTCTACAGTTTTGTTGTCGGTCTCATCTGTATTGTACTGAGTGGGATTGTGGGGCAGGCTCTGTTTCACCGGAATACCGTTGTGACGAGGACTAGAATTATTATTAGATGATAAAGCGTATCCGTCTGCACCGTATACAGAATATATATAAGCGTCATTGGCTACACCATTGCGGCCATTTTGTGAACGCCTCGTAGGAGGCTGATGGTGATCGTCAGCAGTAGCATCATATGCAGCATTAATACGTCCCCCTTGAGACTGGGGCGTGGGACTAGAGGGATGGTAGAATTCACTGAGTCCAATAAATTCTCTACTCGGTGGAAAACTTTCAGAATTCTAAAATTATTCAAGAACAAAACATTATAACAGTAAGACGGAAATTACATAAATAGAAACGAAGGTTTGAAATAAAAAAGCTTACCATTATCACGGAGTAAGGGAAATACTAGCTGATAGATTTGTGATTAATTACAGGCGTTTTCTTTACAGCCAGTCAGTGCGGTCAAATATTACTGAGTGAATACATCTCCTGAGTGACACTTTGGGAAAAATGTATTATTACTGAGCACAACCGTATGTGGAGATAAGAGCAGTCTTGTGCTAGCTAGTCATTGGTATCAGTGACTAGTGGTAGATATTTGCACAGACAAGAGAGATAAGTCGAGAAGCTTGACACCAATCAACTGACCAATAATATCATTCCATTAGTCACTAGTTAATCTGAGTATAGATAAACTAGACTCCAGTTAATCTGAGTATAGATAAACTTGACTCTTTTATGAAGTATCGCTTAAGAATTCAGCGTTGCGTAAGCCGAGTGATGACATTGACGACAAAGACATAATTAAAACAATAATAATCAGTAATAAATAATTATAAAATGAGTGATATTTTATTTTATAAATGTCTCAATTATTAATAACAATTATTAGTAACAAACAAACAAACCCAACAATATTATGTAACATAAACAGAAGGAAATAAACATAAAGTTATAAATTGTTTACCTGTGTATGTTCGGAATTAGGTGAGTATTTACCAAAGGTACTCATGGTTCCTTGGCTAGTAGGTAGAAAGGAATATACAAAGACGTACTAACAGCATGTATCAACTTTTCACCAGCTCACTATTTTTATAACTAAAAGTTTTAAGCGACCACCTAACGGAATACTTTAATACGCATTCAAGCGTCAATAGCAGCCGAGCCAATGACTGTAGCCTCAGCCGTGTGTAGTTTCTAAATAATCTAGTGCATCTATAGTTTGTTGCCCTTATTATTATTCATAATTGTGTATTGTAACCAATAAGAGAGCTTAGACTATGTTTAATAAAGATTCAGACTAGAGCAAATACATTCATTGTTGGAGCTAAGGAAGGAATTGAATAGGTAGAGAATAGCCATGCATTGAGGCATTAATAGACTGTGATATGTTTGTTTGATGGGAGGCGCTGTAGGTAATCCGCGCTGGTGACGCACTCGTCAACAATCTCCCAATGAGTCATCGCAAGTGAGTGAAACAAACAGGTTTCCATTGACAGGTACTTCTCAGTTGTCACTCTGACCATCATCGAATGAGAACCCGTAGCTACAAGTGACACGATCCAACGCTATCTCAGCGACAGGAAACTGCGACTTTAATCGCTCTATTATGGCAGCAAGAAGCTCCATGATCTGCTGCTCTTTTTGCAGGTCAGCATTAAGTTTTGAGGAGTCCGAATGGAGTTGTTTGTACTTTCCTTTCTGAATGTCGGAGTAGTAGCCTGATCTCTTCTGCCTTCTCACCAGCTCTACCAGATTCTACCAATGGCGGAAGTCAATGATTAAACTCGTCGATTATACAACATCAGTGAACAGGTTGCAATACTGTATGTGGGGTGACAACTCCAGCTTAACATTTAGCAAAACAAGTATTATCAAATCAAGTTATGGCATAAAGTCGACAGAAAAGCTGAAATAAAATCCAACCATGCAAACAGGAAATGCTCCATTATTTATCACTGTATCAACAGAGGCTGTTTCAAGTTTGTGAAGCTCAGAAAATCAATAAGTTTCTATCACATATGGTAGTTGTCTTCTCAAGAAACGAAAGAAGACAACCTCTAATGAAACTTAATCATTCGGTAACATTTTAACACGCTTTGATTACAACTTTATCAAAAATGTCATCCAAGGATGCGGAGAACGAAATGCTCACAATCAAAGATGAGAAGAGATAATATCTCTCAGCCACTCAATCATTGATGTCCGTATGAGACAAGCGAACGGTTTACTGTACCTTGTACTTGGTATTAGAGCCTCGTTTGAACGCTATTTCCATGTTAGACACTTGCTCTCTGAGGTCAGACACCGATGCATTCTTCCTATCCAGCTCGACACCAAATAAAGTCATCCGATTGGAGAGTTGCCTTCTCTCTTCATCCATTTCTTCCATCTCCTAAAATTAACTAGCTGTGACCGAATGCATTTTGTGAACAGAGGGGTGACAACAGGTGTATGCAGACAGAAGTGACACTACACAACAGGTGTATACAGACAGAAGTGACACTACACAACAGGTGTATACAGACAGAAGTGACACTACACAACAGGTGTATACAGACAGAAGTGACACTACACAACAGGTGTATACAAACAGAAGTGACACTATACAACAGGTGTATACAGACAGAAGTGACACTACACAACAGGTGTATACAGACAGAAGTGACACCATACAACAGGTGTATGCAGACAGAAGTGACACTTCACAACAGGTGTATACAGACAGAAGTGACACTACACACAGGTGCACGCAGACAGAAGTGACACCATACAACAGGTGTATGCAGACAGAAGTGACACTTCACAACAGGTGTATACAGACAGAAGTGACACTACACACAGGTGCACGCAGACAGAAGTGACACCATACAACAGGTGTATGCAGACAGAAGTGACACTTCACAACAGGTGTATACAGACAGAAGTGACACTACACACAGGTGCACGCAGACAGAAGTGACACTATACAACCGGTGTATACAGACAGAAGTGACACTACACAACAGGTGTAATACAGACAGAAGTGACACTACACAACAGGTGTATACAGACAGAAGTGACACTACACAACAGGTGTATACAGACAGAAGTGACACTACACAACAGGTGTAATACAGACAGAAGTGACACTATACAACAGGTGTATACAGACAGAAGTGACACTACACAACAGGTGTATACAGACAGAAGTGACACTATACAACAGGTGTATTCAGACAGAAGTGACACTACACACAGGTGCACGCAGACAGAAGTGACATTCGTCAGCAGGTGTACACTCGTGCAGCTGTTACCTTTTTAAACTTGGTAATCTTCTCTTTAGCCTCAAGTATGCGTCTGCTACATTTGGATCGAGTTAAAACCTTTGGATCTCGTCTAACCTTGGCCTGGTAGCCTGTGATCACATACTCCCGCCTGTTCACAGAAGAATTGACAACCAGGGTTAGATATTTTACAGCATTCTGCTTGTGTCCATCACTCATATTAATATACATATCTGAAAATAATTGAATGCAGACCAATTGCTAAAAATCTAATAACACATTATATAACACATCACATGGTGTATTACATAATGTATTATATTACATTACAAAAAACTTACAACATAAAAGATGTTACGTAGTTGATATGAGATCCCAATTTATAGAAAAATTTATCTAAAAAATATAATCAGATGTTTCCTAAGCCATCAGTTGCACGCGACTTATATAAAAAATTACAAAACGCATAATATAATACATTATCTAATATTTTATATCAAACGCATGCAACTGGGAACATAGTTAAGACGCATTGATTGAAGTTTTTAAGATAAATTTTGCGCTAAAATTGAGTCTAATATCAACTAAGTAACAGTTTTTTATGTTGTAAATTTTTAGTAAGGTTTTTGGTAAGGTCACATAACAAGGTCACAGTGCAAGGTCACATAATAAGATCACACTACAAGGTCACACCACAAGGTCACACTACAATATCACACTACAAGGTCACACCAAAAAGTCACCCTACAAAGTCACACCATAAGACCCCCCTGCAAGGTCACACCACAAGGTCACCCTACAAGGTCACACTACAAGGTCACCCTACAAGGTCACACTACAAGGTCACACTACAAAGTAAACAACACCTGGTGACGGAGTTCTCCATACCACGGATGAGCCTCTCCTGTTCTTTCATCAGTGATTGGTACCTCATGGTCATTCTGTGTATCTCACACTTCATTGCACTTAGGTCAGCGTTGCTGTTCTTTTTTGGGTCCACAGTCTCTTTAATCTCTGTACCCAGTTGGATCTTCTTCTGCCACCAACTCACCTGCGACCTTTAGATAAATCATTCCTTACTAAACGCTGGGCTCAGTAATGCTTTGGTAAGCAAAATCAGTTTCCAAAGCAGTTAGAAATGAAGTCAACTGTTGTCTGGGCAACGGCCCAGCCTTTAAACAGCAATGTGTAACAGGGTGAAATCATAATGGTAGTTTAATTTAAGCAAAGTTAATTAAAACTCAGATGTTAAAGTAAATAAGTATTAATATAACAACAGATTGTGCCAAAAGAACTCAGCAAGTATACAAAAAAGTTATTGCCAATTTTACTTACTGTTGCCAAAAAACATAGAAAAGTCACTATTATTTGTCTCCATTAATGAAAGCAAAAGTTTGAAAAAAATTTTAAAGTTGGCTGCCATCTTTTTTGGAGAATCTACAAATTTTGCACTAAGCAGTTGAGTCTCTAAGCAATTCATATATCTGTGTGCGAAATCAAATTGTCGTGTCATTTAACAAGATACACCACTAGAAGCCTCACACGGACACATTGTATGCTGTACTCACTCCAACTGGACACTGCTAGAAGCCTCACACGGACACATTGTATACTGTACTCACTCCAACTGTTCACTACTAGAGCCTCACACGGACACATTGTATACTGTACTCACTCCAGCTGTACACTGCTAGTCTCACACGGACACATTGTATACTGTACTCACTCCAACTGTTCACTACTAGAGCCTCACACGGACACATTGGATGCTGTACTCACTCCAACTGTACACCACTAGAGCCTCACACGGACACATTGTATGCTGTACTCACTCCAACTGTACACCACTAGAGCCTCACACGGACACATTGTATGCTGTACTCACTCCAACTGTACACCACTAGAGCCTCACACGGACACATTGTATGCTGTACTCACTCCAACTGTACACCACTAGAGCCTCACACGGACACATTGTATGCTGTACTCACTCCAACTGTACACTGCTAGAAGCCTCACACGGACACATTGTATACTGTACTCACTCCAACTGTTCACTGCTAGAAGCCTCACACGGACACATTGTATGCTGTACTCACTCCAACTGTACACCACTAGAGCCTCACACGGACACATTGTATGCTGTACTCACTCCAGCTGTACACTGCTAGAAGCCTCACACGGACACATTGTATGCTGTACTCACTCCAGCTGTACACCACTAGAGCCTCACACGGACACATTGTATACTGTACTCACTCCAACTGTACACTGCTAGAAGCCTACACACGGACACATTGTATACTGTACTCACTCCAAATGTACACTGCTAGAAGCCTCACACGGACACATTGTATGCTGTACTCACTCCAGCTGTACACCACTAGAGCCTCACACGGACACATTGTATACTGTACTCACTCCAACTGTACACTGCTAGAAGCCTACACACGGACACATTGTATACTGTACTCACTCCAACTGTACACCACTAGAGTCTCACACGGACACATTGTATGCTGTACTCACTCCAACTGTACACTGCTAGAAGCCTCACACGGACACATTGTATGCTGTACTCACTCCAACTGTACACTGCTAGAAGCCTCACACGGACACATTGTATACTGTACTCACTCCAGCTGTACACTGCTAGAAGCCTCACACGGACACATTGTATACTGTACTCACTCCAGCTGTACACTGCTAGAAGCCTCACACGGACACATTGTATGCTGTACTCACTCCAGCTGTACACTGCTAGAAGCCTCACACGGACACATTGTATACTGTACTCACTCCAACTGTACGAGCTGATTGAGCAGAGACTCTTTCTCGTTCTGTATGTCTACAACCCTCTCTTTCATCCCAATCATGTCTAATTCCAACTCTTTCAACTCCTTTATAAAGTCTGTCTCCAGTAGATAGCTGGACGTCTCCATCTCTTCTTTCTTCTCTGCATGTCAAAGTGTACACAGTTGAATGTTCAGAGACACAAGTTCTTCACAATAAAATATGCAGTACTTTTTACACTAGTGATTATTAAATGCCAATGGTGTATTTCTAAAGTAGACAACACAGACAACACATGGTAGCTCTGCAATTTTTTTTGGTAATGATTCCTCTCTATCACAGCATGATCGGCTTCGTATACTAACTGATTTGAGCAATTTAATGATGTGCGACATCATTAAAAACCGATTGTATCATTTGGGGAATTTTTTTCAAAGTGTAAAAGTATAATAATACATAGTAATACATTTCTATTTAATTAAAAATGAAAACTCGTGTTGCGTGCCTCTGTTCACGCATTCAATCAAACAGAAGACAAAAGCTCAAGCCCAAATCACAACTCAATTTTCACCAATTTCCAAAGATCAAACACTTCAAATAAAAGCAATAAAACTAGTATACAGCTACCAGACTTTCCTAAACCAAACACATCGATACAGGTTTCACTTTAAGGGTTGATCAGCACACTGTTCTCTACAGATATAATTTTCTGTATCAGCAGCTATTACAAGTGGTTTTGGTACACAGACACCAGATGAACTTATGTGTATCTGGGACTAAGGCTATTGTCATTTTCTCTGCAAGGCTACAGCCGAATATCGCTTCAACTTTAATTCCACTGATGATCAGTACCATTTTGACGTTCGAGCCGAAAATGCCCGTTAATTTTTTGGGATGGTAAAAAAAAATAAAGACTTTTCGACATGCGAAAAAATGCTGCATTAACATATGCTATCCGCAAGAATAAATAATAACTTCAGTGAAAACGTCTTTTAAGCGGATTGCGAAAAATTTGAGCATTTGAAATGATTTGTTTTTAAATATTTTGTATCTTTCTCGATGTTTTCTTGTTTATCATTTTTGATTTTTGTTTGAGTAAACTTGTTTACTTTGTCATGGGGAGGCAGGGGGAGGCGGGAAGAGGCGAGGTGAGGCGGAGGTAGTGGTAGAGGTAGAGGCGGTGGGTAAAGCAATATCAAGCAAAGATAACACTTCTGCTGACTGTTGTTTGAGCTCAAAAAGTAATTTCATCAGCGAATGAACAATGACAAAAATAAAAAGCCAACGTACGAATATTATAAGACAGCTATTGCACTTTCGACTAACAAAGTTAACATTGGAGTTGCCACCTTTTACTCTATATTAGAATGAAAACCACAGCTGCACTTAGCTTCAGCATCGGAGTCATTTCCACCTTATGTAGGACATAAAATCTTCAAAATCCGAGTTTTGTCAAACTGGTTTTATACTGTAAGAACGTGATTGGTTGGTGTTAGACGAGCAGGTAAAAGACTCACCTTTCTGTCCGTGGACTAGCGGCAGCAGCTTCTCTATCTGCACTCTCAGACGCTTCATATCCAACTCATAGAAATGCGTCTCTTCATTCTGCTTCGCTATGGCAACTACAACAACAAACTTGCACAAACCAAACGCTCTAGTAGACCACACCTACTAGTAGACCACACCTACTAGTAGACCACACCTACTAGTAGACCACACCTACTAGTAGACCACACCTACTAGTAGACCACACCTACTAGTAGACCACACCTACTAGTAGACCACACCTACTAGTAGACCACACCTACTAGTAGACCACACCTACTAGTAGACCACACCTACTAGTAGACCACTCCTACTAGTAGACTCTCCAGCAAACACCTACCATCTAACTTTCTCTTCTTTCCATTCAAAGCAAGTATTTTTTGATTCCTGCGTTTGATGTCGGTTGCCAGCTCGTGTTTGTCCTTGACCAGGTTAAGAAACTCATGCTGTTTCTCCACCCACATAGTTTGGTCTTCCAGCATGTGAGAGCTCTCCCTCCTCACCGACTTCTTCAAGGTTATTATCATATTCTCCAGTGGGCTCACTTCATTGCCCTGTATACATGAATTATAGACGGCTATTGTTCACTCTATAGAGATCTGCTCCTATTATACTACTGCTGTTTGCTTTGACAGTTTGTACAATCCTTGTATCCACGCTACTGCTTCCAAACTAATAGCCTCAATCTACAGGAAAATGATGTGCAACTTTTCTGTTAGTCAACATACTACAAATTACTAGCATTAATTAATACTATTGAACTTGCGCCTACAATGGGGTTCCGGCAGAGTAGTTTCACGTTAGCGATGCAACCGGAAGTAGCTTAGTCGATCGTTAAACTTATCGTTAAAAATCACGACTTGCTTGACTATTATTCTGATGTGAGGAAATTTGAGCAAATAATATGACAAAAATGATGTTGTTGAGAAAGCTCAAAGAATCAATAAAGCTTTTGGAAATTATTTTTAAAAAAATATTTCGTTTATTCAGTTAAAAAAATAATTAAATATCATGTTTACGGGTAGAACCATAAATTTGTATTTCGGGTTTAATTGAGCTTGCCAACATAGACTAATAAAAGCGAGCCCTTGAACGATTACGGTAGTTTGGTTCCACAGAGCCAATGTAGTGTTACAATTTATGTTGACGGCACATCGTCAGTATTATATAGCCCAAACTTATCAGCTGCCGTGAATAAAAAACTGTTTCTTTAGTAATTGTTAAAATAAAGTGACTTTTGTTTTAATAGTATTGTTGGGGAAAAGCGTGCTTCTGGTTTCTTCAATACTAGCTCCGCACAAAAAATTGCCGGAACCCCATTACTTGCACACCCAGCACTCAGAGAGCCAATAAGAAGCAAACTTAATAGTTAGAGAGCCAATCAGCAGACAACAATTAACATACCTCGAGACTTTCAAGTAGAAAGGCGAGTTTCTTGTTGCACTCATCCATCGTGTTCTGTTTAGAGTTAATTGTCGTGTGATTTCTATTGAATGTAACCTCGTAGTTGATGCAGATGTCATTTTTCTCCTTGATCTCTTCTTGCACCTTAGACATGACTCCTCTGTTTGTACTGATGTTGTGCTCCACAGCAATGATCTCTCGCTCCAAAGTGGCCAGCTGATTTTCGTCTACAGACATCTGACTCTCCTGAAACACAATAAATTCGTTTCATTCGGTGCTACATGTACGTAGCCAAGGGGTCTGCGTGACAAGTTGCTAGAGTTGGCGGGACCAAATGACTAAACTTGTGGAGTTGTTTCCTCAAAAGCAGACAACTCAATCAAAATAATTATTAAAGCTGTAATTGTAATGTGCAGTTGTTTCTGGTAAAAATATTAACAAGTTGGTAAGTACTTCTAGGGCTGTAAAAAATGCTTTTCCTCAAACCAAACTTTTGGGTGTCGGCATTTTGAGATGAATAACTTTAGTTTAAATAATTTATCAAACTGGTTTATTTAAAAATATTACTCTTTATTTTAATGAAACTAAATCAACTTTTATTATATATTTAATAGTGATGCTGTGGTCTAGTCGCTGTTTCTAGGACCGAATGAGAAAGAAGTCGCAGTCCCAATTGAAACAAAAAGGTAGAACGTCATGTTGGGAGAATTTGTTAAAGCTAAGAGAAGTATAATCGGTACTTTTCTCAAATATTTTTTGCTGGCGAAAAGACAACATTTTTTGTTTTTTTTCACAAGTCAAATATAAGATATTTAGTTATTTGTACAAATTGATCTATTCCCAAGTTTGACAAACGCTTTTATTCCAGCACTGGGAAAAAACTCAAAAATTTAATTTATGAAATTCAACAGCAAATTATCAACATAAACAACAAAATACCAAAGAGCAAGAGTTGCATCAATATTGACAAGAATAAAAATGATGTTCACTAGAAACTTATGAATCCGTTGAACTAGCTTTCCCAGCAGTTCAACGATAAATCAATCAAATTGTGTGACATCTAAGGGCAACACCAAAGTTGATTTCAATTTGGTTTTATTTCATTTTAGATAAAGTTTGCTCCACCATTCTCAGCCATATTTGATGCTATTGCGCATCCATATCCCATATGATTTATATTATTGTTGTTGGTATTGAGTTTCGCACTGTTGAAGCCTGATTGGCATCAACTCAACGAATTCATTTTCTCCATTTATATAACTAACGATATTAACCAATTGTACACATTCAACAGTCCTACCAGAGTAGCGATGTGTTGCATGACAGCCAAAGTCTTACTCCTGGTGTAGGTGGCAGCTTTGTTACAAGCAGCGTGAGATTGTAACATGTTCAAAAGTTGTTCTTTCAAAGCATTTCTCTCTTGTATCAAATGCTCAAACTCTTTCTGTAGAGTTGTCCTCTCTGCTTCTCTCAGCACCTTATCCTGCGGAGGAATGTATAATATGGCAGATCACAAACTCCACAAGGTAAACATTTCAATGCAAAGCCTTAGATACCACATACTGAGCTGGCTTTGATGCACGCCTCCTCAACAGAGCGCAGGATTCTCAACTTCTGACTGTACTCCATTTTGAGCAGATCAAATTTCTTGCGAGATTTTACGAGAGACTTCTTACTGCTGGCTATGTCGTTGTTGACTCGAGCATATGCATAGCTTAGCTTCTCGTGCCTCTCCTCAGAATGCAAGACGTTCCGTCGAAAAGCATCTATCTCCTTTTCCTTTGACAACAACAGGTTTTCAGCATCTCTGGAACATCATGAGATCAGCTTACACTACAGTTTGATATTCAATATGGCAGGTAATGACCTACACAACACAAGTCATATCTGCTGCCAGGTACGTACTGTAAAGTCAGCATGGCGTCAGCCAGTGATTCATCACGCCGATTCATGCCCAATAGCGTAGATTTCCAGTTGGAGTGTATCTGTTTGACATCTGCGGCCAGCACCTTTCATTAAAAACAATATTACATGGGTAAAGCAATCCAAACACTGTCAGCCATCGAACTGAGATGGGGAAACTATACCATACAAAAAATAACACCAAAGGTAGATACGTTCGGAGTTGTCTTATTTTGTTTGCCTGGTTTAATGACAGCTTTCTCCTATTCTTTACCTATCCATTTGAAGATCTGTACAAGACAGGTCAGTCATAGACTATTTTAAAAAAAAGAAAAATTGATATTCTGAAATTATAACGATAAAGACATTCTCTACAGTCTCCCAGTTAACACCGATTCATGTTCGTGCCAAGAATGTGAACCTATACAAAAGCATGTGAACCTGTACAATAGCATGTGGACCTATACAATAGTATGTGAAGCTATACAATAGCATGTGAACCTGTACAATAGCATGTGGACCTATACAATAGCATGTGAACCTATACAATAGCATGTGAACCTATACAATAGCATGTGAACCTATACAATAGCATGTGAAGCTATACAATAGCATGTGAACCTATACAATAGCATGTGAACCTATACAATATCATGTGAACCTATACAATAGAATGTGAACCTGTACAATAGCATGTGAACCTATACAATAGCATGTGGACCTATACAATAGTATGTGAACCTATACAATAGCATGTGGACCTATACAATAGCATGTGAACCTAGACAGTAGCATGTGAACGTATACAATAGCATGTGAACCTATACAATAGCATGTGAACCTAGACAATAGCATGTGCGGTGAGTCTACTAACTGCTATAACATTTAGCTACAATTAAATCGGCTGTCTCTCATTATTATTATGAAGTTGCTAGGTAACGCCCAAATAAACAAACAAACAAAATAATAAATAACCTCTAACCTCGAGTTCCATATCGGCTTCTGCCAACAAATTTTTACACCTGAGAGTCTCGGCCAGCTGAGCTGTTGTCTGAGCTTCGGTCATCTCGATCTCTTCCTTCTTTTGGTCAATGAGCTCTACCAGCAGATCTACTCTATAGTCCTACAGTAGTAGACATATACAATGAGCTCTACCAGCAGATCTACTCTATAGTCCTACAGAAGTAGATATATACAATGAGCTCTACCAGCAGATCTACTCTATAGTCCTACAGAAGTAGGTATATACAATGAGCTCTACAGGGCAATTCATATATTTACTGATAGCAAATTTAACAAGTAATTCATCTAAAAGTTGCTTCAAAAATTTAGTGAGTTGTCTTATCGATGTACGAGCAGACGACTTCTAAAATTTTCTTTTCAATTAATGTGAAAGCAATACAACAGCACTCTCAAAGGTGACTGCCTGTATGTCTTATCTTAGAGAGACACACCTGCATCTGCTTCTCCAATTCCTGGGCACAAAGATCGCTTCGTGTCTTCAGCGCAGCTCGTTTCATCACCTTCACGTCGCTGCAAATGTCCTTTCTACTGCTCATCAGACAAAATAGCCTGAGATTTAGCTCGTCCAGTTCCTTCTGCATTACATTGGCTGATGGGAAACATAGAAATTATATGTTTTTGGGAACGGTCATTAGCCTTGGTTAAGGTCATTCATTAGCCTGCATGTAAGGTCATTAACAGATATGATCTACAGCAGAATGCACAAGACTTGAAGCAAAAAATATAAATACAAATACCTCTACAAAAGTAAGTGACCAATCACTATGCTGTGTCAGGTCGATATTTTGTCACAGCAAGGAATTGTCTCCTCATTAATGTTAATTTTTTTACAATAGAATATATCGTATCAGTATCACGTACCAAAAACTTTATTCCCAGAGATAACAGAACATTTGAAAAAATCCTTTTTGTCAATGAATAACACAAGGCCAATACAACAACAATATATCCAACCAGCATACAAAATGAGCGTTCCTAACCGCAATTTGGTAAATCAAAAACTAGGAGTTATCTTCTGACTTGAGCAAGAAGACAACTCCAAAAATTAAAATCTAGAGCTGAATAATGACAACGATTTGATTCTGTTGCGCGCATGTATTGGATATATTTTGACTAGTATAATATGGGTAAAAATTTAAAAATGCGAATGTAAAGTACATATTTTAATTTGTAGTTTCACATTAATAATATTATGTACCTTCAAATAAATACTCTCAAGCCATATTTTTTCTCTTTTAGCACATATACAGGGGGAGAACCTGTTACATAACAACATCACAGCTTGTCTACACTCTCACCTTGCTGTCTACACTCTCACCTTGCTGTCTACTCTCTCACCTTGCTGTCTACTCTCTCACCTTGCTGTCTACTCTCTCACCTTGCTGTCTACTCTCTCACCTTGCTGTCTACTCTCTCACCTTGCTGTCTACTCTCTCACCTTGCTGTCTACTCTCTCACCTTGCTGTCTACTCTCTCACCTTGCTGTCTACTCTCTCACCTTGCTGTCTACTCTCTCACCTTGCTGTCTACTCTCTCACCTTGCTGTCTACTCTCTCACCTTGCTGTCTACTCTCTCACCTTGCTGTCTACTCTCTCACCTTGCTGTCTACTCTCTCACCTTGCTGTCTACTCTCTCACCTTGCTGTCTACTCTCTCACCTTGCTGTCTACTCTCTCACCTTGCTGTCTACACTCTCACCTTGCTGTCTACTCTCTCACCTTGCTGTCTACACTCTCACCTTGCTGTCTACTCTCTCACCTTGCTGTCTACTCTCTCACCTTGCTGACTACACTCTCACCTTGCTGTCTACTCTCTCACCTTGCTGTCTACTCTCTCACCTTGCTGTCTACTCTCTCACCTTGCTGTCTACTCTCTCACCTTGCTGACTACACTCTCACCTTGCTGTCTACTCTCTCACCTTGCTGTCTACTCTCTCACCTTGCTGTCTACACTCTCACCTTGCTGTCTACTCTCGTCATAATCTCCAGCCACACTTCGATAGAACTTTCTCAAACATTCCATCTCGGCTTCTCTAGTCAGCCTCTGCGCCGTGTGAACCTGAAGGCTCTCGTTTAGTGACTCAAGTCTGGCCTGTGCCAGTGCCAAATCCTGCTGCTGAGAGTACATAGTCATTCCTAGCGTCTCTCTTTCCTTCTTTGATGAAACCAGCTTCGCTTTCTGTATAGATGCAACCATTACCAGCAAAAACAAATAAGTATTATGGTTATGAGCAATCATCAGATAACCGTTGGACTTTTGGTTACAACTTATCGCTCCGAGTTTCATTTCTAGTTTTTTATTCAAATCAATCTGACTAACGAATCACAGAATCCTATGAAGTAAACACAGGGTTGTGATGATTTGGCTATTTTGAAGCCTGAAAGCCTCAATCTGCTTTTTAATAAAGATTCTAGATAAAAGCAAATGACTATTTTAAACACAACTCGATATCATTAAATGCCACAATACAGGATGAACAGAAATCCCATTAACTAGCTAACACTCAGATATCGGATCTATGCTCTATTACCTGGCTGTATTCTATTACATTATATGAAATGTCAGCGTGTCACCAACAAGCTGAAGGTTAATTAATTAGGAATTGGTTGTGACACAAGAGAGATTGAACAGAAAAAAACAAGATCATCTGATCAATACTAGCGTGGCTCATCTACTAACTAACTAACCAGCTCGCGGTCTTCTGCATCCAATTCTTCTAACCGTTTCTTCAGCTGCGCTCCCAGAGCATTTTGAAACCTGATCATCAAAGGCTGCAAATTAAGAAGCTCATTGCAATAGCAAAAAAATTAAACTACTTTCTAGTAAATTTAGTTGAACATTTCTGTCTGACAGACAAACGCACAGACAGACGTACAGACAAATGGACGGACAGACGTACAGACAGACAAATGGACGGACAGACGTACAGACAAATGGACGGACAGACGTACAGACAGACATACGGACAGACGTACGGACAGTCAGACGCACAGACAGACAGATGTACAGACAGACAAACAGACGGACAGACAGACGCACAGACAGATGTACAGACAGACAAACAGACGGACAGCAGATAACAGAACAAATTACACCTTCGGGAGCTTCTAGCTAGCTTTTGAATTCTTATTTAATCGTTAGCTTTAGAAATTTTTGTAAGGAATCAAGACTGTGTTTTGCGTAATGTATAAGCAATTAAACTAGACATCGCCGGCAGCTATCTACTAGACATCGCTGGCAGCCATCAATGAATATTCATGTCCGCATTTGATGACAGGCTACGGTCAGCGTTCAAAGAACAGATTTCACAACCAAATCAATAATGAATGTAATGGCAGCTGATGCGCTGTGTGATGTCGTTTCTTCCTCGCTGGCCAGAGTAAGTACACTCACATGATCTGGGTCCAGTACGATCTGCTCGTTCTCGGACTCGTCTCCATCCAGGTCCTCAGGGACATCAGGGTCTGACCTACATTACATGCAAGACTGCATTATTGCAAGTGAAAGTTGTTCAAGATTTCAGACATTTAGTATGAATGAAGCCAGATTTTTTATTTTTAATAATATAAAGAAATTTAAACTCTCTGTTCGGTGAATATACAATTTTCAGACCACAACAAACCAAACGATTGTAAATGCTGCCTTATGTAATACAATGACTGCACATCTATCACCACGGTTTCAACAAACGAGGCATTTGGTAACAAAAACACAGCTTTAAACTAACGGTCTTCGACCATTGAAACCTGAACTTAGTAGAAGTCACAAAAATTTTTCTCCATGAAATCATTGATCAGTCTAAGTGGTTTCTAGCAGGCTACCATCAAACTTGATGTCTACAAGAATGCAGAGGTGAAAGCTGAACAACTCTTGGAAACCCTAACCAAACACTATGTTCACTTCCTCCATTTATCACATTTTTGGAAGCGCTACTGGTATAGTTAGAGAACAGTTCAACATGTATATTTTCTTCTGAGCAACAGATGTGTTCAATTATTGAAAAAAATTGAAGTTCTGAAAACTAACTTACGTGAAGCTAGTTATGTTCTCTGTAACATCTGCAACCAACAAGTACTTGGGTTACACCAAACAGATTGTCCTGTAGCACCTGTATTAGAGTACCTACATATACTTACTGTGTGGATGAGTAGATGTGTCCAGTCCCCTAGATGTGTTACTTAGAACCGTGACACTAGACGTAACCTCTCGGCTACCAGCTGAAACATCTCTTCCTTCAGCCATCTCAACCAACTCATAAACCTGACAAAAAGTGATGAATGACTGAACAGCTCAAGCATAAGACAACATATCATATTCTGAGACAATAACAGTATATTTTTTATAAATTAATATTTTTTTATGATCTACTGCTAGATACTTACCAACTTGACCACAGCTTATCATCTTTGATCTGTACAACCTCTTCATTGTGTTATAAGTTACGAAAGACGTAACGTGTAACGAATTTCCAGGAAAATTTCACCTTCAATTAGACTTTATCAATTTTTTTTTTTCGTTTTTGATGATTGGCAACACAAAAATTATTTCATTCAAAGAAACAATCAAGTCTTTTGCTATGACTACATGTTGGCCTATTGTGTAATGAATCAGATTTTAACAAATCAAAACGTCATCCTATACAAATAAGAAAACAACTTGACCATTTTATACAAAGGTGTACATTACGTAAACACGTCAATGCAAGGTGATGTTGATAAAGCACTCAAACTGACCAATGATATGCCGTGTACCAGTCTATAAGTGATATGATTGGTTCACTACAAGTGTACTGTTATCTATGTTGTTATTGATTGACCACGTCACTGTATATCCATTAGCTCGCACACCTTGTGAATAACAGTGCGGACGTAGCGCGGACACTGCACTACCCAAAGCTGGCATATACAGAGCTGTAAGTAGCATTGTCTTATCTGGTAGAGAAAGAAGCAAGACACCTTTGTGGAAGAAAAAACGGTTTTACGGCGACAAAAACAAATCGTTCATTTTTTTTGTAAAAATAAGCTAGTGCAAATAAATTCAAATTTTGATATCTGATTTCAGTATTTTTAAAAATTGATTTTAATTTTAAATCAAATTCACCAACCAATGCTATAATTTTGTATCTGTTTTGGCCATTCCGGACAGTGTGAGATGAGTTCTAATTAGTGAATGGGCGGGTCAATTGTTTCATATTACAAACCAATTTACATGAACGACAAACAAATTTAAAAGGAAAATATCAACCAACAGCCGATGTTGATAATTTACAGCAAAGCCGCACATATCTTATAGCATATATTGTAGGTTCGTTTCAGTTGCAACATATTTACATCACACTTGCCAGCAGTGCAATAAAACATGCTGATAACAATCTAATTACTTCCAGCAATTTTGTTTCCGCTCTCTTTGACATTCATTCAACCCTGAAGCTAGAAATACCACTTCCCCAAGCTTCTCACGACAGGATAATTATAGGAGGCTTGAAAGGGATGGGTGAGGTGAAAATAGAAGCGCAAAATTTGACGCAATTAACGATTTAGCAATGTACTAGTGCTAAGCTACATTTTATATCAGTCTACGAGACTAGGCAAAAACTAATATTCAGTAGAATCAAACTAAGAATTCCTCCTCATCTAGTTTGAAGAGAGGCAGCGAGAAGGAAAGAATCAATAGCTGTCACGGAGAGACATCCCACTTTAAATAAATAATGAAATTTTAATATTGATCAAAGCATTAAAAGGAAACGTTGCTTGAAACATTATTTCTCAAAGTCTCTGCAGTCGAGTAAAACTGCTATTCCACAGCAGCCAGCGCTATAGCTGTTGACAATCTGCCACCGTAACAAAACTGCTGGTACTGCTTTTTAGCTATTCCTACATCATTATCGGTCGCGTGTAATTCTCTGGTAATTAGATGGCTAACGATATCGTATGATTGGCAAGTGAAACATGAGAGGAAACGGTTAGATTAAATACAAACTGTCGTATGTAGCAACGCTGTGATGTAACAACGCAATGATGTAACAATGCTATGATGTAACAACGCTATGATGTAACAACGCTATGATGTAACAAGTGACTTAACTGCGTTATTTTGTAACAGAGCTGATGTAAGGCTGTTATCAGGTTAACAATGAGATAATTATTTACTATTGATCAAGTTTGTTTATAACGTAGCAATGTTGTTTAATAGCATACATGTGATGTCTCGATATTTTCCAAGAAGTCTAAATAAAAAACAGTTGATGATACCTTGATTGACAAAGAGAAAGATGCTTAATGGAATAGCTGTAGTTGCCTTGTCTAAAGGTGGGCAGGGATCGCAACGTAAGAACAGGATGTCACGCGAATGTATTAGCAAGGTCCCGTGGGAAAGTTTGATAGATATACTACCCACAATCTATACCCTTACAATAACATGCTTCATCATTAACTAACGGGCGGAAAGAAGTAGATGACAAACTGTCTGAAGCAACCAAATATAGTTTTGTTCTATTTTTAGGATGATATGGCGATGTTTACACCAAATATGGCCGCCGACTTAAACTGGATGAATTCTAGTCATGGCCAAACCAGAGAATCCTTAGAATCCAATGCCTCAAGTTCGTCCAATGGAGAGGCTGACGACAATCCAATCATTGGCAGAATGAAACAAAATAAGAAAAATCAAGGACCAAAAAGACTAGGCAGAAAAAGAAAGGGCGTGAGCGCCAGAGACCGTAACATTAGACGACTGGAGAGCAACGAAAGGGAGAGACTACGTATGCATAATCTAAACGAGGCTTTCCAAGAACTCAGAGTAGTAATTCCGCATGTCGAAGCGCAACAAAAGTTGAGCAAAATAGAGACACTGAGTCTGGCTAAGAACTACATAATGGCGCTGACAAATACGATTTGTGACATGAGGAATGAAGAGAGAGTATACAAACTGGAAAAAAACAATGATATGACGAACGAATCGCTGGATACAGATGACGATAGAAGTGATATATATCCCCCATTGTTACACTCGCCGAGCTTTTAAAATGCGGAAGAAAGCAATAAATGTGACAATTACGACGGTAAACGAACCAATGTACATATTAACTATTGATCAACAGAAATTACAACATGACATATAAACAGGGTAGTTAGTAGCTAGTAGGGGTGGCAGTGAGTGGATACCTGAATTGTACATAATATGTAAGGGGAGTTAATCTCTCATATTTTATGAAACAATCTGATTAATTCTAGTCAAGAATCTGAGGACAATATTTCTCTTATTCACCTGTAGTCTAGTCAATGTGGTGATCTGTGTGTATGAATGTGGTAGATGGTGTGAATGAATGTGGTAGTTGGTGTGTATGAATGTGGTAGCTGGTGTGAATGAATGCGGTGAGAAAAAGGACGTGAAAGAGTGAGTTTGTGCGATTTTATAGATATGAACGGGTCAAAAAATTATGACACATTTTAAAATTGGACGTTTAAAAATGGGCACACTCCAACAGTTAATAATTTTTGCAATTTGTTTTTATTTGCAACTTTGGCAATTTTTACAAACACATTTCTCAATTATTGATGAAAAATAGCAAAATTTATACAAAAATAATTTGATACTGGTAATTGAAAAGTTTTCTTATAAATGTGGCGAAAACTAATAATTTAAACAAAAACCACTTAATTCGCAAATAAACAAACAATTAGAATAAAACTGCTACAAATTATTTTGAAGCAAAAACAGATGTTATATCTTTTAAGATATTATTTTCCACCAACGTCAATTCTAAAACAAATTTTTGAAGCGTTGCCATGTATGTCGCCTGAAGCGAATGTTGAATAGGCCAAAGACAGGTCGTTGTGCTATATTACATGTTATAATGTCTTTGTATAGAAATATCAGACAAGCCCATACCAGAAGCATACATTTATTATTATACATATATACATGCCATTCCATTGCATCAATAATAAATATAATATTTGTGCAAAAGAATTCCACAAGCCTAGTAGGAGAGCGGCAAAATCTATATTAAAGCAATCACCTCACTCATCATCTGCTGACAATTGTATTGGCTCCCAGTCTAAAGTCTTTAAATTCACCTTCACACATAGTCCAGTTTCTGAGAACTTAGGTATAGCTAAACATAGGGTGCGCTGACCGTCCCCTGTTAAAAAAAAGAGAGCTGATGAAACACAGGCTGAGAACTAAAAAAATTAATTTTGTTTCGCGAAGAATGGAAGTGAATTGAAATGTAACAATATAGTGTGACTATTGGTCGCCCCAGCTAGTAGGCAATAACAAAAATAATTTTCTCATTTCGTTACAGCTGTATGCCATGAACGTGAAGCTAATCAATACTGTAATTCCAGTAATGATGAACTGTAGGAGTTGATAGAATGCAAGACCTCTAGATGCACACGTGAGCTGACGGTAGCTCGTAGACACAGCTTAGAGCTGCCTACACAATCTCTATCCACCCACAAGGGTGCTAAACAAACACTATATTATAATGTTGGTCTCCTATATAATATTGATGAATAAAATTGATCGCAGCGCGTATAAAATTATCCACAAACAAAACAACAACAAACTCATTTGTTGTGAAAATACGCAAAATGGGATTGCCAGTATTTGGGGTCTAATACTAGATGTTTAGCAAAAGGGAGTTGTCTTTCCATAGCTGCAGTGAATAGTTATTTTATTGTACCTGTTTTAGTAAGTGAAGGTGCAATCAACTGGTCATGTAGAAATGAGAACAATTCACAAAACAGCTGATCAAATGTGGCTTTATCCAAAATAACTTGATCACAAAATCGAAACTAGCCGAAATTATACTATATGCAAATTTAGACCATAAATTGACTTAAAATCACATCTGCATGAAATCAATTGAATGTTCACAACTTTCATATGGACAATGTGTGAAGTTACTTATGCAGGTTTGTTCTATGACCATCAGAGTACATAAAGGTGCCAGCACAATGCGCTACGACACAACAACACATCTGTGGCATGTAGCAGCTGATAGCGAGTGACACTCTATAGCAAGTGACACATACTAACAAGTAGCTAGTATCTAGACGGGCTATTGCAAAGATTGTATCATGAATATGTTATGTTATATGTAAACATCAAGTAAACCAAAATAAATATTACATTAATAAATCATCAATGGCAAACAGCCAAATACGCGATGCATCCAAATGTATAAACTGGGAACAACATTTCTTATTTTGGAGCCTTGCCAACTTTATTAGATATATCCATCTCAAACACTGACTACATTACTAACCCACTCATCTGTTCATTGTGCAGATCTGTAGAGGGTAGTATTTAGTAGAGTGTGTGAAAGTACATATAGCAGACATGTCGCGCACATGGTGATGTTTATTTCCAAGCAGCTCATTTAGATTTTTGATGAAAAAGAAAAAATCACTCCATATTCATTCATTATTAATAGTTTATATATTGTATTTTTAGTACTAAGCAACTATCAAAGCAGTTGCAGCAGTATTATTATAGTATAACGTTTATTTGGCTACACATAAGATATGTATTGTTATGGAAAACATGACATCTGTGTGACATGACAATTTCACCATACCATTTAATTAACAACAATAATAATTAATCATTATGTAATAAATATCAAAATAGTGTGCAATAATAGTAATATTATAAATAAACTGGCCAGTATGACAATATGAAAGCAGATTGTTTTGTTTAATAATAAAAATACATAGTAACAATATAAACTACAGTATTTGATAATAATTATAGATATGGAGTGATCTCTATTTCATCCAAGACCAATGAACTGCTTGGAAATAAACGTCACCACTCACACAAGCAGGGATGAGAAAGCATTACATACCTTGGTTGTAGTATTCTGCCTGGAGCTCACTCTGGTTGCCAGCAAAGAATATGTGAGGACAACTCTTAATAATGAATGGGTCAACATCTGTGAATGGGTAGCAAGCTGTAATGGGGAGACAACCAAACATAAGCATTGCTCTAAAGAAAAACGAGCGCACTTATATATAGATACTGAAGAACAAAAAGTGTGAGAAATGATTTTAAAACACGAACTGGTTTTTGACTTAATGCAATAATCCCACTTTCAAAAAGTCTGCCAAAAACGAAGCATATTGATTTGCGTTTATAGTTTACCAACAGTCATAAACAGTGCTACATATTTTGTAAAATAAATGGAATTGTCTACTCGTTCATTGTTCAGTTGACAGTGGGGACAATTCCTAGCCATTCACAATGGGGGAATTACCTAAAGTATCAGGTGCGGTGGGAGCTATGTGAGCCCATTGCAAACATTTCTTCATTATATCAACACTGCTGGTGAGCTTGCTGTACTTTTTTATGTTGTTAGTTGGCTGTCCACCATGTCCCAATATACTACAACATCTCAAACCATTGTACCAATGCAATGACACTCTTATGTGAGTATTGTAACACTGCAATGTCGCTGTTAAATACAAACAGTACTACAACAACAACATACAAATAAAACAGCTACAGTCACTTACTGCACTCCTGCAATGTCACACTCATACGGATTGGTTGATGTCTCAAGATGGCCGCTTTCATCTTCGAGCATACAAGGATGTAGAGGTTGCTGAGGCATTGTGATATTGCTAGGATCGCTCTGTCCAGGTAATATAGTAACAGGGATGGTCTTAGTTAGTTGTTTGAGATATTTACTTAAGTCTTTGACTGCATCGACTGTGCCAGCTACTACACTCTTGGTTAGGTACTTGGCCTGAAATGTATAATAGCAGTAGTAGTAGCAGCAGTAGTAGTAGCAGCAGCAGCAGTAGTAGCTGCAGTAGTAGTAGTAGCAGTAGTAGTAGCTGCAGTAGTAGTAGCTGCAGTAGTAGTAGTAGTAGCTGCAGTAGTAATAGCAGCAGTAGCAATAGTAGTAGCAGAAGTAGTAGTAGTAGCTGCAGTAGTAGTAGTAGTAGTAGTAGTAGCTGCAGTAGTAGTAGCAGCAGTAATAGTGGCTGCAGTAGTGGAATCAGTTGTAAAGGTCTGGCCACACAAGCGGGTTGTTGTTTATTTTAGTGCTGTGGCAACCAGCTGGCATCGGTATAAATGGCGCCTGCAGGCATCCTCAAACTTCTTGGCTGATTCTTTGGGGAAATCCAAAAGTTTGCTCGACTCTCATTGGTCTGTTAACTTTTCGCAGCAGCGCTACTGTTGGAAGGATTGTGACTGCAAGCTCCATGGGTAATTTTGTTTATAGCAAACAATAGTGAGAGTTATAACCAAACTGGAATAAGATAACTATGTTTTGATTAGTTATCATTAGGATTATTATTGATAATCTCCTGAATAAAAAATGCGTTTTAATAATAATTATTATTCAACTATAAGAATTGTATAACTATTTATCATTATTATAATTATCCAAAATAAATAATTATGGCTTTAATAATGATAATATTGATAATAACTAACAAACATTATTATAGCTTTCTCGGTATGAAGAATGCAGCTGCACTATGTATCGGTATGCAAAGGAGCAAGACTCGTTCTAATGATGTACAAAAATTATTATTGGCCATTATCACTAGTAGCACACTTCTGCACTGAAAGATACTTGCGGACACTCGGAGTAGCATTCTTTTAACCTCACATCAGCTTTTTGATGTAAATGTTCGGCTTGTGTGGCACACCAGGCGATTCACTGATCAACTTTGTCTAAACAGCTTTTTATCGGATAGCACAACACTTATCTAAAACTGGCTTGCTGGCCCGGCCTTAACAGTAGCAGACGTAGTGACAGTAGCAGACGTAGTGACAGTAGCAGACGTAGTGACAGTAGTAGTAGTGACAGTAGTAGTAGTAGTGACAGTAGTAGTAGTGACAGTAGTAGTAGTGACAGTAGTAGTAGTGACAGTAGAAATAGTGACAGTAGTAGTAGTAGTGACAGTAGTAGTAGTGACAGTAGTAGTAGTGACAGTAGTAGTAGTGACAGTAGTAGTAGTGACAGTAGTTGTAGTAGTAGTAATAATAGTAATGGTCGTAGCTACTAAAAACCAACTGCACTGGTGAATACTGAACACTCTGCACTGGCGAATACAAAACCGTCTGAAACAGTGTCTGCAGAACAGCTGCAATAGTCCCTGACAACACACAATAGCAGAAACAAAAGCAGAATCTATCAGCTAAACCTTACTGCAAACATTGTCTTATAATTTAGAATTATAATGATCATTTGATGCAGTGATTACTGTATGATATCGGTATGGATTGGTATGGATTACTGTATGATATTGGTATGGATTACTGTATGATATTGGTATGGATTGGTATGGATTACTGTATGATATTGGTATGGATTGGTATGGATTACTGTATGATATTGGTATGGATTGGTATGGATTACTGTATGATATTGGTATGGATTACTGTATGATATTGGTATGGATTGGTATGGATTACTGTATGATATTGGTATGGATTACTGTATGATATTGGTATGGATTGGAGAGGGCTGGATCAATGTATTTCATGCTGTTGAGCTCATTACAATACATACAGCAGAACAATACATGCCAAAGGCATCGACACAGGCATAGACATTGACAGTACATGCGATGCGCTAGTAAAATGAGGATGAAATGCAAAGTATTCATGCCATCATGTAAACTTATTTATATATCAAACATAAAAAGCAATAAAACTTTGTAAAACAAATGGGGTAATGGGAAAAACTGGAGACATTGCGGCGAATCATAGCAACTTACACCTTCCTTCACAGTTAGGCTGTAAATAGATATATACCACATCTAAACTGTCTGCGACTTGATATCTGCAGATAGTAGACTATTTACCATTAATTATTGACTCCTGTTCAAAGAGTTTCATTGCAAACTTTCTATGAACACATAAAAAACCAGAAAACAATTAATTAAGGATGGTGTGTCCTCAATTGATACTCAACTCTTTAGTCGGAGTTGTCTGTCATTACTGTCAAAGTGAACAATACTCTTGACAAAAAATACTAAAAGTAATCATAAATTAATTTCTAATTGTTTTTTTTATTTTATTGTATTTGAAAATCGTTATTTATTCACAATCTATATTGTATACTTTTTTCAGTCAAATAACGTACAATTCAGATGAAAAATTATGGTGGTTGATTACAATAACGACGCCAAAAACGAAAATCTGGTGTTTTTTTCTTTGCAAATAAATTCTAAATAATCATAATATGAATCTTTCGGTATTATTTGAGTTTAAAATATATTTTAATCATAATATTGCTTTAGTTTTTGAGTATCAGTAATTTATCATGTGAACGCCAGTGTTTACATAATAACAAACCTATCAATGCCAGTGTATACGTAATAGTAAACCTATCAATGCCGGTGTATACATAATAGCAAACCTATCAACGCCGGTGTATACATAATAGCAAACTTACTAGCAATAAAGTAAAATGCTGACTCTACTAAAACACTCTAAACTCTAAATATAGTTGCAGACCTAATTTTGTAGGATCGTGAAAGCCTCTGCACTATGACTATTACTGGGATACTTTCCTTCTTCCTAATCAAGCCAAATTTTCGCAACCTCTGTAAGTTGTTGCGTATCGAAGAAAAAGTAGTGCCAGCATCTATTGCGCTTATACTATAGATGGAATTAACGAGAGCACTACTCCGGAAAAATTTGTTTTGGCAAAATCCACAAAAAATAGATAAGTTGGGTTTAATTCATCACAAAAACCGTGACATAACACTTTCGCAGGGCATATAAATGTTATGTAAGCTCTTAAAATTCTGACCTGTAATCAACCGTAACTTTCTACTCCATTACCACCACCTTACCTACTCCCACTCTATTTTAACTACCAACCCAGCATATCTCAACTACCTACCCACCATATCTCAACTACCTACCCACCATATCTCAACCTTCCCACTTACTAAACTACCTATTTACTTACTAACCTACCTACTTACCCACCTGCCAGCTCCAATCTGACACATTGTTGTATTATTGTTACCAATGACCATCATTTTCATCAAACTATATATAGGTGATAAGTAGCAAGACGGATAGATCCATCCATAGATAGATCCATCCATAGATAGATCCATCCATAGATAGTTCCATCCATAGAAAGATCCATCCATAGATAGATCCATCCATAGATAGATCCATCCATAGATAGATCCATCCATAGATAGATCCATCCATAGATAGATCCATCCATAGATAGATCCATCCATAGATAGATCCATCCATAGATAGATCCATCCATAGATAGATCCATCCATAGATAGATCCATCCATAGATAGATCCATCCATAGATAGATCCATCCATAGATAGATCCATCCATAGATCCATCCATAGATAGATCCATCCATAAATAGATCCATCCATAGATAGACAAGCAGACAACAAACCTTATAATGTTGTTCCTTGTCATGCACCTCGTGACTCACGGAATCACCAGCAATAATAATTCTACAAATCTTCCTAGCCTCGGCAGCATTTGCTAGCGTGCCGCTGACGTAGTCCACCAATAACTGTGTGGCCATACAGTTGTGATTTGAGCCACCAAACTCTAACCCAGCGACAAAAAGAACATCCCTGAAACAAGAACGGTTGAACCATTGTCTACGGCAATAGAGCAATTCATGGATTGAACCTAATCACAACAGACAATCGAAAGGAGTTAGTTCTTCGCCATCCAAAAACCAATGAGTGGAGACAAATCAACTCACACATCTTCCTGAATAGCTATCTGTGTTGGAGTATCGACCGCAGTGTAACAAATATCTTCTACAACAAAGTGTCCTGGCTTCTTCTTATCTTCAAGTCCTTTCACAGCAACATTCACTCCTTAAAAAACAACCAGCCACTACCATGCTGAAAAAGCTACTAGGGCTTTACTATAAAAAATAGAATGAAATTCATATCCAGCTACTGCCGACAGCAATTACCTATTCATCCGCAATCAGTGTCAGTGTCCGCTGTGTCAAAACCAATTTGAAAAAATATGGATGGTAATGTTGCCGAGGCAATATGTGACACCGTCTTGATTAATGCATTTCGACGGATAACGGTAAATCTGGCAGAACGGTGAATCAAGTATGCCTGTTTCTCTTAAGAGTCTAATGCAGAGATTACTATACTCAAATTAATCTCTGGGCCTTGAAATAAGAGATTACAAGTTGAAAATCAAAGTTTTCAAAAAACATGAGCAAAAATATACGGCTATAACCGAAATGGATTTAGTTCCAGTTATGAGGAAGAATAAGCTATGACGAATTTTATTAGATTATAATTTTTTGGAAGATTTCAATTCTTTATTTCTAAATGCGTTTATTGTTATATAACTTCTGACCATGCGTAACCATAGTAACCATAACCTTGACCTAGTAACCATAACGATACATGATTCATTTTCGAACAAGCAGGTAATTCAAAGCTGGTAGTTAAATACGTAACATGGTATCACCTGTAACAAACTCATCAGCATTGATGTCACCAATAAGAACAATACGTTGAAGCATGTCCTCCAAGTAAACCACATCATCATCGGAAGTGTAATTCTCCATCACCGGTTGAGATGGAGAATTCAAATCATCACCTAATTCTTTAAGAATGCTCGGTTGTAGCTGCATTTCTTTGAAGATTGTTCCGAGAAGAATACAGCGTTGCCCAACCATGGTGTCGCATATTTGAACAATAGGGATGTCAGTTCCTGGGAAAATTTGAAAAATGATACATGAGAGTGAGTCAGCTGAAAAGAAAGAAATTATATATTTTGATCACTCTTCTAGAAGATTTTGGGGAAAATGTTAACAGAAATAGATAAGTAACCCAATGTTTGTCCAAGTTAGTGAGAGTGAAAGTGTCTGAAGATTGAAGTTAAATTAAAATATATTTGGCACGTGATTGTGATATTCAGCATTTAGCCAAGTAAATGTTCTTTGAGGGAAAATTATTTAGTTATGGGCAACTCTATGGATTTATAGCTGCAATAAGGCACGAAAAAATTCCAATATACCATCAATTAGTTTGCATGTTTAGAGTATCGCTCTAGTTATGCAGTTATTTAAAAATCAAACTCTTGAATAATCTTTTTATGCAAAAAGCTTTCGTACTTTTTTTACGCAATACTATAACATTTGTCTTTAGGAGTTAGTTTGTTATCAATCAAGTTCAGCGACCAACAAGTAACATTGATTGTTGAGAGATTATCTTATTATTACAAGTAACCAACAACAATTACAGCCGTTGTTGCAATATTATTTATTAACATTATAATAATAATAACAGGGCTCTCAATTAGTCGGATTAAATCCAGGTAAACTCAAATTTTTTATTTAAAGCCCTCGTGCATAGACATTGAGGAAATATTGAAATTAGCTGATTTTCACATCAATAATTGATGGTGTGAAAATCATTCATTACCCTTAGTTCTATTATAGAACTAATTAGCCTTAGTTTTATTATAGAACTAATTAGCCTAGTTTTATTATAGAACTAAGGGTAACGATTGTACATGCAAAATTTTGTTTCTGTAAGAGCAGCCATACTCAAGATACAGCTGTTCAAATATGGCGTTTCAATACTTGGTGTTATGCCAGGACCTGTTACATCACAGGGGTATCACTTTGCAATCTCTCCATTGACTTTTCAATGAAGAGAGAGTAATAAAAAGCTTTTAACTTGGTGGCAAAATTAGTTTGTCGAATATTGCCACAAATAAAATTGAGGCTCCCAGCTAGCTTTTTCAGTTAAAAGCCAAAAGTATCTATATTTAGTAACAACATAAAAATATAGCTCAAAAACTCGCTTTCAGGGGACGACTGTGTATATTATTTGGGTACTGACTGTACCCTTAGCTAGTCAAATCAATGAAGCATTTCAGTAGTCAAATCAAAATGAATGCTCAGTGTACACGATACCTAATAGGGGTCCATATAGCAGGAGGTAACTGCACACTCCACGCCAATCACTCATCAATAAAGTGAATTTTGAGCTGGTGAAACACACAGAAATACCTTAATGATTGAGATGAGATTTTTAAGTCATGTTCTGACGACATTATTTCCCACATTCTATCAAAAATCATTTTAAATCTGATTATCAAATAATTATGCCCAAGGGCTTTAATCTCACGCGCCCCAAGTATTTTTTATTAACCTGGTGAAAACCCAGATCTTTTAATAAATCACATTTCAGTTTTCCATAGCAGTTTTAATATTTTTGTTTTTGCTTAAAACGACATAATCAATCAGGGTAAATATTGACATAAATACTGATTACTATACAGTTTACAAAATTATTAAGAAAATGAAGTTAAAATTAATTGTGGGCAGCGTTTAGTTTTTAAACTAAGAACATGAAAAGAGGTAATTATAATAGCCGTTAGTTGACCACTTTTATACTTTTGCTGCGAGGGAAATGTTATATCACCCACATTGTCAGGGTACAAGGATTCAGTCTAAAAAACTAAAATACACACAGCAAGGAACAGCAGAAGCAAAGACTAAACTATAATAATGAACAATAAATACAATATTTTAATACTTCTGTTACATTCTAAGTGAGGGTCAGTCAAAACTGAAAGGCAGAACTCCATTGCTGTGCTATTGTTGATGCGAATTCATTTTATTATTTGTGTTATCCAACAATTTATTATTTAGTATTTAATTAAACAATTATTTAATTTTTACTTACCAACTACGTAACTACTACCTACTACTATTGCTGTTATTTTTGTTATTATTTTTTATCAGTCAATACGATTATGTAATATGTCTAGATCTTTTTTTTTAAAAAAATAAGCAGCAACAACAGCCAAAACACAGAAATGATAATGGTTTATGGCTCACATTACTTCTTTATAGGACGACGCATAGATAGCAAGTTTCTTTCATAACATCGTTTTTGCAAGTTATTGGTTATAATTACCGATAGGAAGACAATTCTTGTCTTCCTAGGAATGCAGTGTGCCAGTACAAAACAAATCGAGCATGGAGAGAGGGTGAGGAAGGCTGAGATAGGGAGGGTAGAGAATGGTAGAGAATGAGAAGTATAGCAGGGTGGGCAAAGAGGGGGTGTAGAATAGAGCGGGCTGGCATAATAATAATGATTATTAAATACACACTGCTGCTAGTTACTAGTATAATAATATTACATAAATTATTATACTATACACATTATCATTATTATTATATCATCAATATATATATATATTATATGATATATAATAATAATAATATACTTTAATTCATTATTATTGTTGTTTTTGGTCATATTGTAGAGGAAATGACTATCTATTCCTTTGGTAACACTTGTACACTGCCTATTTCTATTATCAAACTGTTATAGAGTAATCATATCCACTAGAGGACAACTGAGTATGAACATTAGCTGCTACGATCGCTGCCCTTTCTTACGAGCTATCTAAAACTGTGTACCTGACATGCATACTGTATCCCTTTGTTCTGGTAGCCACTTTTATGTATCACTAAGGCTATTTTTTATACTCATTTGCGTTGCCTTATACTAGCCCACCTTTCTTTTGTATGAGTTATTAGGGCTGCCTATTACACAAAGAAATGTTATGTAACCTTTTATATAAATACAGCTGCTGAGCCTCTCACTCCTCAGTGTATTCACCGAGGCACAGCTGGTTTTTGTTCCCTGAATGAAACATACAGCTTACACTTACTCAAGTTTATCTTGAACCTTCCTGCACCTACAACATAGAGACAGGCAGCTCTACCACTCCTGAAAACAACTGCTCCGACGAGTGGCCACAGGTCTACTATAGAAAATTCGGTGGATTTTGGACCATTTTTCGGAATTTTATGTTGAGTTATGTTGTTGGTGTTTGAAAGGTAAGTCATGATTTGACAGACTTGTCTTCACGCGCGGGCCTGCTGGCTCAAAAATAATTTGGGCAGCACCCCACCAAGAAAATACCAAAAAGTAAACCCTCTGGGCTGTCGATACTGACCTTTTTTATTCCAATCAGATGACTACCTGAGAGGCAGCAAGTTTGTGCTTGCAAAAGGTGTGTCATGCAAAAGTTCTTCACACCGTCCGAGTCTCCTAAACTAGCAAATCCTAATCCACGGGGATGACGAAAAGTCCTCATCTCAGCTTTGAAACTACGGGCACTTGTATTAACCCGTATTAATGTTTTGAGGATCTACAACACATTACTGCCGAAGAAAATAATTAATTAATTTACCGCTTTTTAACTGTTCGACGAGAGCACTCGGTCAGTACAATCAGTAGATAAAGGTTGCATCGTTTTTACTTTTTTCGGCAAACTTTTGAAGCCTCTTTTGTGGATCCTCACAAATTTTTTTGAGGGCTGCTACGAGTTACCCATAACGTTAAAGCTGAGATGAGTACCCGTAAACTAGGACTTGCTAGTTTAGGAGACTCGGGTGATGTGTAGAAATTTTGCGTGACGCGTCTTTTGCAAGCACAAACTTTGGAAACACGCGGTTGCTGCTTCTCAGGTAGTCATCTGATTGGAATAAAAAAGGTCAGTATCGACAGCCCAGATGGTTTATTTTTGGTATTTTCTTGGTGGGGTGCTGTCCAAATTATTTTTGAGCCAGCAGGCCAGCACGTGAAGACAAGTCTGTCAAATCATGACTTACCTTCCAAGCACCAACAACAAAACACAACAAAAAGTTCCGAAAAATGGTCCAAAATCCACCAAATTTCCTGCAGTAGACCTGTGCAAGTGGCAGATGGAGAACAAACTTGCCTGGCAGACGCTGCCTATTGGGACTTCCCTTCAGGCAGTGATACGGACGGTCTGCTAGCGAGCTTGCCCGGCTAAGTAGACAACGGGAACTCTGCCTACCTAGAGGTGGTGCAGGTGGCTACCGAGGTAACCGACATCATTACCCTAAAATCTTGCGCAACGAATACAAATCGTCATTATTATCATAATAACAGAGATGGGGGCAAATCACGGCTGACTCGAATATTTGAGTATTCGAATATTTGAAACAAATCAAAATCAGCTGATTTGATGATTTGCTGATTTGATTTGATTTGATTTGCCTACCTCAGTGATTTGACTTGATTTGATTTTTTTTTTGATTTGAGTCAAATATTTGATTTTCAGATTCAAATCATTTGGTAAAAATTAACTTTTTTGTTGATAAATAATGCAAAAATTATCATAGTTTTGTTATCTTTTTATCTTTATTAGAAGTATTAGCAAAAGATTACTGGGTGGGGTAACAGAGGCCACAACTCATGACTAAAACTACAGTCTATAGTTACGCAATATCCCCGCATGGCGGTTGAGCTAATTATGTTGTTGCCAATATTAGATGACTAATTAATTCTGTACAATTACTCAAAAATGGCCTGAAATGAAGGATTGATACGAACATGACAAATGGACGTTTGGCTATGTGTACTAGGTGAGTGGTTTGTTTAGTTACTAACAACTTGGTGGAATAATATTATATAATATTACTCATTTATAATAATAATAATAATTATTTATTTATTTATCATCATCATCGTCATTTGTTTGATTTATTATTATTATTATTATTTTGGATGAATCAATGAATGAATGAATAAATCAATGCCATAGAATAGTCATAGTAGATAGTAATAATAATAATAATAATAGCAACATTAATAAATAATAATAATAATGATGAGGAATGATAATAATAATTATTATTGTTATTTATCGTTGGTGGTTATTTTATCGCTGTAATATTATTATTGTTAATTAATTATTATTAGTAATAATAATCGTCATGGCATTAATTCATCCACATAACTATGGTAATAATAATAATTATTGATTATTATTATCAATGAATGATATCAAACCCTTAATTATTATTGTTTGTTATTATTATTTATTACAATAATAATAATATATTATTATTAATTATGGATAATAATAATAACAGTAGTTAGTTACAATAACATTGTTGTTGTAAAAATTGTGGTGTTGATGTTGTTGTTATCATCACCAATGTAGTTACAGTAACTTCACTTTATTAAGCACTGTAAATAATAATAATAATAAATAATGATGATGATTAATTATCATGGTGGCAATGGATTCAATGATGATAATGATTATTTATATTAATTAATATTGATAATTAAATAAGACTACTGTTTTTAGTAGCAAAGAGTAAAAAATTACCATGTAAGTATGTGGAATGAAAATAATAAAAATTGAAGTTTAGTAGTGATCAAAACAATACACCACAAAAACAAATGACAATTAATTATATAATAATTAATAAGAATATTATTTTTAATTGTTATTGCACTTATTGTGCTGATTATAGATTCTTTATAGTAATAGTTATTACTATTAGTCCACAAAAATTGATACTATTGATAATTTTAATGATTTATTATCAATTAATTAAGCAGTGGATAAAAATTAAATAAATTGATTTTATTGTAGCAGTATTGGGCAAATGGCACTGTTTCAAGAATATTGTATTATGATCTATCATTTTCAACAATATTTTTCTGGCATTATTGATTGATTAAATTTACCATTCAGAGCATAAGTACGGCAGTTCATACAGCTCGACCCAATAAATTGATAGTAGTTTGATTGGTAATCAATGAAAGGTGCTTATTACATGTTAGGTTAACATTAGTAAGTGTTATTGTTATTTGCCATTGCATTGTTGTTATATGCTATGCTATTTGATTTAGATTGCAATAGCATAATTAATTTAATTTACTCTAATCATATTCTCCCGCATCATTGTACATTGCTCAACTTTGCTATGTTATAGATGTGGATATATGTGCTGGCTACCCTGTGGATCTCTTTTGTCAAAAAAGATTCAATACTCAACAAATCATATGCACCAAGAGTTATTCTTCCCGTGAAATGAGTTGCCCTTTCCCTGAAGTTGAATATGCAGTGCTCCATCATGCATGGATTACTGAGAAAATATACAAAGATGAATGAAGACACTTCACATAGAAGAGACAGTTGTGATGAATTTAACCCTGAACCATCTATGTACTAAACGTGATGACCATGTTCTAGTGTAGCGTAGTATAGCTCTAACCAGCGTTCTAATATCTTCGAATCTTCTTGTTAGAAAGTAGTTCACTCTATGTACTGATGTGAACAATGAGTGATTTTTTACCACCGCAAGAAATAACTGGTGTTTATAATTGGAACTATTGCTATTGTATATGAAAGAATTTCGTCTATCTCATGGTATGCCTCACTGGCAGGAATGTTTTGTAATTCTCAGCTGATCAGCAATATTTTTATTGGATACAACCCACTGTCCCGCAACAACCAACTACATCACAAAGCTTCATGCTTCATTTTCACCGTATACTCTTATTTGATCTGCAGACATGACAACATGTCGTTTTTGTAGAGCCTCTTCATTTTTTAGCTTTACAATAAAAAATATAAAAAAAAACTATATGATTTTGTGTCACATCTAAGTAATATCTGATAGCTGCAAAAACCACCAATTAAACTAAGGTTGTCGTCATGTAGTTTTGCAGCTCGTAACTTCTCAATATCCTATTGCATATGTTCATTATATCCGTCAGAATACTAAACTTGTATAGTGATTACTTTAGTTGCATTAATTCTGATATGAAACTTATTGGAAATTGTGGCAAATTACCTAAAAGAACTATCTATACTTTTTATTATGAAAACAAATCATTATATTTTTAAGTCATATCACCTGTGTTTAGTTTTTTCTAGTGTGTGTGAAAGCTACTACAGCTAAAGAAAGTAATTAAGCAATTAGAAATGAAATGGTGTATATGCATGTAATTTTAAACCATCTGAAGTCTTCCATTAGTCAGCCTCCTGCAGATGGAACAAGAAAAGAAACGTTTGAAAAGATGCACATGTCTTAGAAAATATACCAATATACATTCGCATTCCACTACCAGATTATAGATAATGGAATTTGGAACGAACGTAGACAGGAATGAACGTCGACAGGAATTAATGCAGACATAGCTGAAATGAACGTAGACACATCCTGGAATGAACGTCGACAGACCTGGAATAAAAGTCAACTATGTTAGAGAGAAAAATTCGATGTTCATTCTAGGAAGTGTCAACATTCATTACTGGCAACATTGAAACTTCCATTTCGACGTTCATTCCAGGAGTAAAATAAATTACTGTTTTTTCCCAAAGTAGACAACTCTTGGAACGAAAATCGAAATGATATTTTATATATCGCTGAGAACGAACGTAGACACATCCAGGCGTGAGAGTCGAAATTCTCTGGTTTGTTGCATTGTCGACATTCGTTCCAGGTATGTCGACATTCATTCCTGGATGTGTCTACGTTCATTCCAGATGTGTCTGCATTCATTCCTGTCTACATTCGTTCCAATTCCATAGATAATCAGTGCATTGAGCATAGTTTTGAACCCAGATTCTTTTTTTTCCATACTTTATTTTCGTGTGACTCATTAACATCTAAATGAAGTAGGAGTGCACAAAGCTGTAAAGGCCTGTTCACAATGCTGTCGCATGCAACCCTCACTTCTGTGGTGACTGACTAGTGAAGGCATGAATAAGTTGTAAGAGCTCAATTTTTATATGGTACAATAAGGTAATTGCGAAATAATATTCATTGGACATGAGCCACAGAAATGTCAACAGTGACCATCTATGTCAACATACTTTTATATGGGATTTTAAACGTTAGGCACTTTTCTCCCCACTATTAATGCAGAGAGGATGAAAATAATGGCTTTTGTGTGCTTGTTTTCGCTCCCAGGGCTTGTTTTGAAAAATGATTTGAAACAAATATTTGAAAATCAAATGCAAATATTTGATTTGATTTGAAATTTTTACTGATTTGACTTGATTTGATTTGCCTCGATTTCTCGCGTCCCTGATTTGATTTGATTTGGTCCATTTTGAAAATGATTTGATTTGAGTCAAAAATTTTTGATTTGCCCCCATCTCTGCATAATAATAGTAAAGCAATAATGATCAATAAATAATAACAATATATATTATATATATAATAATAACAATATATATTATATTATTATTTTATTACTATTAGTATTTTATTATTATAACTATATTATTATTATTATTAATTATTATTATTATAATAATAATAATAATAATAATAAATAAATGAAAAAAAAACACAACAAACGAACATCAATAAATTGACTGTTAGTTCGTTGTGAAGACAAGCAATTAATAACTGCAGCAACAAAATCATGACGTAAACAAGTTCAACAACAACACCGTGATGACAAAAACAACAAATAATAGAAGAAAAAAAAACAACAACAACAACAAACCCCATTTTTGGCGAACGGCGGCTGTTAATTTGTCAGTGATACTTGTGAGACGCGTTTCATAAAACTTTGCAAATTGCTGTGTAAAAGACTTTTCACCAGCATTGAAATGGTACTTGTCAGAAAACGAAGCGTCTCTAGAGCATACTATGCGTGAAGAATTTGCTGCTTCACTACTACCGCTGAGAACCATCTTTTTTGTCATCCAAGCTCGTGTAGCTCTAAACCGCCAAATATTTATGTAAATTAGCCTACGATTGGTTTATTTTTCACAGTTGCTACGGAAATCTATTGCCCAAACTATCGCCATTTCACAGTACTAACATTGACCGTGAATGGACGTCGTGTAAAAATTCAGGGGAATACAACTCTCTTTTTCAATTCAGCGAATCTGTATTATACCAATGACTGAAATACACCGCAAGTACCACTGAAAGTATGTATTGTCAAAGGAACTTATTTCGCTGAGAGATAATAGGGATCATTTTGAAAACAAATGATCCCTGTTTAGGAGTAATTAATGACACAATTTTTCTATTTTTTAGGCTGCTGCTGTTACCTACTAATAAATAGTTTTTCAACAACCTGTGTTATGTAATTATAATATGTTATGTAATTATATCTTGTTATGTAATTATAATATGTTATGTAATTATAATATGTTATGTAATTACAATTTGTTTAGCCCAAGTGTTAAACAGGAAGCTGGGCAAAGTTCAAGGTTGGATATTTAAAAGATTTGCTCTTCTGCAGGAACATATTGAAGTGAGTTGATTCACAAAACATTAAATTATTGTGATTGCATATTGCTTCATTTTCTTACATAAACATCATCAAAATTTAAAATCATGCTAATAAGTGCGATTGTTAACCTGCTGACCAACGTAGCTGTTTTCTTCATAACTCAGGTAATGCTGGAGCTTTGGATTTGGAAGTTATCTCCTCTTTAAACATAGTAACTGTATGTGAGGAAGGAGTGACAACTCTTGAACCATTACCTAAGACAGTAAAACTATTGAAGCGTGTTTAACTAACATGCAGTATTTCACTATGAAGGAAGTACACATGTGGGATTGTGGGACTGTGGGATTGTGGGACTAAACCAATTTAACATTCGATAAAGATTATCAACTACACAAATGTTTTTACATCTAACATAGTGGAACCATTGTGTAAGTAAGGGTATGATCTTGTACTATGTTGTGATAGGTCACTAGTAGTAAATGTCTATAATATGTCAGGTGGACATGTTACTAGCTGGAATCATTCCAACCGTAGCTTTGTATCTAACGCGTTAGACACAGTAGCTGATCAGGTAGTTATAGCAGATCCACCATATCAAAGAGTTATTGCGTATTCTCTCTATGGTGAGTCTCTACATCACATTCCCTGCTCTCATTGGAGTAGAGCCAGTACCACTTTGTGTGCTATAGACAATACCTGTGTTGTTATATCTAACCATAGTACATCTAAAGTATTTAGAGTGTCTCTGGAGGTGGTGTGGATTATCACTTCTATAAAGGATCTGCAAGGTCTGGTACTCTATGGTATGGAGGTTATGTATTGTTGGCTATTCCACAGCGCAAGGTGATGTAATCAATGCTACTACAGGTTAGTTAGTAATTACCCGGAATTGTCATTTGTGTGGAAGTTACATCATAAAACGGTTTAGTAATATTAATAATAGTTAATAGTTTATATATGCCTCATCTGTCTGTATTACACTTTATATAATTACTGTTTGAAAAACTTGCTTCTTCTCTCTGCCGAAAGAAAACAAACCATTATATGCACTGTAGGTACAATAATGGCTGCATTAGAGCACAATGCTATAGCTGATGGAGATAGTTCTATGCGTGGTTTGGGAGTATACAGTACCACCCTCATAGTGCCTAAATCTGCCACAGATGAAGTCCTCTTCTATTTGATGGAATAAGTTAACATTTGCTGTATAAGAATACATCATAACATCTCTCCATAGACTTATGTTTGTCATTTACAAATCCAAATCTGTAGACACATCTACATCAATGTAAAAATCAAACGTTATTGTACAGTGTCTCATAAAGTCAGATGCTTGTACCTTCAATGCGCATGAACGGTCTTAAAATAGTCTAGACGGTTTGCAAAGCGTCTCCTACATTGAAAATGATTGGGTAATTGAAGCGAAATAGCAGAAGAAACCACATTTAAAAATGAGCCAATTGATTATAATAAATGAATTTGCCCACATTAGCAGCTGTGGGATTTGTGCAATAAAACTGTGTTTCCTGTCTAACAATCGCAAATTTAGCATAGCATATAATTGTTTTGCGGATAATTCAGGTGGTCTAAAAATAATTTAGATGGTTTACAAAATTACAAGTGGTATGAATGCTTCAGAAAGGGTGTGAAATATTTTAAATTAGTCTGAACTGTTTTAAAATAATTTAAACTACTTTGAAATAGTAAGAAAAGTTTGCAAAGCACATGGCTTTCGAACCAAAGCGATTGCCATCATTTTCTTTATAGCCGCTATGCAACTTTACCAACATAGAAGTAGATCAATAGACATGCAGCAAATTAATTCCCTGCATAAGCAATTGTCGAATGTAATGTCTAAAATTAATTTTTCACAAACATAATCAAGTTGTATGTATAAGCTAAAATAGTATTAAACAAAGAGCGTTTAATAAATAAAAACAATCAATTATTTATTCAAAAAATTTTTACTGTTCAATGTAGAGTAAAACATTATCAATCCTAAATGGACAGGACATCTAAGATCAATAAAGCGAACCAGCAAATCGACTAGGATTTTCAAAGCGTATAAACGATTTCACAGAGCGTTCAGAAGATTTACAAAACTTCAGACTGTTTTAAAAGCATTTAAGCGGTTTGCTAACCTTTCAGACGATTTAAAACACAAAACGTTCTGAACCACCATATTATTTTATATTAGGTGCATTCAGTGTTATGTAATATTGTAGTAGACTTGCACCTTCTACTACGGACACAACAACGGCCAACTCTCTATGTGCTCTCCTTGCACAAACTCCACTCCTACTCCAAACACTAGGGTCTACCCCGAGATAGACGCTAACGACTCCACGGGGTCCACGACCCAGACACACTACACAGATATTAGAGATTAAATACTTTATTTCTCGAGTCTATTTAGTAATATAAGATGCGTACTACACAAAATCCATTTGACTTCTGCCTTGACAGTGCACCGCAGCTTCTTTTATAGGAGAAAACCACGAACTCTCACCCCCTTATTACGGGTGAGCCAATCATATGTAACAAAATAAATAATGCACAAATAAAAAAATACAATACAATGCATACAAACAGTATCATCCAATGATACAGCAAGCACATGTGCTGATAGCTCCGGCTCGTTCTCCAACCAATCACAAGGGAGTGCAAGTTGATGGTCCTTATAAAGCAAGCCTAGTTCCTTTGCTGCTGTTCCTAGGCACTCCAGACTCTCAAGGCAAGGAGAGGAAGGGAGTGGGGGGTGAGAGTCAGTTTAACCCCAAAAATCTCCCACAATATTTCTACCGTTGCTTACAATGAGGTAAGACTAGGGAAGGTAACAAATAAGTTTTGTGTACCGATAATAGCTGTGAAATGAAATAATTATTTACAAGTGTATAATATAGTTATTTATATCATTTGCTGTAAAACATTCAGGTATAGGCTATTGTAATATCGTATTTCATTTTAACTTTATTGGTCATTTACCGATTAGTGGTGCTGAGGCTAACTGAGGTAGTGAACGATTGGATTCTTAAAATCACTTCAACAGTTCAGTTTACATAACACTTACAAAGTAGCATTGATATTCAAATCCACCTGCTTACTTTGCTTCTGGCAACTTCTGGCTTCAGCTACTTCTCAACCTTCAGAATAACTTCACTGAGGAAACTGTGAATAGTTTGCCCTCCATCTGGGCCAAGTCCTGAACAACTTCACTAAGGGAACTGAATCAGTTTTATATTGAAAGAAGTTCATCTTACCTTGGCTATGGACAGAGAAGTGGCTCAAAGACCCCCAAAACTCAGCTGTCAAAATTTAAAGCCAGTCAGCTTTCCAGCTTATTGCTAACACAGTCACATGTTACATCATTAAACCATACAAATGAGATAAAATACTTTGTCACCCTGACCGTTGTACTGTTCTCTTGAGATCATTATTATATTACTATCATTCGTAAAACACCAGGTAGGCTTTTGATATTGATACTTGTGGTAAAACAGTGAAGCATGTTGTGCCTTGCGTACTCTGTTTCCTAAGCTCCTGATAAGGAAGCAAAGCATCAGTTATTGCCACTAAAATGACGTGGTTGACCAAACACTTAATAATAGTTCAGCCGATTCAGGCACACATTATGCGCGCATACCACAGTTGTAGTAATATTTATGATTATTATTCAGGCTCATGGAATGAGCCTTGGTGCTGCGGTGTAAAAACTGCCTTGTAATAGTCACAGTAATTTTGGTTCTATCCACTTGACATTGGACATTCTACAAGAGCGGTTGATATATTAAATTCTTGCACATGTTTGAGTGCCAACCACTGCATAGACATATGTAAGTATTTAACACAATATACAGTAAATTATATTATCTACACAGTATATGGTGCACCAGCTAAAGTGTATTTCTGGTATAAGAGGGAATCTGGTATAAATACTGGAAAGAGACAAATATTTGAGAATTCACAAATTTTAGTACTTCAGTTAGATTGAACTAGTAACTGCATGATGTGAGAGTTTGAGGTAAGCATTGCTTATGTGTTGTCTGTAGAGAGCATTTATAGTATGGAGGCAGCACTTATATAAAGTACAAGAACTTTTGTACCAAAAAACTGTCAGTTATGGTATCTTTGTAGAGATATACAATAATATGGCTGGCCATAGCAGCAGACAGATTATAGCAGAAGAAGATGAAGTTGAGGAACCTCTAACCACATTACAACAAGTTTGTGATGCGGATGAAGCTGATACGTGGTACGTGTCTGCTGCAGACGGAGATGATGCTGTAGCAATGGCTGACAATCTATTGGATGAAATACAAGCAATAGAGCAAAATCTTTAAGAATTTAAACTGATATCTACGATTGTTTTGTTGTCATCAAAAGTCCTTTGATAGTTTTTTACAGTCGGCCAACATTTCAACTGTATATATTAACTTATTTATATGTTTACTATAACTGTCTGGTAAGCCATTCCTTTGTATATGACATCCAGTTTTATGAAGTATTTTTGTGCAGAATATAAAATAAAACTGTATGATTTATAAAGATAGAGTGTGCTTTTTGTAGACGATCTCTACAACCCAGTGGTGATATAAGGATATCTTACATTGTTATAATCTCGAGAGACAGTTGTGAATTGTATTCGTCAGGGTCTGTCAACTCAATATACTAAAGGAATGTGATATCTTAAACACTTAAACATAAATCACCTTTCGCATTAGTTATGTTGGGGAGTGCAAAACGCACCAAGCGTTAACAAGGAAATTCCCACATCATTGATGATGTAATAACCATGGATGAAATATATAACAAGCATTGCCAGCTGCGGCTGCAAGATATAACTTGTGTCATGATCCAAATGTAGCCGTTTATAGGAGCAGCCATACTGCTCCAAAATTTTCAACATTTGGGTCTCGTAATCAATATCGTGTTCTTATCGGTTTTTATACCCTTAATCCACGGTTGAAGAGACTTCACTACTTTTGACAATTCAAATATTGTTATTTACTCTACCATATCCGCTCCAAAAACAAAAATGACCATGTCAACGATAACATGTCTGTAATCTTTGGCATGTGGCAAAAAGCTGTATTTAAATTTTGCTTTCGAATGATATTTTTTATTTCACCAACGGCGGATCTTTACTACTAAGTATATCCTGAGTGATATCTGCGGCAAAAGTTGTGATAAATCCAAGCCTGGTTTTGGCCTCACGTATTTCGGCTTTCTGGCAATCCTGTTATATTTCATCCATGGTAATAACCATATCAGCCCTGGATGATGAAGGCAAAACCCTAGGCCTCTCCACACACAGCGATTCACAATTTACAGCCACGAGTTTGGCACAATGAGAGAAGTTTTCCTCCGGTAGTCCGTTGCTGCACTCCACACACAACGATTATGCACATGACGGTGCTCATAGACGGTTTATAGTGAATGCATGGGCAGTCCATGGGCAGTCACTGCTGGGAAAACCAAGCAAGCGAGCGATTTACATTGACCAATCAGCGTCAGAGAAAAATCACTAATTGTGAGACCGGCCAACAAAAATCGAACATGCTTGATTCTAGACGATCGCGTCAAACGGAGGAAAATCAATTCGTTGAGGCTGAAATAAACAGCTGTTTTTCGATTTCGGTGCCAAAATCTCTGTGTGTGGAGGCCTTTACACGGCTCTGGAGTAGAGCCACTGTAGTAGAGCCACTGTAGTAGAGCCACTGTAGTAGGGCCACTGTAGTAGGGCCACTGTAGTAGAGCCACTGTAGTAGAGCCACTGTAGTAGAGCCACTGTAGTAGAGCCACTGTAGTAGAGCCACTGTAGTAGAGCCACTGTAGTAGAGCCACTGTAGTAGAGCCACTGTAGTAGAGCCACTGTAGTAGAGCCACTGTAGTAGAGCCACTGTAGTAGAGCCACTGTAGTAGAGCCACTGTAGTAGAGCCGCTGTAGTAGAGCCACTGTAGTAGAGCCACTGTAGTAACCCTTCTTTGGATGAGGTAAAACAGGATTGCCACATACTCTTTTCGGGTGTGTCTAATTTGGCGATTTTGTAACGACCGGATACATGTCACTTTTACAAATGGCTATATTTGACTCCTGATAATTGTAGTAGTAAAAATCTGTCATTATAAAGATTTAAAAACTTTAGGTTCAAAAGGATGTCAATTCACGGCTTTTGCAATGTTACCAATGATTGTGGATATATTATCTTTGACCTGGTCATTTTTTTGTAAGAATCGGAAACTGTAGACATAAGCAACTATGTTTGAATAGTCATAAGTAGTAAGCGATGCCCGCTGTGGATGAAGTTTCAAAAACTGAGAAGAACACGATAGTGAGTTCTGGGATATAAGATTACACATTAACAGGGGCGGACAACTGCGCAAAATGGCATTTACATGGCGACTCCCACAAACGGCTTCACTTTAATTGTGGTCAAAGTCATATTGAACGGCCGTAGCTGGAAACGCTGCTATACTTTATCCATGATATCAGCATAGATAACATAAAGACTCAGCCACACTAACGTGCTTTTTCAACTAAAATTCCTGATGAATTTAATGCGCGCATGTGTACGCTGACGAGCGTTCATTGTTTAACGTGTTTCATCGAAAGTGGAGCTGTTGATTTTCAACAATGCTCTGTGATTGGTCAATAAATTGAACAGCGAGTCCAACATCGATATTTCTGTGTATAGGTATAGAAGTTGCTGGCCGTCGCTGTGTAAGTATGTAAGACTGTCAGTGGAACTAGAGGTATGATACAGCAGTGTATCCCTGTATCACTTCTCTAGTGCCAGTGAAGAGAATATAAAAAGTATTTGTTAGTGAGTTTGCTATACTCAATATAATGTAATATTTATTGGTTCATTCACTTTGTGATGAGACAGGGAGGAATTGAATTTTCACTAAATATGATAGACAACTAAACAGAAAACTATCTATATATGTAATAGGCAATACATAATATGATAACTATAGATATAGATTGTTGATATACTTTTATACTCTGTTATACTTTTGGAAAGTACAAAGAAGGCCTACGCTAGAGGCACACGTCTTATGGAGTGTTGGACTTTAGTAATAAATAATATTGACTTGACTGCTGGAGTTAACTGCTACAGGCACTACTAACAAAAACAGTAGAGTAGAGAAGTGATGAAAAACTGATCCAATATACATCTACTGGAAGAAAAGAGTGGAAGTCATGTGCCAACATGTATTACTTATTTAACACTCAAACCATCCGCTAAAACAAAATGTGGCTTTCTGTGACTTGTCTCCCCTGAACTTATCGAAACTGTCTTTGGTTTAATTGAGACCAAATGACAGAACCTAAATCCTGATATTACAGTCTATCAGCTGTTTCTACAGCAGTTTTCAGCTCTCCAAGTGTAGTAGAAATAGGAATACATAAAGCGGACAAACACGCTCTAAGACCGACTAACGGAGAGACTAAACAGACAGACTCACAGACAGACTCTCAGACAGACACACAGACAGACACACAGACAGACTCACAGACAGACTCACAGACAGACAGACAGACTCACAGACAGGCACACAGCTAGATGCACAGACAGACAGACAGACACTTCTCACACTTGTATATACAGATTAGATAAACCATACACTATCCAACCTTCAAAACCAGAGATTTTACAATAGCCCAGCTAGCAGTACCAATTTAATAACTTGGCGGGAATAACAAAATTTTTTGCAATAATCCATTGCTCTTTCCAACTCAATCAACATGCTTTAGACTTTATTCATGAATAACCATAGATCTACACTTGGTAATTTTAGCTAAAAAACTTTCATCTATTTAATTAATCGTTCAGGTTGACAAAATACTGCTTTGTACGTTACAAGTTTTCGTTACTGAATTATACAATCGTCAGAATACATACTTTTAACATCTTTTGTAGATAGCAAAGTGCCTGAGTTAGAGCACAGTCTATAGCTACTTGGTCTATAGCTAATTTATAGGTCAATAGTAACAATTTTTCTGTGCCGAAATTTAATGAGAAGAAAATTTGTTTCGCTAAATAGATGAGGAAGAAAAGAAAGATGTCTGCACACATTATTTTTTTACGGAGTATATGCGTACTTTACAGACTTGTATATCAATGTATTAGATATGGTACATTTGTATAGTCTAGTACATGTTGTTACACTACAATGTATTACTGCCGGTCATACTTTGTGATATGAAATGTGTGAGATGTCAGTTGTCTGGCTAGTTGTCAGCTAACATATCTAATATAATTAGTAGCTTTAGTTCCATAAGTAGAGTCGGACCTGCACTCCTCATTTACCAATGCAGAAATGTTGGCTATATCTGAGGCTGTAGATAAATAACAGTTATCATTGGTAGTCATTTACAGTATCCTTTATCATTGTTATAAACTTTGACAGAGGAACAACAAAGCTAGTAACATTGCAAACAACTAATTGTACATCATCAGATTGAACATGGTTGGTTTACTCCTTCAATCTCTTCAAAGAGAAGACAACTTCTACTAAACTAGTATTTGGTGGTATTTGAGAGTTGTGCCCTCTACAAGCTTCTATACAAACATCGGTATAAAATAATTATTCTGAGGACAACATCCACTTAACATTTCTACTCCCATTACTTGAAAGGCTAGATGAGCTGTATACACCAGCTTGTGCTGCTTTATTTATCTACTTGTGTACTGGAGTCCATTGACCAAGAGAACACGACTCTAACATTTATTGATTATTTAATTAGCCGACCATAATGTAGCGTATTGATTAGTGGAGCGTATCCTGTTGTACTCTCATTCACTCACTAGACAATTGACACAGCTTAGCTGTCTAATGCGGAGATTGATGGGTTCTCCATCTTGGTCACATCATATATGATAGAAAGAGAGCAGGTAGGACCTGTCTAGCAGGTAAATACTTCCCCTTAATTAGCTGATAACATATCTTATTTGTTGGGTGTCATTATATGCCAATAGTCAAAGTACCATATGGTAGAGTCAGACAAACCATTGCTAGTTCGCTAGTAAGTCAGTTAGTTCACTTCCTAGTTACTAAAGCATGCTAGTACATTATCACCAATACCACCAAATACTGTTTTGTTTGTCAGTTGCCAGAGCGATGGCGGATGAGCCAATCACAGTTGAATGTGGATTTTGTCTGAGGAAAGATGATGAACTATCAAGTCCTAAAACTCTACCCTGTACACATGTACATTGCCTGCAGTGTCTGACTGGTTATTATATGCAGCATGATATGTTGATGTGTCCTACACAGGATTGTGGGTAAGTCTCTGTATTTGTTATATTTAGTAACCAAATATATGATAGAGCTGTTATAGAGGGGATGGATGTATATTGGTTGTAATTACTTTGTATGTATGGGCAAGTGTTACTGTGTACTACATATTACCTACATATATATTACTTACATGTACGTTACCTGCATATATATTACTTACATATATACTACCTACAGACACATCACTTACATACATGTTACTTACATATACATACAGAGAGGTAATACAAGAATCACCAGATACTCTCCCATCATATAATATAACAGGAGAAGACAATAAATGGTGTGATGTTTGTACAGACAAACAACCAGCTGTCGGATATTGCACAGTTTGTTGTAACAAGCTCTGTGATAAACATGTACAGGTAAGTTATATATTACACTACATATGTACAGTAACAGGATGTGATGTAATAGATACGTGTATGTACTTTTGATAACGATTGCAGACTATCACAAACAATATTTTGTATTTATGCAATAGTCACACGATGACAAGGTGGGCTCACATCATAAGATAACTATAGATGAGTATAGATCTCAGGCTACAAAGACACAGATAAGAAACTGTACTATACATAACAACCAACCATATACTCAAGGTTGTATGCAATGCCTGACTATAGTCTGTATGGAATGCATAGATAGCTTAGACAAATGCGATAAAGGTATGTTACACGTGTAATATATTATTGGTATTATATATTACGTGTGGAGACAACAACATATACTACCTGTACATACATATCAGGTATGTTATCAGCTGCTGTACTGTAGGTACATCACATGACCTGATGCCACTAGATAAATTGGTGACCTCTCTAATAAGACAACATATCAGTGCACAGTTGTTGGCTAAAGAGCAACAGTATGAGAAGTTATTTAAATTGACGTCTAAAACAAAATCTTATTATGATAATAAAACTGAAGAAATGGTTCTACTCATTCATCAATCAAGAGATTCACAGGTTGGTATAATATACATGTGATGTGTTCTCTCTATGTCTATGTTCTATACATGTGATGTGTTCTCTGTATGTCTATGTTCTATACATGTGATGTGTTCTCTGTATGTCTGGTTTGGATAGAGAAAATGGATAGCTGAGAATATAACCTAAAGTGCCGCCATCCACCAATATTTTAGTTTCATCCTCCGCTTCCTTGCCTATTCCACTCCAATTCAGATCTGTTCAATTGTTTCTATCTTTTTATTGTTTTCGTTCACCTTCCCCTTATCTCCTCCACAGCCTCTTCATAAATCTCAATATACTTGTTTCTCTTTTCTTTTCCAAACTTCCATTCTATCTTTTCCTCTCTGTTTTTTACTCTCTCATGTACATGGTCTGATTCCTCTTCTTTCAATTCTCCCCTTCATCTTTTCTTTCTCCTTTTTTTCTCTATTTCCTCTACTCACCAAGAATTTCCTTTACTTTTGTCTTATTGCGCCAATTTTTCTTTTGCAAACCTCTTTCTCTTCCATTATTCTTTGCTAACCTGTGGATACAAGTATTTGTTTTACCAAGTTTTTATTTCCTTACATAAAAGAAATTGCAGAAAAATTTGGTGATTGAAATAAAGAGACAACTTTAATGCAGGTGGATGTGGATCAGACAAAGTATCAGACAATAGAAGATGAGTTGGTAGAGAAAAGACAAAAGTCAAGTGTTGAATTGGTCGAGTTTATGGAAGAAATTGTACTTAAACAGTGGACTCAACTGATAAATCATAGAAAGATGACAGAGTCTCGTTTGAGATGTAGTCATCAGGTAAATGATAATTGCTTTTCTTTCACCAGGTGTTCGCATAGTAGTAAGGGGGGGGGGGGGGAGGGGGGTGATGAGGGAGCGCTGTCATTAACTAACTTTCATAATTTATGCTGATTCTATTGCTAAATCTGTAAGTTGTATTGAATGTTAAACTCTGCTTCTATTTGGAAAGACATTCATTTATTGCTGTGTCAACTACGGTGTTATCTATAATGTTACCTATATGAGGTTTTCACTGTGTAGGTAGATATTGTAAAAGGACTCAAAGACTTGAAGGAAGAGACACACAAACTGGTTGAAGAAGAACTACCTAAACTACAAATTACAACTAATGTGAAACTAAAGAGACTGGGTGAGTGATTTGATTGGTCGGTTTACGATTAAATATGATATATTCACTTCCTGTATGTTGTACATGCTTTATATTACGCATTACTTATTGTACAACATATGCAGTACAAGGTGTGTGTATGATATTATAAGAGTTTTGTATTGTGTACCAGAACATTTTTTATTCACAAATGTAATTGTAATGCTCTGTAGATGACAGTGAAACTGTGCAGTTGGAAATTGTCCCCTCCTCACACATTGTAATTGCATGGGAGGAAGAAGTGACAACTCTTCAACCATTACCTCAGACTATAAAACTATTGAAACGTGTTAAACTAACAGGTAGTCCTATGTCAGTATTTCACTACAAAGGAAGTACATACGCGGGATTGTGGGATCATACGGTTTCAAAAATCGACAAAGATTATCAACTACAAAAATCTTTCATTTCCACATCTAACATAGTGGAATGTTTAGCCATATATAAGGACAGACTTTATTTGTTGAATCGTGAGAGCTCACCTGTGGTGAATGTGTATGACATGTCAGGTAGACACATTGCAAGATGGAAACACCCTCACCATTCTTGTATGACTAACACCATGACTGTAGTAGCTGATCAGGTGGTCATAGCTGAACCAAGGCACCAGAGAATAACTGTATATTCTCTCTCTGGTCAACTTCTGCGCCATGTTCCCTGCCCTATGCTTAGTAATGACGGTATCTATGTCTGTTCAGTAAATAATACTTCCATAGCTGTATGTAACAGTGATACATTTAAAGTTATTAGAATGGACATCGTAACCGGAAAGGTTATGTGGAACAGTGTTTTTGCACAAAAACCGCAAGGCTTGGTACGCTACAAAAGTTACATCTTGCTCGCCCTACACAACAATCCAAAAATCCAGGTGTTAAATGCCACAACAGGTTAGTTATAACTATCAAAGAAAATTGTAGTTTGTTTTATATAATGCCAAATACTAGAATGTCTGGGTTGTCTTCACTTTAATTAGGATAGAAAGAACAAACTTATAGACATTATTTGTAAGAGTTGTATATTGTATGATTGGTATTGTTTGTTAAAGTGTTTTTTATATTTTGCCATTCATGTAATCCTGTGCCCTTAACTTGTCCACTGCACCGAGGTCAATGTTTTTGTGAAAAAAAAACATACCTTTGTGTAGAAACATGCTAGAGAGTGAAATTTTTGTGGTGGGTCAATTTCAAGTTGCTTTTTCAAATGACGTATCAGCTGCTGAGCTCATGAATTCACTGACTTAGAGATAACAATTTTGTGGGAATGCTAATGGAAAACTTAGAGACAAGCGTTTGATTGAGCTTGGTTACAAACCTCACAGACTTTGATATCATTCAATTGCATTATCAGACTACGTATAGTACTATGTACACTTTGTAGGTACAGTTGTGTCTGAGTTAGAACATAGCAAGGTAGCTACGAGATATTTACCTAACTTGGCGGTATTTGGTGACACGCTTGCTGTGCCAATGAATGATGATAACGAAATTCTCTTCTACTCAATAGAGTAAGAATTGAATAAGATTAAATGTTGCGGAAAGAGAAGACAACTTAAATCTGTGTACACTTTCAGTTTCATATGCCCGATGAAATCTTGCATATCTGTGTGGTTTGTACCCAGTGTTATACACCTAATGTTGTGGTACATTCTAGTGAAATGTATGGCAGCAAGTGATACTTGCTACTGGAGGGAAATAGTACAATAATAATATGATGGTTGCCTACAATATTCTACTATGGTACATTTCAGTTACCAAGGGTTACTAACATACTTATAGTTCTGCATATTTTATTATATAATAAAAATTTGAAATGTAAATTACTGATACAAATGGAGCAACATTAGCTGGTACTTAATTTGCATTTACTTTCTATTTAGAAATCGTGTGGTTAGCGAAACTTATAAATATGTACTAAAAAGGTTCTATCGTATTTAAAAGGTGACAGCAAGTTTATTTCTATTTCTACTAGATAAGTAAAATGGTGATTCCATTATTACTCTTTCTCAAATAAAAGCTTTCAATCTTCAATATCATTAATGCACGAAATATTTGCATCAATAAATCATCTTGTTATGAAAACAAAATGAAGCGTTTAATTCATTTTTTTGGGCCTGGATTGCAGTTGTTGGTTTTCATACCGCGCGTATCAGTCACAAGTTTCTGAAACAACGTCGGGAATTTTTGTTATTGCTTATGGTGCCAGGCGTAAAAGAATGAGGACGGGGAAGACATTCCATTTTAGAAGAACGCGGTGGCTCATTACAGGCAGTCAATGTCACTTCTGCAACTTGACCAAATACCAAACCAGATAGCAAGTTTATTTTAAATAGCATTTTAAGGATTGCAATCTCAAAGTGATTTAGTTTTAATCAACCATCACAAACAGTGATCTGACAGTGGAAGAAAACATTTAGATTGCAAATAAAACCAATTATTTGGTCACAGAAATCATTCAGTACAACCATTTGACGCTACTTACGGTGAAGTGAGACAGAACTTGCAAAAGTATAAATAACAAATGCCGACAAAATAAACAGGAAGTTGTTGGTTTTTTTATATTGTTCAAAAAATCTTAAATCAGCCATTTTACATACACCATCAAAAGCACTTTGATGTTAAGGACATACAATGGTCGATATGAGTAAATGATTTTTGTTTAAATGAAAAATGAACACATACTACCAGATTGGTGGCATAAGAGTTACCATGATTTTGCGGCCGGCCATGTTGTATTGTATTTATAAGGAGGATAGGCAGTATTATGTAATATAATTGTATTGCAGAGAAGCCATATTAGAAGCATAAATACACTGAGGGAGAAATGTACAGACATGCACAAACTGACAAGTAAAACAAACAGTGGTTACAGTTATCAGAAACGATGCCAACAAAATGAAGTGCAAGAAGTGCAAATCATCAATGACCTTTGCCTTTCCGTCCCTTTTTTATCCGTTTCCGTACGACAGTGGAGGACTTTTCCTCCGTGTCGCTGTCAGAAGCGGCGGCACCTCTTTTAGATCTACTTTTAGCCTTAGCCTCTTCCTTACACTCCTACAACAACATGTAATTGATATAATGAATGTGTACAAGAGATCATTGTGCACTGTTAAACAATAGTAGAGTATCTATCTAACCATTGCAGCAATGCGTTGGGCCTCAGCCACGCGCTCCTGTAGCTGCATCACCTCTTCCTCCTCAGTCTTAAACAGTGGCATCTTCTTACCAATCAGCTGTTCAATACGTTGGAACAGTTCCACATCGTACCTGTAATGTATCAAAAGTTTTATGAAACTGATATATATGACAAGAGAGAACGACTCACGGATATAAAAAGCCCAAGCCCAGTTCTACTTACTGTGTTACGAATGTGATAGATTTACCGGCCCTTCCAGCTCTGGCTGTTCTACCCACTCTATGTATGTAGTCCTTGGAGTGAGTGGGTATGTCAAAGTTAATAACTACATCAACGTGTGGAATATCTAGACCTCTGCAATACAGTAGTATACGATAGTATGACAACAGAACAATAGCATACGTTTACTACATGTAATATAATGCAGCAAAGGACCTATACAACTTGTACATATATAACCATAGAGCTATACAACTTGTACATATATAACCACAGAACTATACAACTTGCACATATATAACCATAGAACTATACAACTTGTACATATATAACCACAGAACTATACAGCTTGTACACACATAACCATAGAACTATACAGCTTGTACACACATAACCATAGAACTATACAGCTTGTACACACATAACCATGGAGTTATACAACTTGTGTATATATAAGCATCATGAGATAAGACAGAGGATAAAGAAAATACATTACCTGCTAGCGACGTCTGTGGCTATCAAAATGGATCTTGATTTAGCTTTGAACTTATTTAGTGCACCCAGACGTTTGGCCTACAAAGTAAGGTGCTATTGTGACAAACAAACAACAGTGGAATTGTTGTGTTGAACTCTATTAGCAGCGAATGACTTTAATAGTGGGGGATAACTCCAGCAGTAATAACACTCCACAAGTGGGGGATAACTCCAGCAGTAATAACACTCCACAAGTGGGGGATAACTCCAGCAGTAATAACACTCCACAAGTGGGGGATAACTCCAGCAGTAATAACACTCCACAAGTGGGGGATAACTCCAGCAGTAATAACACTCCACAAGTGGGGGATAACTCCAGCAGTAATAACACTCCACAAGTGGGGGATAACTACGGCAGTAATAACACTCTACAAGTGGGGGATAACTCCAGCAGTAATAACACTCTACAAGTGGGGATAACTCCGGCAGTAATAACACTCCACAAGTGGGGGATAACTCAAACAATCATAACACTCCACAAGTGGGGGATAACTCCAGCAGTAATAACACTCCACAAGTGGGGGATAACAATCTAATAGTGGGAGATAACTCTGACAAAAAATTGGAGCTTTTCTTCAACTAATAAAAAAGCCATTTTGTTGCAGATCTCAAAATTATTTCATAAACTCTATCACAGTTGAGCGTGTGAACAAATAATTATTAACAGCAACTATTCAATTGATAACATAATACAGGGTTAACTCACCTGAGCCATTTGTCCATTGAGAGGAATAGCTGTGAGACCAAGATTTCTGAGCATATACGATACACGCTGGGTGTTGGCACAAGTCGCACAGAATATTATACAAGAGTTACCCGCAAGTTCATTCAGTACATACACTAGATATGTGTCCTACAATACACAGTACATACACTAGATATGTGTCCTACAATATACAGTATATACACTAGATATGTATCCTACAATATACAATATATACACTAGATATGTGTCCTACAATATACAGTACATACACTAGATATGTGTCCTACAATATACAGTACATACACCAGGTATGTGTCCTACAATATACAGTATATACACTAGATATGTGTCCTACAATATACAGTACATACACCAGGTATGTGTCCTACAATATACAGTATATACACTAGATATGTATCCTACAATATACAATATATACACTAGATATGTGTCCTACAATATACAGTATATACACTAGATATGTATCCTACAATATACAATATATACACTAGATATGTGTCCTACAATATACAGTATATACACTAGATATGTATCCTACAATATACAATATATACACTAGATATGTGTCCTACAATATACAGTATATACACTAGATATGTATCCTACAATATACAATATATACACTAGATATGTGTCCTACAATATACAGTATATACACTAGATATGTATCCTACAATATACAATATATACACTAGATATGTGTCCTACAATATACAGTATATACACTAGATATGTGTCCTACAATATACAGTATATACACTAGATATGTGCCCTACAATATACAGTATATACACTAGATATGTGTCCTACAATATACAGTACATACACTAGATATGTGTCCTACAATATACAGTATATACACTAGATATGTGTCCTACAATATACAGTATATACACTAGATATGTGTCCTACAATATACAGTATATACACTAGATATGTGTCCTACAATATACAGTATATACACTAGATATGTGTCCTACAATATACAGTATATACACTAGATATGTGTCCTACAATATACAGTATATACACTAGATATGTGTAACACAATATACAGTATATACACTAGATATGTATCCTACAATATACAGTACATACACTAGATATGTGTCCTACAATATACAGTACATACACTAGATATGTGTAACACAATATACAGTACATACACTAGATATGTATCCTACAATATACAGTACATACACTAGATATGTGTAACACAATATACAGTACATACACTAGATATGTGTAACACAATATACAGTATATACACTAGATATGTGTCCTACAATATACAGTATATACACTAGATATGTGTCCTACAATATACAGTATATACACTAGATATGTGTCCTACAATATACAGTACATACACTAGATATGTGTCCTACAATATACAGTATATACACTAGATATGTGTCCTACAATATACAGTATATACACTAGATATGTGTCCTACAATATACAGTACATACACTAGATATGTGTCCTACAATATACAGTATATACACTAGATATGTGTCCTACAATATACAGTATATACACTAGTTATGTGTCCTACAATATACAGTATATACACTAGATATGTGTCCTACAATATACAGTATATACACTAGATATGTGTCCTACAATATACAGTACATACACTAGATATGTGTCCTACAATACACAGTATATACACTAGTTATGTGTCCTACAATATACAGTATATACACTAGATATGTGTCCTACAATATACAGTATATACACTAGATATGTGTCCTACAATATACAGTACATACACTAGATATGTGTCCTACAATATACAGTACATACACTAGATATGTGTAACACAATATATACACTAGATATGTGTCCTACAATATACAGTATATACACTAGATATGTGTCCTACAATATACAGTATATACACTAGATATGTGTCCTACAATATACAGTATATACACTAGATATGTGTCCTACAATATACAGTATATACACTAGATATGTGTCCTACAATATACAGTATATACACTAGATATGTGTCCTACAATATACAGTATATACACTAGATATGTGTCCTACAATATACAGTATATACACTAGATATGTGTCCTACAATATACAATATATACACTAGATATGTGTCCTACAATATACAGTATATACACTAGATATGTGTCCTACAATATACAGTATATACACTAGATATGTGTCCTACAATATACAGTATATACACTAGATATGTGTCCTACAATATACAGTACATACACTAGATATGTGTCCTACAATATACAGTATATACACTAGATATGTGTCCTACAATATACAGTATATACACTAGATATGTGTCCTACAATATACAGTATATACACTAGATATGTGTCCTACAATATACAGTATATACACTAGATATGTGTCCTACAATATACAGTATATACACTAGATATGTGTCCTACAATATACAATATATACACTAGATATGTGTCCTACAATATACAGTATATACACTAGATATGTGTCCTACAATATACAGTATATACACTAGATATGTGTCCTACAATATACAGTACATACACCAGGTATGTGTCCTACAATATACAGTATATACACTAGATATGTGTATACTATAATACATACAATATATATAAAACTTTGTAAACGATGCAACAAGCAGAAGGTTTCAACTCTAACAGAGGGACAAATTACAAGGTAGATGTACTTTATATTTAGGTAAAGGTACCTGGTATTTAGGTAGAGGTACCATGTATTTAGGTAGAAGTACCTTGTATTTAGGTAGAGGTACTTTATATTTAGGTAGGGTTACCTTATACTTAGGTAGAGGTACCTTGTATTGAAGTAGAGGTACCTTATATCTAAGTAGAGGTACCTTGTATCTAAGTAGACGTACCTTGTATTTAAGTAGACGTACCTTGTATTTAACTGGTATGAAGACATAGAACTGCTGTAGCTTGTCCACAGTCTGGTACTTGCTGGAGACTTCCACCTTGACTGGATCCTTGAGGGAAGCTCTTTGTAGTTTCTGTACTTTCTTAGTCATAGTGGCGGAGTATAGATATGTTCTTCTCTCTCTGGGTATCGCTTTCAGTATTTTATCTACCTCCGCTTCAAAGTCCATGTTTAATATCCTGTCGGCTTCATCCATAACCTGCAGTGTGTGACAACCTATAGTGTATGACTACCTACACTGTATGACTGTCCACAGTCTATAACTACCCACAGTGTATGACAATCTACAGTGTATGACATCTGCAGTGTACGACTAGCTAGAGTGTATGGCCAGATTTGCTGGTGAATTCTCAATTTTTTCAAGGATTTTGTTAACAAATTACAAAAAAACGTTCCTTCTACTATTCCGATGTTATCAGGGGCGTTTTGAGTTAAAAATCCAACCCCCTAACAAAATAGAACCGCGCGAAGCGCGAACAATTTTTTGTTAGGGGGTTGGAGGAATTTGTTAGGGGGTTGCCTGTTAGGGGGTTCACTATGAATGTTAGGGGGTCGAGTTTTATTATTCTCATACTATATTATTATTTATTAGCCAATCATTATTCTTTTTTTTCAATTTTTGTAGTTTATTAATGATGATAACAATTATTATTATTTTATTATTTATTTATTTATATGTGTTTTATTATTTTGACTATTTACTGTTATTATTAATATATTTTTATTTATTATTTTTTTAATATTATAATAATTATAAATAATAATATAATGTGACTGCTTCAAATTATTAACTGTTATTTATAACAATTATTATAAATAATAATAATCATCATAATAATAATAATAATTATATAATAATAATAATAATTAATTAATAACAATCTAATGATTCCAAATAATAGTAGTAGTGAAGTGGGGGAAAATCTAATCATTATTAATTATAATAATAGTTACAGTAGTAGTAATAATAATTTTAACCACCAAGCCACATACAGACAGTTGTTAGTTGTTGCATAGCAGCTTTATTTGCGTGTTGTTTAATAAGGTAATGAAATATTTCTTTATGGTAGAGCTTTCATCCAAAAGCACGAATATTCATTTATTTGATTGGTCAACCATATGTTCATGAGCCAATGATGTGCCTTGTTAGTTTTTAGATAACTTTATTCTTTTATTACAAGGGTGGGTCAATGTCAATCCACAAAAGAGTAAAAGCATGTAGTTGAACTAGGTCTATGTTTCATGTTGTAATGCTAAGATAACTCCAAACAATCATCATAAGAAAACTCAATCCCCGCAAACCAAAACAATACCCGACAAATTTGACCCCCTAACGTTAGGGGGTTGGGAGTTGTACCCCCGACTGTTCGGGGGGTCGGGGGTACTCAATACGCCTCTGGATGTTATGCCATTAGATAATAGCCAAAAATAAACAGACCGAGCCTTGTTTGAGCTTTACCATCATGAATTCAGTTAATAGTTTTTCCAACTAAAACTTTAGCTAACTAGAGACCAGATACACTAACTTATTAAACAGCGTTATGTCTCCAATATGGGGGGGGGGGTGAGCTGTTTACTCATCTGTGGAAAATTAAAAGCTGAAGATTTTTGATTTTTAGTTTTAAAATTGAATGGGGAATTTTCTTGTGCATTTTACAGTATCACAAATGTTCAGGTGGCAAATTTTAATTTCACTTACCTAAAAAGGGGAGTATTTACACCCCTGTGGCTAACATATGGCCGGAAATTTGTAAATCTTAGCATGAAATTTCACAGTCACAAGAATTGTTACTGCTGTAAAAAAACACAAGGCTTACCTTGATATTTATTTTGTTTTTTCTTCAAAATAGGGGTGCGATTACACCCCTGTGGCGGGTGGACGCCTTAAAATTTGCAAATTTTAAAAAACAAATTTGAAAGCACCATAGTCTTTTATTCCCTAGGTAATTTTATTGAAACTTTTTAACAAGGCTTACTTTTTATGATTTCTATGGTATGAGTGTCAAATGCATTTTGCAATTACCCATATAACTATACAACTTACACTTATAATTATACGACTTACACATATATAGTTATACGACTTACATATATAATCATACAACGCACACATATAGTTACATAACTTACCAAGAACTTAAGACTCCTCAGGTTAAAACCTTTAGTGTTCTCTAGATGGTCTACAAGTCTACCAGGTGTAGCTACAACCAATATACATTACTTCAGTGAACCAGCAGCTATCTCTGTATGCAAACCCTAACAAGTTCATTAGACTTTTCTGTTAATAGTTTGATTTGGTATAAAAACTTGACATACTTATTACACATGCACACAATTAATAACGATATAGAAAAATCTCAGAAGTGATGAGTGAATTATTCGGTAGCATTTATCTGACAGACCTAAAATTACTGTGGTGGAGGCAACTTCGTTTAAACAGTTTAATTGAAATATAATAGAATTTCAGATTTTTTTTCTTATTGATGCACCAATTAATTGTAAAACAGATGAAGCAGCATTAAAGACTTAGAGACCTTCCTGTTTTATAACTTTAATTGAAAAAAAATTAAAATCTTTCATATTTATAGTTTTAATTACTACAGTTTAGGACCCAACGTTATGGTCATGTATAACTTTACTAGTTCTAATGTGTGTCACTCAATGTGTGTCACTCAATGTATGCAACTCAATGTGTGCCACTCATTGTGTGTCACTGAATGTATGTCACTCAATGTATGTCACTCATTGTGTGTCACTCAATGTATATCACTCAATGCGTGTCACTCAATGCGTGTCACTCAATGCGTGTCACTCAATGTGTGTCACTCAATGTATGCCACTCAATGTGTGCCACTCAATGTGTGCCACTCAATGTGTGTCACTCAATGTGTGCCACTCAATGTATGTCACTCAATGCGTGTCACTCAATGTGTGTCACTCAATGCGTGTCACTCAATGCGTGTCACTCAATGTGTGTCACTCAATGTATGCCACTCAATGTGTGCCACTCAATGTGTGTCACTCAATGTGTGCCACTCAATGTGTGTCACTCAATGTGTGTCACTCAATGTATGCCACCCAATATGAGTCACTCAATGTGTGTCATTCAATGTGTGTCACTCATTGTGTGATGAAAACTTGCTTCATGCACAGATATTCTGATTAAAATAAAACTTATGCATTGAAAAACTATAATTTTCTTTAGGAGTTATCTGCACTACAATAATGTCAGGGTTGTCAGATAAACGCGACTGAATTATTCATCACCAGTATATCGCACGTCTCTAGGACACAACATATTGTGAGCATATGTTAATAGATACTTCCATATGTGGTTATGTGGTAGATAATCTAATAAAGGGAAAAGGGGAGATAACTAAGAATTTAGATCAAGCGCATCTACATAACTCACCAATGATAATATGAGGTTTCTTAGCCAAAGCCATAGCCTGTGATACCATGTCCATACCTCCCACAATGACAGCTACAAGAAACGGGTATATAATGGTGAGTGGGAGTGGAGACATAGGGTGACGTTTATTTCCAAGCAGTTCATTTAGATTTTGGATGGAAAAAAGGAAGTAACTCCATATATATTTATTATCAGCGATTCATTTATTATATCTTTAGTATAAGACTGTTATCAAAGCAGTTGCAGCAGTATTATAGTATAACTTTTATCTGGCTACACATAACATAATGATATGTATTGTTATGGGAAACATGACATCTGTGTGACTTGACAATTTCATCATAACAATTAATTAACAATAATAATTAATCATTATATAATAAATATCATAATCACGTGCAACAATGGTATCATTATAAATAAACTGGCCATTATGACATTATGAAAGGAGAATCGTTTTGATTGAGAATCAGAGGTATATTATTAATATAAAGTGATGAATAATAATTATATATATGGAGTTATTCACTCTAATCCATCCAAGACCTAAATGAACTGCGTGGAAATAAACATCACTGAGACATACGGCAGCTAGAGGTAAGGCAAATCTTTGCACTGACTGCCATATAATTATTTTTAGGGGTAATCGTGTAAATCACTTTGGTTAAATAAACAAATATAATGTGGCCAGTGTAACAAGATTGCATCAGCGCATAGCAGGGATCTTTGAGGCTCAGTATCTACACTGCGCTCAGCTTAGAAGAGCTTCCTATTATGAATACAAACTATTGGTTCATTTGAAAGCAAAAACACGTTCTGCTGATGTACTACTGGCAATGTGATTGTTACCGCTGGTGATGTTATTGAGAATATCCGTGACCTCAATAGATTCACATTACCACTGATGACTTATCACCATAAAAAGAAAGGAAGGTAACTCAAAGAAGCTTAGAGTACATACCACACTTTATACCAATAGTTGTACCGAGGGCCTCAAACTGCTCAGATATCTGATAGGCCAGCTCACGAGTGGGAGTTAGAACTAAGGCAAACAGCTTCTGAGGAGTCTCCAGCAACGCTTGAAGGATTGGCAGCGCAAACGCTCCTGTCTTACCAGAGCCTGTCTCAGCCAAGCCAATGACATCTTTACCTGAGGTATATCGGTGTGATACAGTGTGTGAAATAATAAATAACACTCTATGACCTATCAACAATAGCAAGAGTTAGATACCACTAATATTAATTCCATAGAGCCATGCATCAGTAAAACTCTAACTATTAACATTCAATAGAGCTACACATCAGTAAAACTATAACTATGAACATTTAATAGAGCTATGCATCAGTAAAACTATAACTATGAACATTTAATAGAGCTATGCATCAGTAAAACTATAACTATGAACATTTAATAGAGCTATGCATCAGTAAAACTATAACTATGAACATTTAATAGAGCTATGCATCAGTAAAACTCTAACTATGAACATTTAATAGAGCTATACAGCGGTATAACTACAAATGTGAACATTCAATAGAGCTATACGTTATTTGGTAGTTATAATAAAGCAATCAGAGTTAGCTAGAGCAACGGACATCCCATAGAGCTATCTACCAATCATAGAAAAAAACTTACCTTCTAGAGCAACAGGAAGTGCTTCAACTTGAATCTTTGATGGAATTTTCCATTTTAATTGTTCACAAGCTTCACATAGTACATCCACCAAACCCTAATCATACAACAAACCATTAAATTGATGCAAGCAAGTGACATCACAATGCAACTAGTGCGCTGGACTCAGAACTAGGTCATTGTGCTGTTACACATTGTCACTCAGGAATGGAGTTTTTAGAATGCAGTTGAAATACTACTGGTTGCTGTACTTCATATGGGCAGTGAGACACCAGATATCTAACTCCAAGTACATAATAGACCTGCACAGAAATAGGGTAACAGTTGGACACGAGACACGTGAGTTCAATGACATGATATCTGTATGCAATCAACCAATCATCTCAAGCTCTGATGTGCAGAAAGACTGGGAATGTGATAAAGAGATCATTGGTGAGCTAGGATATCCCTTAAGGACGATATGTTACTCAAGTTGTCTGCCGGGGTATTTTAAACTCCACGGAACTTCAGATAAAATAGAATGCGTCGACAGAAAACCTCAGTATGGACAAATAGCTCGAGAGTGGAACCCTAAACCTTTATTTTGCAAAGCTGGGACGTGTGATACATTATATATAAGAGATGAAGGACTGTTGAATGGTCGATGGCTGCCAGAGAAATGCGTTTTGCAACAAAAGGTGATGGCGAAAACTGTTTGTAGATACATTTGTGACCATCCATTAAATATAGTAAAACAGAGCAGTGTATCTGTCATATGTACAGGTCATAGCGGATGGGAATGGCAGAACGATGGGGGCAAATGCATCGCCCACAACAACGAAAATTTAAAACATCTCAAACATATAAATCTTGAAAATACACAAGAAATTGGTCATAAAGATTTCATCGACTACGGCGATTATAACATACCAGAAGAAAACTACATCAACCCTGAATACACTCCACATAAAGACATAACTTTGTCAAAAAAACCAAAACTAAAGATGCGACTGAACGAAGCAAAGACAGTAATAGAAACACCCGATGGTGCACAACAAGGTAGCACCGGACAATCAAGCATTGGCCAATTTAAAAAAAATTTACAAAAAGTATTTGAAGGAATAAAAGGTATGTATCACGAATCCTCTCCTGTGGCAGCGATTTCCTTCTCGCTGTTATTGATAATCATCATAGCTTTATTACTAATAGTAATAATCATTAGTTGTATGAAAAAAAAATCGACCAAATATGCACTAATTGATGAAAAAGGAAATCAACTCTTGCCAAGGAGTGATCATAACTACAACAATAACTCATCACAAAATGGTACAAAACCATTGCCACAACAGTGCTGTGGCCATAGTTTACCTGGCCACCACCACACGACGTGTCACAGGAAGCACAAACGCCTATCCAGGCAGCGACAGCTCGAGTATCTTTCAAGTGAACGCAGCAGTGACTGCACATCAAATGAATCTGACGAGCCTTTGTTAAAAAGAACGAAGGTAAAAAAGACAAAAAGAATAAAAGGTATTCAATTATTGCTGGACTGAGATGATTGGAAGTACCTAGCCATTGACGTTGCATCAGCTGTTTTATAATGTAAAGCTTATTTATTACTGTAAATTTTATACTCTCAATACATATTTGCCCATTTTAGGGTATCATAATGGATAAATAGGTTGCAGAGAACAATTTGACTGCACATTTATGTTTCTGTAGTTGTCATTAAGAATTCTTTGCCCACAATAGCTCAAGCTAGTGTTGGGTATTCGTCAAATAGTGCAAGACTGTGGCCTGGGCAAATTATTGAGCGTAAAAAAACTGTGAATCTAAATTATCCATTATTATTTGGACCTAGTGCAATGATTTCTTGAAAATTGATATTAAACAAATGCAATTTGTTACTATTAGCTGCATATAAACAGTTGAGCGTGAAAAGACATAACTACTTGTTTTATTTATTCCCGCACGAGACAACATTTCAGTTAATGAAAGTTCTACGGTCAATTTCTTACAAGAGGCGATAAAGATTTTTGGCGCCCGAATAGCCTAAAAATTGACTTTGGGGAAAATCCCATTGATCACATCATAAGATGTAACACAGTATGCCGAACAAACAAAGTTTTGGGACTGCGAGACTGTAATGTAAATGAAATTACTTTAGCATAAATAAAACTTCTCCAAGCTTTAAAACGTTTAGCTTTGGCAATATTTTACTCTTAGCAGTTGGCAAGCGGTCTTATCACAAAACCAAATTGGAACCGTAAGCCCTATAAATTTTTCGGTAATGCAATTTAAACATTAACGTAATCATTTATTACTCTGTTCATGATCATTTAAACGGGCTTAATACCAACAGTTACACTTAAAATAGAACACAAAGAAGTCGGTGATTGTCATCATTATCAATAAAAAGTTATGAGAAAAACAACAAAATAATATCTGTTATAAACGGTTTTTACTTCATGTTTGATAATAATTGAGCAAGTATTCAAGTGGAGAAAGTTTCGTGATGATAAAAATTTCAGGACACATTGTTGATTTATAATAGTTATGGGAAAATGCAACATGAATGCCTGAACATAACCTACTGTTTCTAATGTTAGAAGTTGAAAGTTTGGTTTGGGGGTGGTCTGACATCAAAAAGCTAATTCAACCATCAGATTCTCCAATGCATTTTGTAGCTGCCCGTTTGAGAGCTAACCAATCACAGCCCAGTGCTCATTGGCTAGTCAAATAAATTTTAGTGGTACACAGGAATTAGGGACGTCACGACACCACTGCAATAAATAAGAATGTTTTTCAGTCGGCTATCAAACATGGGTGTACAAAACAAATTACCACAGGGCTTGTGATGAATGGATTGACTAGAAATATTAGAGACCCTGATGGTTGAATTAGCTTTTTCATGTCAGACCAACCCCAAACGAAACCTTCAAAGCATGCCAGCATTGAACATTTATTTATTGATTCTCTAAATATTCAGGTCTCAAGCTGCAGATTGATGCATTGGATGACTCTGTAGTCCCAATCAGTCCTGATTTACAAGCTTGCCCAAAATCCATTGGCCTCAAATGCTCGTCGCATCAGCTCAAATTTGGTTCACTATAATTGCCATTGATGGCCATTTACGTCATCTTCGGATTGTGGGTGTGGCCACTTATGATAGATAATAGCCAAATTATATAAATGAAGTTACATCATCTCTGTTCAAAATGAAATCTGATTGGGCAATTCATTTAGTCTAAGGTTTACTGAAGGGCATTGCAGCAGGAATAAAGAATCCTTTTGAAGACACCCCATCAAAATTTCGTTCTATGATTTAGTGGTGTGCTTTACTATTATGCCCCAATTTTCATCTGGCTTGAATTCGCTTGCTGCACACATAAAGATTGGAATTAGTGGTTTTGGTCAATATGTACGCAATTAATGTATACACATCATAAATAAAGCCAATGCTTGTTTAAAGAATGGCTCCGGCCATTTCCATATTTATCTGATATGTCATTGATATGTCCTTAGGAGGTGCTTCACATACCAACTTTGTCAAAATTCAATTTATTTCTATGTTTTTTTAACAACATTAATAACAAGCATGTTGTGAGTGTTGTCTCCCCTTCGAAATCTTTTGGGAAAACATATGACGAACGCAAGTGTTTTAGCGAACGCTAAACTTTTGTTTTTACTACTAACGACAATGTGCCGCTATTACTACTTACTAGTTATATAAATCAATGAGTCAGGTCACTTGTACTGTTATCAACGATTATATATAATCGCTGCTGTTATGCTTCAGTGATTTCGGTGATCCAAACAAAAGTTTAGCGTTCGCTAAAACACTTGCGTACGTCATAGGTTTTCCCAAAAGATTTTGAAGGGGAGACAACACTCACAACATGCTTGCTATTAATGTTGTTAAAAAAACATAGAAATATATTGAATTTTGACAAAGTGGGTATTTAAAGCACCTCATAAGGATATATCAATGACATATCAAATAAATATGGAAATGGCCGGAGCCATTCTTTAATATGCAAATTTCATATGCGAAATGGCAAAAGGGACGATTGTAGGATTTGCCAGGTTGTCCAAGTTTAATGCGATCACAATCACAAAGATAATCTAATACTTTTTCCATCAAAACAATAGAAAAAAATTGTGCTTGTTTTGGTGAGTTAGGGAACAATAAGAATAGACAGTAGTGAGTATGTAGAATAATAAAAAATAACACAATAATAAAAAGAAATAACGGAATCTGATTGGGCAAATGAATACTGTACGAGGAAAAAAATAAACATACTTCCGATCCGAAGATGACGTCAATTTTATGTGTAAAAATTGGCAAGCATTTCTGGAAGAGGGGTATTTTGCAGGAATGTAGATCAGCGCTGAGTAGGCCTAGAGGGTTATTCAATACATCAACCTGCTGCTTAAGACCTGATTATTCAGAAACTCAACAAAAAGTGTTCAATGCTTGCATGCTTTAAGAATAATTAGAATAAACAAATATAGTGAAATATAAATAACTCTCATGAATAGAATATTTTCTGAATGTGCGAGGAAGGCCTTCCCACTCTTTTAGTGACCATAATTACTAAAAAGCTGGAAACAACCTAGCAATTGCAGTTCACATGTAGACTCCATTTGCTAATAATAAATTTTAAGAATAAAACACTGTCTAGTATGTCTTTTAATTGGTAATAATTATATGTGGCTTGTTCCAACTAGAAGCAAAATAATAGGTAGTGAATGGCTTACAGTAAAACAAAGAACATAAAAATTAATGATGATACTTTGTAAATTTAAGTAATTTTGGCAAATAATTTGTCCAGTAAATGCAAAATTCTTAGCTGCCCATTTAAAAATTGATTACTGTATTTACATAAAACAAGAACTCAGCTTGCTTGATATTCAACAGTTATTGAACTTTTGATGAGCCCATTTTTAAACTTTTGCAGAGTTGTCTCCTCACAAAAATCTTACTTCAGTGTTGCCCTCCAAGATGAAACCCTTCCACAGTGAGCCATTTATGATTAGTAGCAAACTGGCGTTGTAATGAAGAGTCGCAAAAGTAATTTACATTATAATACATACAATACTAAAAGTGTGGAGGCTTCATTCGAATTTCAGTCAGGCACTCTCTCAATAAATGTCAAAAATGTCTTGAAAACATTATGAATCCCTCAGCTTGCGCTAATTTTCTAAGAGAGGGTAGGCACCCCATCTCACTTTTGGTGCATAAGTCTTTGTATCCTAATCGATTTTTGTTAGTGATCTTCATGCTTTGAATTCTATGCTCGATTTTCTGTTCATGGCTAATTATGCCAACTGGATGGAATGTCCTCAATTACTTGACTTATATTGGCCAAACTGAAGTTTCTCTTACCACTGGCCAAACAATACGGTTACAAGTCAATACAGCAAATCTAAAAAAATATCAACACCAATCACAGACACTTGTGAAAATCTGTCATCCTTGTATTTCTTCAGATTTGCACATTGACTTCTAACTACTCTTCCCAATCAGAGTGGTCATAAAATACATAACTTTATCAAAAATCACTATGAAAAATCGATTAGTGTTAAGTTCTATGCACCAAAAGCGAGCTAAGAGTGTCATCTCTTAGAAAACTAGCCAAAGGTGTGTGTTTCAGAATGTTTTTTAAGACGTCTTTTACATTTATTGAGACAGTTTCAGACTGAAAAGCAAACAATGTTTCCACGCTTTTAGTAATATATATGATACTGTAAAAATATCTTTTCCAGTATTATATATCATACTGTAAAAACATACTTTCCATTTTTTATTACAACGCTAGTTTGTCAGTATTAAATAATCAGCAACACATTTTTTCTACAAGACATGTGGCTTGTTGGTGAGTAAAAAATATCACTCGAGTAGAGTAGAAAGAAAAAATTAATCCAACTGACCTAAAGTAGAGCCATTATAATCTTGGTACAAGAGATGATTCCAATAATCAAGCAAAGGAAACAGATATTATTATTTAAAACAATGATAGGCAAACTAACAGAGCTAACTATATAAAACTAACTGTAACAATAATAAAGAGAACCCTGCTTTACCAATCAGTGTAACCCCAGATATATATATAATAGCAACAGGTGGTGTAACTAAAATCAGTTATTGGAGAGCCTATTATTTTATCAGGGAGCTGGATTACCAGCACTGGTATCAGAAATGTGCCAGCTTGCTTCACAATTAGCAGGCCTACTCGGTATTGATTCTTATACCTCCAACAACTCATGAGCCAAAAAGTGCCATCAGCCAGCAAACCGCAACAAGCTACTGAGTGGAAAGTCAATAATAATGTAGCTTGGAAGGTCATCATCTGAGTAAGTACAACAATACATACATATTTTACTAGAAAGAGTACATGTCCCAAAAGAATAGAGCTTGGGGACCCATCAGATGATTATGTGACAGTTGATGATGATGATTTTTTCAATTAACGACACTATAACAATAATTATTAATAATAATAATAAGACAACAAACAATACCACCAACTGACAATCACAAAGCAGCTTGAAGAAGAAACACCATCAGATCATCATCATCATCAGCACCATAAAAAATAGCAACAACTACTTATTATTACTACTATATACCACTAACTGGACTATTATAGTCCAGTAGTGGTACATAGTAGTAATAATAATATAGTCACTATATTATTATTATTAATTACTCACTAGAGTTACTATAACAATAAATAAATAGATAATAATAATAAATAATTATTTTTTATCATTAATTAATTTAATTATAATAATAACTATTATACAATAATATATTATTATTATAAAAAAAATAATTTATTATTATAATAATTATCATTATTAATTTAATTAATAATAATCATCATAATAATAATAAATAATAATAATGTTGTGGTATATTTGGGTACTTGTCCCGATGCTCTTACTAGCGGAGCCTGCGTGCGCAGGCGGGTCAAGGTCGAGATCGCTGGGTAGAAAGCTGATTCATTACCGCTTTGGCTTTTGCACTGAGAAAGTCGTGTTCTTGAGCTAGCTTGCAAAATATAATTACCCTTGCTTGTGAAGTGCCTTCTTGCAGTCTTGCGTTTGCAATAAGACGTGTGGTTTGTTGGGCAAACCGTAGGTGGTGTTGGCTGCAACTAAGGGGTGGTAGGAGGTTGCAGGGCAGCTTGGAGCTGCGTCACTATTATTCTTTATTACATCGCTATACGCAGATACTGTTAGTTAGTAAGCATCCATTATTATCCGTAACTTAACTTAACAAGCTATTTCGGCTTTTATTGATTATTATTATTGTAATAATATCATGTAATTAATTAATTTCAGGTCAGGGATGTCTTCTCCAGATCGCCCAAAGGGCGAGGAGGGAGCTTCGACCTCTGTCAAAGAGGTGCCAGCCTCTGTTGGTGGGGCACCGGTGATTGTGGATGCCGCGGCCCTGGCCAGCATCCTCAATCAGGCGAGGGGCCCGATCCTGAGCCGGATTCGTCAGTTGCTGAGTCCCTTTTGTGGTGACGGGTCTATTGAAGTGACCGTATGGCTGGCAGAGTACGAGAGGCTCTGCGCTCTAGAGCGCATTACCCCAACCGACATTCTGGTGTATATGCTGGGTGGCAATGCATCTCGGGTTTATAATAGGATGAGAGTTGGGGAGGCTTCACAGTGGGAAGTCGTGAAGGCTGCTTTAACAGCCGAGTATGCCATGCCACGTCAGGAGGCATGGCGCCAGTTCATATCCTGCAAGATGGAGGCTGGTGACACCGTCGACGTGTATATGGATCGTTTGGAACGATTCGGAGGCAGAGTCGGCATGAGTTGCAATGAGCTGAGCTTTAGGGCTCAGTTCTATGAAGGACTGCCGGGCTCTGTGTACGAGTGGGCTATTACTCATGAGAGTGCATATACTGCCGACTTTGGCACGGTGTTGGCTCGTGTGCGAGATCGACTGGTCTCACGCAGAGCTGTTGCTGGCCATCAGAAGGCTAGGCAGCTGGACAATGAAGTTGCGGCTGCGTCTGGGAGGCAAAAGCAACCCGTTGGGGAGCTCTTGTGCTTTCGCTGTGGAGGTGCCCACAGAGTAAAAGACTGTACCAGTCGGAGGAAGGCTCCGGCGGCCAGGGCTAAAAAGGCCGGGTGTTTCAGGTGTGGAAGCACCGACCACTTTGTGAGGGATTGTCCTTCACAGGCTAGAGTCGCCGCATCAGCTGATGGGCAACCGAGTTTTCGGGCAGAGGGCGCAGACCGGGGCGGCGCGTCCTCTGTCATGGAAACGGAGTGAGCAGGGCTCACGGCGGACAGCCTCTCATAAGAGAGCTGTTGAGTGGTGCATGTGTGCCACAGGGCAGGTTGGACCTGTCGGGGGCGGCTGGCACTAAGTTAACATCAGGCCGCATGCCAGTCGTCCAGGCCGTTGTGAACGGTCGATGTTTTCTTTGTCTTGTAGACACGGGAAGCGAGCGGACTCTGGTAAGTCCGCGGGTGGTGGTGGGACAAGGCCTAAAGACAGGCCGGCCGTTGTTAACGGCAGATGGCAATGCCTCTCATGTGAAAGGTACTTGTCGTGTCATCATTGGGTTGCAGGGACATTGCTTTCATGTCTCTGCCTTAGTGATGGGTAAGCTGGAAAATCTTGGCGTTGATTGTCTCCTTGGTGGCGATGCCATTGATCATATGGGAGGCGTGAATGTCCAGAGGAGCACCAACTTACGCTATGTAGTTAAATGGGGAAAGCCTGTTCCAACTGGGTGCTGTGGCGCTGTATCGGGTCCTTCCTGTGGGGCTGTGCCTGGTGGTAGTGGGAGTGGCAACTCAGAGTTGCTGCAGGTTGAGGACCCTGACTTTGTGGCTAACTTTAACGGCAGTCGATGGACTGTCAGTTGGCGTTGGTGTGGAGAGTCTCCTTCAGGACTGCAGACCCGTATCTCCGAGTACCGATGTACGAAAGTGCCTTTGATGCACGAGCGCTATTGCGCGGAGTTGGAGAAGTGGATCTCTGAGGGCTGGCTGAGACAGTGGGACGGCCCTGTTGACGGGATCATTCCACTGTTGGCAGTGTTTCAGCCAACCAAGGACAAGGTGCGACCAGTCATGGACTATCGTGAGCTGAACACGTTTGTCGAGTGTCACACTGGTGATGATAAGGTCGCCGTGTGTGGCGAGAAGATTAGGAAGTGGAGACAGTTGCGTGGTGGGGTTCGGGTGGTAGACCTGAAGTCAGCATACTTGCAGATCCACATTTCCAAAGACCTGTGGAAGTATCAGGTCGTGAGGTATAAGGGTGTGCATTACGCCTTGACTCGATTAGGTTTTGGTTTGTCGTGTGCACCCAGGATTATGACCTCAATTCTGGGTAAGGTGCTGTCTTTGGATGATCGAATTCATCGGGCAACAGATCACTATGTTGACGACATAGTGGTTCAAGAATCTGTTGCCAGCGCTGAAGAAGTGCGTGAGCATCTTACCAAATACGGGCTCGAGACTAAGGAGCCGGAAGACCTTGATGGAGGTCGTCTACTGGGAGTTGCACTGAGGCGTGACAGTCAAGGGGAGCTCCAGATGATGAGGGCTACTGCACTATCGGAACTCAGTGTGCAGCCACCAAATTTAACAAAGCGAGATCTGTTCTCCTTGTGTGGCCGATTGGTTGGTCACTATCCCGTGGCAGGGTGGTTGCGTTTGCACTGTAGCTTCTTGAAGCGTCTGGGTTGTGGCGGCAGCTGGGATGCCCCTGTCGGGGAGACAGTTGGCAGGCTGGCTGCCGAGCTTCTCGCTAGAGCTCAACTCGAGGACCCCGTACAAGGATGTTGGAATGTAGATTCCAGTGGGGTGGTAACAGTTTGGACTGATGCCAGCTCTATGGGGATTGGTGTGGTCCTCGATGTGTGTGGCAAGGTTGTCGAGGATGCATCATGGCTGCGAAAAGAGTCAGACCATTCGCACATAAATGTTGCGGAGCTGGAGGCTGTGGCAAGAGGTGTGAATCTGGCGATCGCGTGGGGCTTTAGAGCTTTCACGCTAGCCATTGACTCTCTTACAGTCGTTAACTGGATGGGCAACACGGTAGACGCGCGCAGTCGTGTTAAGACGAAGAGTGCTGCGGAGATGCTTGTAAAGCGTCGTCTGGGAGTGATTCGTGACACAATCACAGAGTTTGGACTTGATATAAAAGTTCGTTTTGTGCTCTCGGCCGAAAACAAAGCCGATTGCATGACCAGGGTGACCAAGGCATGGCTGGGTTACCGGGGTGCTAACAGCACCGAAGCACAAGTGAGTGCGGCACTTTCCACAGGGGAGAGTGTAGAGGACGCCATTTGGGCAGCGCATTTGCCCCACCATTTGGGCGTCGACCGGACGCTGTATCTTGCTCGGCAGATTCGTAGTGATCTGTCGAGGGACCAGGTGAAGCGCGAGGTGGCTGGATGTGAGGCATGCCAGCGGGTTGACCCTGCTCTGAGGTCAAAGAACCTTGTCCCAACAGGAAGTCTGTCGGTCGAGGGAAACTGGCGCAGAGTTGCAATCGATGTCACGCATTTTGGTGGCAGACTGTTTCTGTCGATGGTTGACTGTGGTCCGTCGCGATTTGCTATATGGCGACGCCTGCAGACGGAGTCTGCGGAAAATATTGTCGCTCAATTGCGCAGTGTGGTGATTGAGCGAGGGCCATGTGACGAGTTGCTTATGGACAACTCAATGGCGTTTAGGTCAGCATCTGTGGAGGAGTTCGCTGACGAGTGGGGAATTTCTCTCAGATTCCGAGCTGCTTACGCCCCGAGCGGCAACGGTATCGTGGAGAGAAACCACAGGACAATCAAGAGGATTGCGGAGAGAGGGGGAATATCCCCTGAGCAGGCTACATTTTGGTATAATGTAACGCCAAGGAAAGATGCCGACGAGGGATCAGTCCCCTCGAACGTTCTCTTTCGGTACCCATGGCGGGTACCTTTTGATGTCAACGCCCCTGAGGCGGATGTCTGTGGCGACAGTGTGTTCTCCGTTGGTGACGAGGTATGGATAAAGCCACCTATACCCTCATGCACCAAACAGTGGGCCCCAGGCAAAATTACTGGGGTCGTGTCTAGTCACACAGTGTGTGTGAACGGTGCGCCACGGCACGTAAGGGACGTTAGGAAGCGTCGACATAGTGGGAGCAGGTACCACGCTCAACAAGTCAGCAGAGGTCACCGGGAAGCCATGACGGCTGGTGACAACATTGGGCCTGCTCCTGTCGGGGGATTTTTGGGAGGCCCGACGTGTGTGCCGCTCGAGGCACACCAGCCTGAATATTTGGGGCCGCAACACTTTGAGGCAGGGCGTCCTGCTGCTGACGCTGGTCAGGACATGGGTGAGGTGAATCAGGCCTTGCCTGCTGGCGATGCTGGCCAGCCCATGGGTGGAACAGAGCGAGCTGCAGACGCAGTGGAGGAGCTCGAGGCCACTGTAGACGAAAATGTGGCCGTGGCGGATGAGCCGCCAGCACTTCTTAGACGGTCGCAGCGGGAGCGGCATCGGCCTGCTTACTTGTCAGAGTATGTGGAATGACCTAGGGAATTTGTGTGCAGCTTCGTGAGAAGCTGGGGGAGATGTGGTATATTTGGGTACTTGTCCCGATGCTCTTACTAGCGGAGCCTGCGTGCGCAGGCGGGTCAAGGTCGAGATCGCTGGGTAGAAAGCTGATTCATTACCGCTTTGGCTTTTGCACTGAGAAAGTCGTGTTCTTGAGCTAGCTTGCAAAATATAATTACCCTTGCTTGTGAAGTGCCTTCTTGCAGTCTTGCGTTTGCAATAAGACGTGTGGTTTGTTGGGCAAACCGTAGGTGGTGTTGGCTGCAACTAAGGGGTGGTAGGAGGTTGCAGGGCAGCTTGGAGCTGCGTCACTATTATTCTTTATTACATCGCTATACGCAGATACTGTTAGTTAGTAAGCATCCATTATTATCCGTAACTTAACTTAACAAATGTTTATAATATAGCGTCCACAAACTGATCACGAAAGATGACGTCACACGTCAAAAGCATCGATATAAATATTTGTACCACCTATTTTTTTTCAGTTTCCAAATATTCGGGAATTACTAAATTTTTAATAACTTGGGACCACACGCTGCTAGAAACAAAATTTTAAAAGGGTTTAATAGGATACACTTTGCCGAACGAGATTAACCAATCACTGCACTTCTTACATATCTGTAGTTTTGGGAAAAATTGTCTGGAAATGACGTTGTAAACTAGACTTTTCCCAGTGCGCCGATATACCATATGATTTTAGTTTATGTTATATCACTAGCCTGTCTTATTACCGACCTGTTGATATACTATTTGTTGTAGATCCTTTACATCTGGAGGTAGGAAAATAGATTTAATAATTTCCTTGCCAAATAAAAACGTAATTTTTTTTAATATATATTATCATGAAGCAATTAGTAACTAACCGCAAATTAATTACGCTCGCTTGGTCTTGCGTCACGGATTTCACTCTAATGTATCAATAATGAGGCGTAAAACTAACCGCAATGCGAACATGAAACAAAGTAATTTTTTTGCTGAGAGGGTAATTTTTAAAACTCATTTTCTCAGTAACTATCAATCAGAGACAAAAAAGTTTACTACTATTGTGACTGCAAGATATGATTCTACGCCATGATATGTTTTTTAACGTCCCAAGGCTGATTTGAAAATTGCACTTGTGCTAGCTATATAATAATAAACTTTATTATTATTATTTAATAATTTATTTATATCTTCTTCTTAGTCAAATATTGATGACAAAGTTGGAGATGTACATTTATCTATTAGTTTACCAGTGACTTGAACGTGTGTTCATTTGAACTAGCTACTTCTTCCATATTTCAGCTGACTAATGACTATCCATGCAGTATTATTATTGATGCATGAGGTGGTACTGGGAAAAATGTGCTTACATCAATTTACTGTGGTGTATATAGCCATCTCAACAAAATCGAACCATTGATTTTATGCCTGTTTGGAGGCGTGCGTCGGTTAATTTTGGACTATGAATGCCAAATTAGTTCTTATACTATTTGTACGCCTTTTACGTCTACAATTCAAGTGCATTATTTCGACAATTTATACGACATACATGACTTCAAAAACTATTTACGACAGCTCTCAACAATGTACAGCAGTTTCCGTTTCCGTAATAATAAAAAGGTGAAAAATTCGAAATAACTCATCATCTATCATTCCTTTATTTTGTATTTTATTCGCTTTCTCACATAGGTAAAATAAAAACAAATCTACATGGCTAAACATCATCCGGACTTGATATTTTGCCGGAAACAGCCTGGAGTTGGTAAGATCAGTCTTTTTCTTTGTTAGCATTTTTAAATTTAGAATTATGATCATCAATAATAATTAATAATAATAATAATTAATATTATTATTTATTTATTATAATTATTAATTAATTATATTATTATAATTATTATTATTGTTACAAAACGAACAACAACAACTACTAAACAACCCAATCAAATTATATAATAATTATTGGTAATAATTATAATACACATAATAATGATAATAATTACTATATAATAATAATAATATTATTATTTATTAATTATTACTACTCAGAGTCAGTAGTTTGAGAAGTTTAGTTTTTATTAGTTATTAATTATAATAATTATTATTATTGTTGTTTTATATATATAAATATATATGTCATTTATTCAGCTGATGATGTGCCTCAAGTAAGAACGCTACGTGCCATATTTTTTGTTGACTTTCCAAAATAGTATATATATATATATTATAATATATATATATAATATTATAATATATATATTATATATTATATGTGCATAATAGTTATAATAATAATGTAGCTATTGGATTAGTGAAGGTTAAGGGTAGTTAAAGGATTGTGGACACAGGCAGCTCTAATCTACTGGCCTGGTGGTGGGTAAGTGAGTGGATTTGAGTGTATAGTAGAGATAGAAGAAAGAAGGTAAGACACTCCAGAAGGCAGAATATGTAAAAGAAAACCCACTACTCCTCTTGGCTTGCGTTTTTACTCAACTGTGTGTGTCCAAACTTGTGAAATATAAAATAGTAGAAAGTTGCCACAAAGTCTCAATGACGAAGGAAATGCTAACAATTCTAACATGGAAGTCCATTTGCCCGCCTACCAGTGATATGAACAACCAAACTGTTTTGGAAAGTCGACAAAAAATATGGCACGTAGCGTCCTTCCTGGAGGCACATCACCAGCTGAATAAATGACATTTTATGCACTCGCTGTGGGGAGCCAATGGGAATACAGTATAAAGTGAGATATTACGCCTTACGGACGGACGTGTCTGTGTAATTTCTGCATTGTTTTGACCAGGGAGTCTGAGCTACAGGTAACATATCTACAGCTTTTCATGCAGTCTACAAAGTGAAACAAACCCTTCAGCAGTCTAAATCAATGCACACAAACATTTGGGAAAAGTAAATGCTGGTTTAGATGTAACAAAATACATCTCATTTTTTTGAATTTGGAGTGTCTTACTTTTCACTCATTCTTCTCATATACTCTTTTTAACTATCCTCCTCCACCTCCAAGCCAGTAGATTGGAGCCGCCTCTGATTGTGGATAGCTCGAGGAGATTAGGAAGCTGGAGAGACACTTTTAGAGTGACCATACGTGGTAGTGGTAGTGTGTTGTGCCAGAGCTTCTATATTATACCAAGTGATTGATTCAACAATTATTATTATTACTATTACTCATTTATTTGTTATAAAAAAATTTATACATAGATAATAATGCACTTACGATAATAATAATTATAATAATTGGTGGCAATAAATAATGTACTAAAATGATGATGATGATGATTGACTTGTTTTGCTTTTACAAGAAGATTAATAATAATTCACTAATAATTAATGAATTATTATAAGAAATAATAAGATTAAATATTTATGATTATTATTAATTATATTTATGTTCAAATACATTCAGAAATTTGCAGCTACAAAAATTCTTGTCAGCTAATTGAAAAAACTGTGTTGCTACCAATAGAGACTAACACCTGCTTGCTTTTTCACAAACCAGTGAAGTTCGACGATCAAAACTAAAAAACACTTTGTTACTCGTAGCCATTTCCAAAGTATATGTTTTCTTATATCCGTTATTCAACAATCACTTGAAGAGATTGAGACAAGACATCTAATCATTGACAACTATTGATAGTTTTACGCATCAACACGATATCTTCTGTTGGATATCGTTGATCGATTTTATGCAAGTTGTTCATATTGGTGTTTTCTTTCGTCATAATTGTGAAAACTACTGTTATGAATAGTACACACGGTATCATTTTCTTACTCTTTTTTCTTTGTTGTAGCTATTGGACGCGTTTGTGAAAAATGTGAGTATTAGAATAGTATTATAGAACTCTAAGTCATCTTTTCATTGTAAGTAATATTGATTTACATGTCTAATTGGATTACTCGGGAATGGTCTACTTCAAATACACCAACTGCAATATCTTTGACTTCTAGCTACTAATTATTAAGTTTGTAGAAAGTTTTAATGTATGTATTGGTGCAGATCTGATGCTAAGGTTGTTGTACTTGTACAGGTGATGGAAAATGTGTCATATGTGACTCGTATGTCAGACCATGCACATTAGTTCGCATCTGTGATGAATGCAACTATGGCTCTTACCAAGGTCGTTGTGTGACCTGCGGTGGACCTGGTGTGTCAGACGCATACTACTGCAAGGAATGTACTCTTACAGAAAAAGATGTGAGTTTTCTTTTGTTTATTTATAAATGGGCCTTTGTTATGGTACTCCATGTACATTTTCAAAGTTGTCCTTCAACTAAATACCAAAGTGTAGTTCTCACTCTTCACCAGTCACCAAGGAAATGGTAAACTGAGTAAGTCTCATTTTAGAGAGCTTTGGGCACTTATTTGGTGTGGATTCAATTTCATTATAAGTTTTACAGGTTAAATCGCTTGTTAAAAAATGGAGTTGTCCTCTCTCCGGTAAGACAATTCCTACAAATGCAATCACTGTTGACCTACACTTAATTTTAAAGTTTATAATGTACTATAAAATAAGTTATCAAAAAATTGACTTGTTTGTTTAGAGGTAGGTACATATCGGCATTGTATAGAGACTTTTTTGACTGCAAAACGTGAGATTGAGGAAAATTTCTAATTTTTTGTAGCTGCTTTTCTCAATTCAACAGTCATTTTCAAAAAATCAGTGATTGTGTACACACCGACATTTGCCTAGGAATGTTTTAGGACTAAAATAAAAAAATCGCTGCATTTTCTTGTTAAAAATTTCATTTTCATGTAAGAAAAATAATCAAACAATTAGGTTAGCATGCTTTTATGATAATTTGAGATAAAATAAACCATTGCCGAAATTATATTTTTGGCGGTCTTTTTTAATTATTGTTAAATCAGAAATACTGCAAATTTTAGAAGCTAATTTTAAATTGTTTGCTTTATAAGAATACTTTTAATTACTTGTTCAAATGTGCTATATAACATTGTGGAGCTGCTTTTCGTAAAAAGCACCTTCTATGAACCTTGTATCATAGACCTTAATAGACCTACTGGATTTCAGTTGTGACAAACAAACTTTCACAAGTTTTACAATGCTGAAAGAGAGGACAACTCCACGCATCGTCGCAGTAACACAGTCGCAAACCAGCAAATGTCTATTTTTTTTTTTTTTACATATATGCTGGTTTATTTTTTAGTAACCCTCTATGCAGTGTTTATAAGCCTCTGTAGGTATCAACTTGTTGTTTGGTTTTGCAGAGAGACGGATGTCCGAAGATTGTGAACCTTGGCAGCGCAAAAACAGACTTATTTTATGAACGAAAAAAATATGGCTTCAAAAAGCGATAGATTATCACATTCATTGTTAGTTTCTATCGTGTATGACATGTAATTGTAAATAGTGGTTGGCGGTGTAACAAACACAACTGACAGTTCTAGGTTTTGACTAGAGTTTGATGACATACAATTTCTTTCAAACAACTAAACTAAATGTTTTACATTTTGAATTGTATCTACTAACCAAATCGTAACATGTTTATTATTAAATAAATAGATTAAACTGAAGGCATATTTTGGTAACATCATAAATAATTGTTGCATCAGTCAGGTTTGGTCTTGAAAAATTATGTAAAAACAATAAACTGTGAATATTATAATATAATATCGATAATTCAAATGTAAGTGATTGCAAGATCCACTGGAATCATTTTCTCGCAGAAACACTAGTATTATGCAACAACCTGTAGGGGAATGTCAGGTAGTTGTCTGTAGAGATAAGTTAATTCTTGGTGATTTGGCATTCAAGCTGTGATTGCTCAATACAGTGCAGTGAGAGTAGCTAAATGATGGAGGGAACCTGAGGATACTTCAATGCACTAAGGCTATACAATAGTCCAAGGTGGAGACAACCTCTTATCGTAGGGTATATCTGTTAGATTTATAGGTATGTTGATTATTCCAAAATTATCTTGTTCTTCCAACTCACTTCGTATCATCTCTCTACAACATAAAATCACACAATTTTGTCGCATCAAAATGGTTTTTTCCCATGAGAGGCTTCGACAGCATTGAGAAAATACGAAGCATGTTTGTGGTGAGTGAAACCGATGCTAGCAGCAATGAGTATCTATATACAAGTAACATTCACTGAAGGGATCCATTTTGAATATCATAAAACCATATTAAAGGTACCAGTTTTGCCAGCACAGACATATCTAAACAGACGTAAAACCAGGGGAGCTAGAACCATCTATCCACCAGTAAATCGTCTGATCCAACTGGTGAGGAATGCCGCTTTTATATTTAACACGTATGTGGTTGAGCAGCTACCTTCATTTTAAACGCTAAGCTCTGTGGTACATCCTGTTGATCAGAGGTATTCAGTCGATAGCGGAAGTAAAAAAAAAAACCACTTGTGACTTGTCCAGCGATTCAAAGTTTGTGCACATCCGCTCATCGAATCAGCGAACCAATACTTGACAGAAAACGCTTTGCTAGCATTTTTATGGAGCTCACAAAAAGATCACTATATTTTGGTACCAGCATATGTCCAAAGAGTTTGGACTGGTTTAGACGGTTACCTAACGCTATTGATTGCCAATGGATTTTTAATTGAATGCCGTCACTGTACTGCTGAACATCATCAGTTAGGACATGTATAGCACAAAAGCTAACTTGGTTTTAAGATAATTTTAAACATGTAAATGGACATGAAAAGTGTAATTTACAATTCTAGAAATGAAACTACCCATTTTAAGCATTAAGAGTTGTGTGCTCAATGCCCTCACCCATCTTTGCCTGCTATGAGCAGTGTTGGTATCCTCACAATCCTCCCCGTCTCATCGTGCACCATGTCGATACGTATAGTTGTGCTGCCAATGTCATTGTCAGCAATTATAACAAAGAGAGCACCAGCCTGCTGTGCGGTCAGGGCTTTGCTCACAAATGAGCATTCCCTGCAAATATAACACTACAGTGTAGCATTTGGTAAATTATATTAATTAGCAAGAAGTTTTCTTCTCTCGGTGCGGAGTAAGCAACTTCCATTACAAAGGAATAGGATGATCACGGACAGCCAGTCTCATTTCCATCAAGTACATCATATACAACGCCGCAAGAATGCAGCTACATAGCTAATAATTTTTGTGTTATGGAAATTTTCAAAAATTAATAAAAATTACCCTCTTAAAAACATCACACTGTTTCCCCTAACTTCTCTTTCATTCATTAATTTGCTGCAGCCATGAAATGGGACTCCGGCAAACAGCTCCACACTCGAATAGCTTTGATTCTGAAATGAGAGACCAAATTCAAAAGAGTGTGCCTTTAACAAATTTGAAATAAAAGACTCAAATGACAATGACACACGATGCTAGACACCCATAAGAGAATAATGCTATGCTTACAAACTGGGCTCCGAAGTTTTTGGCAGGTTTTGCTTTGTACATGTAACGTAATGTAGACGGCTCTAATATTTCAAAGTAGATCAAGTTTGCATCTGCTACATCTAGTGGTTTTGTAAAGACCATCTTTGATTTACCTTTTTGATCAGCTACAAGGTACCCAAATAAGTTCATTAGAAGGATACAACTAACAGCAAATGTATATGCAGGAATAACAGGTCCGGTAAGGTTATACAATAAATATAATCAGGTTAAAGGTGTTGCACTATGGATTTTTGACTGATTCCAACTTAATCTACTTATCTTCAGGTACTTCAGAAACTTATCTTTTTGCTAATTCCAACAATAGTATAAGTGCAATAGATGTTGACTTTGAAGAAATTTTTTTGACACATGAAAACTCATCTAAAGCCATAAAACAGCACTACAAACACTGGAGATGTTTGGTTGAAGGAGGACCTTGTACAAATAGTGATTGTGTAAGGACTTGTTTTTAGATTTTATAAGACTGTTTCAGTTGAGTCTTTATTTATTGTTAGTAAATCTGCTATTATGTCCACACCAGCTCCCACAAAATATGTTATGGCTAATATCTCAAATAACTACGGCAAATTACAAACAATTATTTACAGGTTAAAAGTTAACAAAAGACTAAAGCTATCATAATTTACAATTTACTTGGAACAAAAAGTGACCAGATTTGCGTTATGGGCAGCATTTTGGCATCCATATTTGCCAAAACTGAATAACCAATTATTTTACTGAAAAAAATGAAGCAAGATATACTGAAAATAATTGAATAATATTAAAAATCCACAAAAAATGAAAGCGACTAATTTATGATTATTTTTCTTTCTAGTAATTTAGTATTGGTGATGTATTACACTTTAAGGAATGACGAATCTGCGGATTAAGTAGCAAAACGAATCAAAGACTGTTTACCTTGAATTATAAATATATCTGTATCCTGCAATGCCAAGCACAACTACATAACTTCACATAATATATCAGTAAAATATAAACTTGCTATAAGTAGAGGCAAATAAAATATCTAACGCATGTGATATAGCCAGGCAGTAAAATACAAATTGTGTGAAAAATTAAAATATATAACAGGTATATATATGGCTATTTTGGCACAGACGATTAAAAGATCATTACTACTACACCAAGCCATTGAGCTTGATGGTGTAGAAATATTTTTGGAAAATGGAAGTTGAAAGTAACACACATTACTGGGTAAGGTATCAGTAGAAAAAGGTTTACACTGCAGTTGGAATGACAGCTGGGCAGTTGGTGAAAGAATACGAATGTGATGCAAGCAGAGGTGATGAGATGGGCCAATTACATCAAGCACCAGTCCAAGTAACAGAATTTTAAAATTTGGAGTTGAAAATGTCTGACTGCATGTTATGGAAACGAAAGCGAAGCATACTTGCTGCAAGATTTTCTTCTGGAAAATATGTGATTTCTTTATGGTTTTACAGACAACAGTTCATAGTAAGTGTACTCATTATGTTTGTTTGTTTGTTTAAGCTGTGCCTCGTGGGCAACCCTAAAGACGGGTCTCATAAGCAGAGGGGGATCTTTTACTAGCATGACTCCATAGTTACTATGGAGAGTGCAATCAAACTAGGGCCCACATTATTTTTATGCCCATATCCGACCAGGTAGAGCATATAGGAAGCCAAATATTTCACTCACAGATAACCGTGATGGGAATCGAACCACAGATCATGGATTGAAGTGCAAGCACTTTAACCACTAGACCACACGTGCAGTAGTGGCAACTGTTTTGCAGATTTATGAGGTTGACAGATTATTATGTTTATTCAGCATTCTGTCGCACAGGATGAACAGTCCAACTCAAAATAGATATGATCCATTTCCATTTTGTGCGTTAGGTTATAATTTTTCTAAGCCGTATGCGGAGACCCTAATTATTAATGTTGAGGTTGTGTTGATAACATATACTGTCACTGCAACCAATAGGTCAGAGTTTTTACTTTGATGAAAATATCTGGTACTCTCTTTGTTGTGATAGAGTGCAGAATAGAAGTGATTGCATTATAACTGTTGAAGATTGTGCATTAACTATCAATGGGTGGCAGACTAAAATCTGGTTCACTTGAGGCGTGAAAGCACTGTACCGTGACTGTTTTAGCGGTCGCCACAAAACAAACTGCAGTTACTCATTGCTCGACCGCGCTCGCTGGCGTGAAATAATGTGGGCGTTGGATGTCTAACATGTTGAACTTTGTCACCGCAATATTAGCAAAAGGTCACCGTCAAGCTAGATGATTGGACAATTGAACATCATTAATAGCCAAGGGCGCGCTGTATGCATATAACAATGGCAAGAGCTGGCCGGATCAGTTATAAACTGACAAAAAAAGCCGCAAACAAACAGTGGCTTGATGTATTATATACTGCACTATCTCCTAGCTACACCCCAGCTAGACGAAAGTGCTAATGGTGATAAGCAGGTTATAAAAAAGAATAATTGATAGTTTTGAATTAATAAAAAACTATTTATTATAATTTTTAATCAATGACATGAAATAAATTATGTAATTATTATTATAAGTAACGGTGAATATCATTTGACAGCACAGTTTTTTTTGTTTGTTTTTGAGCTGTGCCTTGTGGGCAACCCTAAAGACGGGTCTCATAAGCTTGGAGCTTGTGTGAGCAACCAACCTCTTCTTGATTTATATCCTAGGCCGTGGGCTGTCATTCTGGTCCTTAATGGGTGCTGGTGTATCGTACGCTGGAGGTTTGTTTCAATTCATGAACTGGCAGAACTTCGGGTATGATGCAGCATTGACTTCAAATAATGACCGGGCATCTCCTCCACGTGAAATGGTACCTTTTTGGCTGCGGATGTTTCTGAATCGTAACTTTGAAAATGCTCTTGCGTCCACACGTGCAGAAATAAATTACATAATGCTGGTGCACATGGTAAACTATTCTTTTCCTGGTTAGCCGCAGTTGACAGATGGTACATTCCCATTTGTCATCTCCCTCTAGTTTTCAGGTGGCTTGCTTCAGGGGTCGTAACGTGCCCACTGACAAACATGTCTCCCTAGGTTTAGTTGCGGGTGGAGGAGGTGCTGTAGGTTGGCTTTTACTAGCTCGGCATCTAGCAGCTCCATTTTATGCGATGGAGATGTTGCTCATGCGTATCGGAGAGATTGTTCGTTCCAGCTTGATTTGTTTTCGTGGGATTTGGCTACGGCTTGGTAGTTCCTTCTTTCTTGCTGTCTGCTCAGTGAAGGAATTATGCTGTTCTCCTAGAATGGCAGCAGTTATGGTCGGGTTCTCTTCCACTGATAGGTGTCCATCGTTGTTGTCTGTCATCTATTCTTTAAACAAATGAATTATTTCTCGTAAGTTATGAATATCTACTTCTGTCAGGTAGAAAGGCGTTGTTGCAAAAGATCATGCTATTTTATTCTTGCGGTGGTTACTGTGGAACGCGTCTTTATTGGTTGGTGCTTTTTTTTGTCCTTTTGTTTCTTCGGACCACATGACATCGGGAAGTGACGTGTGATATGGTGGGCGGCGTCGTCCTGGTGACCATGTTATTCTTTGTAGTGTTTTAGTACATCTATGGATTGTTTTTGTCGAATTGTCTGCTGATGCCCCGGTTCTGCATCTCGGCATATATCCTGGCTACTGGGTGTTGTTTGTTTCTCTGAGCTTGGACAAGTTCCTTGGTATTCTCGGTGGGGTTGGTGATGGTAAGGTTGATCTGTTCTCTAGGTTTATCCTGTGAAAGCTCAGCGTGGGAAGGTTATCTGTCACGTTGTTCAATTGAGCTGCATTGTCGGCAGTTCAGGCACTGGCCTCGTCGACTGAGACCATTCGCATTTCCATATTGGGGGCCAACTCGATGCTCTAACTGGTACTTGAATTCTGCTAGTGTCTCCGTCCATCGGGCAACCTGATTGGACGTTTTCTTGCGGCAGCATAGCCAGAGAAGAGAGGCGTGGTCAGTCTATAGCCTGAACTCCCGCCCATATAGATAGGACCGAAAGTGTTTTAAGGCCTTCATCACCGCCAGGAGTTCTCTCCTAGTCACAGTAGTTTTTTCTGCTAGCACCAGCGTCTTGCTATAGTAGGCCATCACCCTTTCCTTGCCGCCTTGTTTTTGTGAGAGTACCACATGGGGGTAACTTTGAGAGAAATGTTGGGGAGGCAAGGGGTGGGTGGGGGTGGGTGCGAGAGGGGGGCGGGGCTCGGAAGCCCCCCTCCCGCTGAGGGGTTGAGAGCACATTTGAGAGTGCATATAGAGCAGTTAACAAATGAGAAAAAACAAGAATGAACAACCCTTGTTGTTCTAGTTTTGAATTGAGTCACTTTTATTTAGAGCCACAACAATCATTTTGATGACGTTTATTTTTGTTTGGAAGTGAATATGAGTATTGTTGTATATCCACTGCTACTTCTGAAAACACTGATTATTATTAATTGATGATGTAAGAAATAATAATTAATATTTCTGTTAGTTATGCTTTTTTTCAGTATGCTCTCTGATTATTATTATTATTTATTGCAGGGATTGACAATTTTTTTCAATAAACTTCATGTGAATTGGTTTTGCAAATAATGCTATTAATTACAGCATTGTGGTAATCATCATGATAATAATAATAATTCATCTCAACTTACTAGTATAAATATTATTATTATGATAATAATGATAACTAAAAAGTTATCAATCATTATTAATAATAATAATTATTATTATTTAATTATTATTAGTTTTTTTTAAATGATATTACTGATCAATGCTACAAAAATGATTGAGGCAAAAGCTGCATACATACTGAAGTGGATCAGCCCAGTCACTCACATGCTTAGTGAAAAATATTTTGTAATACTACTGCTCTGCTGAAAACTCGTGTTGATTGATGATGATGATGCTCTTTTTCTGAAATACCGGTGTGGCCAGTATGAGAGGTGATGATTGCCATTGGTTGATTTCAAATTCAGTGATTCCATTTAGTATTTTTCCATGTTGCAAATTCTAAAATTCATTTGATGACTAAAAGTGTTGTTATCGTACACGCCGATTAGCAGTAAATGTATGTGTAAATACTAAAAAAAAAATTCTTTAGAAGAGCTATTGGGGCGGCAATGCCGTCCTGCCGTCCCTAAAGTTACACCCTTGTGCCACACCCAGGCCTACAGCGCTAGCGTCGGTATCCAAGATGTATTGGAGTGTAGGGTCAGGGTATCCCAGCACAGGGGCCTGGCTCAATCGGGTCTTCAGTTTGTCAAAAGATCATTGTTCTGTCTTTCCCATTTCCAAGGGATCCCCTTGCCTGTAAGGACAGTCAATGGCTTTGCTGTACTGGCGTAGTCGGGTAGATACTGCCTGTAATATCTCTCGTCCTGAGGAAAGCTTGTAGGGCCTTGACATCTCTGGGCTCTTCCCACTTCTTCACGGCCTCCATCTTTTCAAGATCGGTTGCCACTCCTTTGGCACTGACTACATGGCCCAAGTATTTAACTTGCTGGCTCAGCACCTCGCACTTACATGGCTCGACCTGGAGGTTAGCTTGTTGGAGGCGGAATAGAATCTTGCCTAGCCTGTGGATGTGCATTTCAAAGTCCAGGGCAATGATAATTACATCGCCCAGATAAAGTATTAACGTTTTCCAGTGGAGTTCTTTCAGTACCCTTTCCATGAGTCGCTGGAAGGTGGCGGGGGCAGAGCTGAGGCCAAATGACAGCATGTTCCACCTTCAGAGTCCACTTCGGGTGATGAAGGCAACCTTGTTTTGTGTTTGTGTCCAGGGGTACTTGCCAGTATCCGCTGGTTAGGTCCAATGTGGTAAAGTACCTGCTACCATCTAAAACATATATGAGTCATCAATTCTGGGAATTGGATAGGCGTCACGCCTAGTAACACCGTTAAGCTTGAGGTAATTGACGCGAAATCTCCACAACTTGTCTTTCTTCTTTACTAGGATGACTGTGGAGCTCCAAGTTCCATCTGGTGGTTTGATTTTCTTTGGCCAACAGCTCTTTTACCTGTCTCTCTGCCTTCGCTTCCTTCTCTGCGCCCAGTCTGTGAGCCAAGTCTGTATGCGTTCCCGGGGCCACTTGGATGGAGTGTTCTGCCAAGTGTGTACGGCCAATATCCCCATCATGCTGGCTGAAGACAGTCTGGTACTGGAGGAGTAGCCTTCTCCGTTGTTACTCTTCCGGAGTGTTTCGGCACCCCTGGCGGGCTTGTGCAAATAACACCTGGACATCTTGTGGAAGCTCTCTATTTGTCAGCTCTGACTGTGGCAGTTGGGCGGATAGTGGTCGGATTTCTTTTGGACCTATGCCGGTGAATGTCCTAATTACTTTTCTTGCCGGGACGTGGAGACTGTCTTGTCAGGGGTTTACACAGCGTACCAGCACCCTCCCTTGTTTACCGGGTGTGCTGATGCTTGTTGCGAGTAGTAGGCCTTCATCCCTACTCTCTATCACTCCTTGGTAATATGGCTCTTTACTGGTGAGGTGGCAAGGCACGGTGGCCTCAGTCTGCGGGGGTATGTGTGTGTCCTGTCACACTTGTACCTTGGAAACTAAATTCTGTCAGTGTCTATCTGTGCAGGTCAGTTCTATTCCTTGTACTCTCAAGATAGGTTTGTCGAATCCCATTTGGCAGTTCTGATTGGTGAGGAATGTCATTCCTAAGATCATATCCTCGTTCACTTGACTCACTATGGAGGTTTCTTTGTATTTGATGTGTCAGATGCGCCCATACAGGGTGAGCAAGCCGTAGGATGACAGTCTTGTGCCGTCTGCCATTAAACCGTGGGAACCGTAGTCTTGGAGGTTTTGCTGGACTGTGGTGGAAAGTTGGTCAAACACCTGTTTTGACAAGAGGTTGGTGTTACACCCAGTGTCAATCAAATAGGTAACAGCTGGTCCCTCTACTTGACCAGGTAGGTAGTAGCTGTATTTGTAGGGCCGTTCTATCTGGTTCAGGTGTATGGTCATTGGTCTGTGTTTTGGTCTCTCAGTCTCTAGCTGGGGGTTAGTTTGTGTTTTGCTGTCTCTAAACTCCTTCCCTTTTCTTCTTATTCGTGGATTCTCTGCCTCTTCTTCCACCTGCTGGGTGGTTTTTTCTTCTTCTTTGACTAGTATGGTGAGCCGGTTCTACAAAGTTATTGGGGGAGGACTCCTGAGAGGTTCTAGAGTGGTTCGGGCCGGTGGTGGCATGGCCCTTCTTTCCTCGCCAGAACTGGTTCTTGGCTGCTGCGTGCGATTAGTGTTATTCTGTGCTCTATTGCAGCCAGTAGGAGGGCCTACTGCTGCGGGCCGTTGGCATTTCTCTGTCTGCATGTCCAGGGTGCAGTTCTGCATTCTTTTTGGAGGTGCCTGGCCCGTTGGCATCCCCAACACCTCTTGGGTTGTGTGTCCTTGGGTTCATTCTTCAGGTCTGCAAACTCACGGCTTAGACTCTCCATCATCTTAATGATTTTTGTCAGTGTGGATCCTCTATTTCTTCGCAGGAGATTTTTTGTTCTGGCTTGGGCAGCGATTGTTCGTGTATCGTCCAGATGTTGGTGTGTGTGATGCTGTATTTGTAGGAATTCATTTCCTGCCCAAATTGCTCTTTCTAAGGTGGTTGGTCGAATGGCCAGAAGGTGCCTTTGAAAATATGAGTGAACCAGGGAGCTCTGGAAGGTCTGTAGGGTGAGTTCTAACCTGTTTCTCTGTGGCAGGTTTTCGTATGCTGCCTCGATCAACCGTTCTATGTTGAGGGCGTGTTCTCGCAATGCATCTCTGTGCGATTTTCTGTAGAGCATCAGTTTAGTTTGTGCCTCTGACCTGGTTGAGTCCAAAACTTGCTCTATAGGCTTCTAGTATCGACTGCTTTGGCCACGCCCACTTTTCTCTGCCTTTTCTGTCAGTGCTTGTCGTAGATAAATCGCTGCCTCTTCTGGTGGCCATATATTCGCTTCTGCCACTTCTTGAAACCTTTGTATAAAGTAGTGGACGTCTCTTTCTCCATTGAACTGTGGGATCCAAAACCTATCCCTGGTCTAGGGATATCTGTTAAGGTTCCCATGATGTGTATGGATGCTCCACCCCTGTCAGTCCTTCTTTTGTATGACATCGTTTACCAATTCTCTGCCTTCGGTAATTCTTTCATGGGTGTTGTCTTTTCGTGGGTCCTTGGTCATCCCACTGATGCCACTAATGTGCAGGATTTGTGTATGTGTGGTAGCTGAGCACCTGCACAGTCTCCCACAGTTGGAGCAATTACTTATAAGGACAGTGTCTTGGTTATTCTGTGTGTTATTTGTATGCTTTTTGACAACAGGGTCGACAGTAAGAGCCGTTTTAGGGCTAAACTGACTGAAGCCGAACTGCTCGTGAGAAGCGAAGGACTCAGTGCCGTACGCCTGCGGTAGTATGCAGTGATGGCCAAATTGACCAAACACCTTCCACTGAGCTTTGCCTGCACGGGTTGTTGTTTAGACCAAGTTGTTGTTTTCAATAGCTTCTGCTTGCGTCGATTCTTCTTGATCAGTGTAGTGTGAGAATCATCTGAAAGCTAAGTTAACCCTGATTTTATAATGACTAGATATGAGGTTAAATAAATAAAAAAGAAAAACAAAGAGATCGTAAGCCACGCCTTACTGCTACCAAATATAATATATACATCTATCTTCATGAAAAACCTTTACAATATTAATTATAAATAATAATTATTATATGATGATGATGATCGATGGCGACCACTACTACTACTAAACTACTAACCAACTTCTATTATTATTATTTATTAATAATAATTATTATGAATAAATGATGATGTGAGGGACGCTATCGTCGTCGTTGTCAACGACCATTTCCATGACAACCTTTTATACACACACACATATATATAATATAATAAATAATTTATATATATTAGTTATTATGATTATCGTCACGAACACTTACTTACTGCATTTATTATAATTCTAAGAGACTAAAAATAATTATTTGTTTATTATAATTATAATAATGTGGTAGAATTGACTAAGACTCTATCTACAACAGGAAGCATACACTCTAATCATTATCGTTCTATGAAAGCACATGACAAAAAAAGATTCCTCATGTGACTTGGCCTTATTCTAGGCGGCTCATTTATCTCTATGTATGCCTATTATGCAATTGACACTTGTTGACAGCCACTGAGGCTAGATGTTAAATAACGTTTCATATATAAGCCAGCTGAAGCTCTCTGTTAATCAGAGCAGGACAAGAGCTCAGCTAGGCGTGTACACAATACAACCTATTATCTCTCCAACACAAAAACTCATTCATTCGCCTACAGAACAGCTACACTACTACACTGCAGTACGACTAAGGAGTGCCAGTTTGTAGTAAAAGCCCTATACCCTCTCTAGTCTCCTACCCAGCTAGTCCGACTACGCTGGGCAGGCAGTGGTAGGGACTGACAGCAAGTCGTATGCTGTGACAGCAGTCGTGCACAGCAACAGTAAACAGCCTGGGGTCTAGTACAGGTGCATGTTATCAGTCGTTTACCAACCGACTATAAAATCCTGTACAATAATTATAATAATAATAATAATAAATAAATAAATAATAATAATAAATAATATATATATATTTATTAAATTATTAATATTATTATTATTATATATATATGATATATATCAGGATGATGTAACTTACCACTGGCAGCTCCTACAGATGCATAACAAATTAGGATTGTAAATATATAAATCATCATAAACCCAATTTTTGGTCCAAATCAGAGGTAACTGCAGATTGGGGGCATATAATTTAAAACATCCTCTCAGTGTTTTGGACGAGGACGCAATCGGTGTCCGTTCATGGAAGCTGACATATTGTGCAGTGCTCGTCGGCAATAAAAATTACAAATAGCGTTGGTCCTTGGTATATTGACTCGTCTCCTTGGATTTTCTCATAATTTTTCACTAATCATGCTCTCGTGATTTAAGGCTTTCAGCTGCAGGTAACGGTTTTTACCTCGACGCCACGCCCATTGCACACGTGCACTCTCAGGAAGTTTCGCTTTCTAAACCGCAGGCAAAGACCGTAGTACATGTGAGAATGTAGTTTTTTTGCAGCTTCAACTTGTAGTCCTTTTCTGCTCTAGTTCACAGGCAGCTCCAATCTACTGGCCTGGCGGTGGGGGAAGATAGTTAAAGAGAGTATACACTCAAATCCACCCACCGCCAAGCCAGTAGATTGGAGCTGCCTGTGCTCTAGCTTTCGATGAATAATAATAATAAGAAGAAGAAGATGATTCAATTTTTTGCATAAATAATAATAATAATGATTTTTTTTACATGTACATACTAAACATAGATCAATTTAAAGCTGCAGTGAGCTATTTATGTAGTATTATTATTATGATTAGTAACAACAAGCCGGCAATTTTCTTTTATTTAAAATAATGATAATAATAATAATTGAAACATTTTTTTTCACAATACAAATTATTATTACAAATATCATTATTATCATATGTAGTATGTATATTATTACTAAGTAATTATTATATATATATATATATATTATAAAAAAATTGTCATTAAAGCAAATTTCAGTCTGTTGCTAACCATCATCATACATGGCTCACTGCTGTTGTGACTGTGTGTTTAAAAGTTTTGCTTTCTTGTTGAATACCAACCATCGACGACCCGATCACGACCATCTTCTTCTTTATTTATTATCAACCATTTATTATTATGGTGATCATGGTGTTGTTTATGTTTTGTTGCTGTTGTTGCTCTTTTACAAAAAGAAAAACAACAGACTCATTGGTTGTCATTCATACGATTAAGTTAATCATCTTCATGATCAAATTAATCATGATGTACATTTCTTATATTAATAATAATGTACAGGACGAACTCTGAGCTACCTATTGCATAACGTGGTTGCTAGGAAACACTTCCATGTTGTTAGTCTCTAACTCTTACATTTACCTTTTACCCCCTATTAGCATTTATTCACGAGTGCTACTATAGACAAAGACATTGTGTAACATGTGATGTAACAGTTTATATAAACGCAGCTGCGAGCCCTTAGCTCATCAGTGTTACCTTGGAGCTGTATTTATTCTAATGAATAAACGCTTTAAAACACTAACTCAAGATCTTACTTGACCACTATCTACAGACGCATACATTAAGGACTGGCTCCACTGCTCAGGATGACAATAGCTATACGACTCACGATCGAAATAGCCGAATATTGTCCAACGAGCAGTGGACCACAGACAAACTTGTTTGTCAGATGTCGTCATCCTGACCTGCTGTCAGCCAGCGATGCTGACAGCTAAGCAGTGATTTGGACGTACTACTAGCAAGCCTGCCTAACAATACAGACGACTCTGGTCACAGACGCCTAAGAGGTAGTGCAGGTGGCTACCTGGGGAACTGGTTAACTGTTCCTGTAAAATCCTGCACAATAAGTAATAAATTTAATTAATTGAAAGTTTAGTAATGATAATAATGTTGTATAATAATTAATAACAACCATTCATTAATCATTAATTAATGAATTATTATTATTAATTATTATACGATGTTATTATTATTACTAAAATTTTAGTTAATTAAATTTATTACTTATTAATATAAGAAATGTACATCATGAATGTCAGAGCAGTAGTGTTGTGCAAGAGTCAGTTGCAACATTATTATCATATCATTGTATATTATTACCTGTACAGTCATCATTGTTATTAAATCATGTGATAGTTTTACTAGTCGAACCACCTTTGTACGTATATTGTGTAAGAGCACATATTTTGTGGGCACGGCTTATATCCAATTTCATGGTTCTTGTTAAAATAGATGCAAAATGCTGTGCCTTTTTTCCTCGGAGTATTGGGAAAAGGCAAGCCGGACAATTCTCATACTCAAAACAATACTCCCAGTTTTTGGACTCTGGATACCTAGAACCCTATGTATCCATATATTTATATGTATGGAGCATTAAATTGATGTAGTAATTGGTAAACAGTGTTTTCTAAAAACATGCTTGCCGTACATTCTTGCTAATTTAGAAGAAGAATGAAGCTGCAAGGAAGTAGTAAACTATATCCATTCAGGCCCGTAGTTTAAAAAAAAATTGGGGCTGCCAATTTGGGTGGGAGGGGTAGAGGTGGAGTGTGGGCACTCCTCCCCCACAAAAGCCTCACGCTAGCGGAAAATTGTAAATGTTCACATGCAAATTGATGGTCTCTATCGACAATAGAAATAGACATTTTTCACGCTATCAAAAAACATGGACTGCAGAGAAATGTTTATTGCAAAGCATCAGCACTATAATAGAGGGCTTTGTCAATCATACCTTTCAGTGAGAAGTATTTATTTAATATGCGTTCCATTGCAACTGTAGCAATTAGGCAATGAATGACCAAGGCTCTTATATAGAGTATAAAGCATCGGAAATCAAGAGATTTTACAATGCATGGCAAAAGTTATAAAATTAGCTGTTAAAAGTTAACCTCATAAAGAACAACGTAGACTTCTGAATCCATGTGCCCGAAGCAAGCAATGAGTTACAAACTCTACCAAGCTTGTGGTGTTTTGTAACTAGTTTTCATTGGCTGTTTCAACAAATATCTCGACCCTCGAAAACCTCATGCTTTTTGTAGGTGGCAAAAACATCGTTTCCTACTAAAAATTCCATTAAAAGTGTCTTCGAGTTTCCTGAAGTAATTTCAACATTATTTTATTTGCATCTGTGCTGAGAGTAACGTTTTGTTTCTGTTGTTTTTCCTTATTCTTTTGTGCAAAAGAAGCCACCATGGCTTCTAGGGCTTAGTTGTATGAGTAACAGGCAGAAGAGGCAGATTGATAGGTGAAGACTCGCCTCTTTTGCTACTATTTTAGTTTTATTAAATTATAAACCTGTCTAAAGTAATCAGTAGGCAATTACATAATACCAGGCTAGGTAGTAATAATCATATCAACAAATCAATATTAGATAATAATAATAAACAATAATAAAATGGCAATCTATCATTTTTTATTATTTTTAAACTATTAGTGAAACATTAGGTGATGAAATGTGAACGACTCCTGAGCAAGCAAAATGATCATTGGTTGATGTGGCGTAATATTTGGTATGCCAAACCAGCATAAAGTATTAGCAAACTAATTTTTTTGACTCGCCGCCACCTACGTTATAATTTTAAATCTGCAAATATTTCTGGTTTGAGAACAAATGACAAATTTAAGCCCCCACAGTCCATCAGTTTGGTGCAACAGACTGTTTTTCCAGTAGTTTTTATTACTCCCAGCGTAGTAGCTTAGGCGCATATACCCGTTTGACATTTCAATGATAAAAAGGTGATCGTCTCCACCTACATTTTTATTATTGGAAAAGTATTAAATCTACAAAGCTTCGACTTTAGAACAGATAAGAAATTTTAACCCTGACCATACATCAAATTAATTAATTACACTGTTTGTATAGCAGTTTTTATTTCTCTCAGCATTGCGTCTTAGGCATATATGACAATGGAAAATACACAGATAGACAGACAGACAGGCATTTTCTTCATTTATATGTTTAGATGTTTACGTACATTTGTCTATTAATATCCGCATGGCTAGCACAACGATTTTGCATTCAAAAATGCTTTATTTGGTGCTCATAACAAGTTACTTGTCAAGTTTTTGGTCATCATACCTGCGAACACTTGGTCTTGGTGAGTTCATTTATATGTTCAAATGAAATGTTCCGAGTGATCAATCAACTCCTTTCTGTTGCTGGAGATATTTTTCTTCTTGTTTATAATAACATTGATGAAAAGTCTCTCACACTCTTATATACGATCCAAGCTTTATGTGATGTTTACAGAAAGGAAATTACGCCAAGACCACAGGAAATATGTAAAAAACCAGTCAGTTTTTTTGGGAAATTTATTTAAATTAAATTTATGTACTCAAGTGGTGCACCAGGTGATAATCGCAAGAAATAATTTCTATTTGACAGCTGCAAATAAAATGATATACTCTGAACATGACATGTTAGAGCCTGTGCCTTCAATAATGTGTGTTGTATGTTCTCACTAAGAATGACGCAACTAAGTACCAATTTTATTCAGTTCTTATCTAAATCCTTAGTGATAGGATTGTGAATGAAATGGATGCGTGCTAATTATAAGTTTGAGGATGGAGATGGTGGGATATCCAGTGTGCTGCTTCTTTCCCGAATATTGTGTATTGGCTTTTTGTCATTTCATTTATGGCGTTTGTAATGTATTGCAGTTGGTATGTTGCCTGAAGGCTCTGAAGCAATATGTGTCATCACATTCCCTGATGGCACTGCTGAAGAATTTGTCAATTTTATACACTCATGTATTTTATCTTCATCTGTGAAAGATTCTGATGGTGCAACGGTAAAGGAAGATTCCAAAGGTGAGCGAATGGAGCTAATTGATTTTATTTTTCTTAATTTTTGGTTACGCTCTTGTTACTCATCAAAAAGTGCTAAAGAAGCCCCTTCCTTCCTCCCACTTTCCTCCATTCCCTTGTCTCTTTTGAATTTGGTCTGCTGCCTCTTTTAAACCACACCCAGCGGCTATCCTCGGTTTTGACTCCACCAGTTGCCATCAGTTGGGAGCATTATTCCGTTTGTTTGGTTTATCAGCTATTAATTGACATATTATAGACAAACAGAACAAGCGGTCTACTGCAAAAACTAAAGTAAAGGAGCAAAGCGTTGGTGAAGTCAGTCGTCAGCATGATGATCTCTGTGAGTTTGAGAGATTCCATGGTGGTGGTTTGAAGTGTTCCAAAGAGGCTTTCTCTTCATCAGACACTGATGGATCTGCCCATAAGGTTGGTCGAAGTGCCTCCACTCTGAAAAGAATAAAATCGTGAAACTTTGGTTCATTCTCTCTCGCTTCTCCCAGTTTGGATCTTTGGTTTCACTCACTCCTTGCTATATACTAGATGCTACGTAGGCATTGCATTAACTTGTAGGTTTGCCTGCATGTTAGCTGCACAAACGAACGATTGCTGGAGGTAGCCGACTATGTAGATATGAAAAAGAAATGTCTGGACGGAACTCTTCAAGTGTTTAAAAAGGACAAATTCGACCTGTTTGACCATAATGGTAGGGCAACTCCCTCACCAAACACTTGAATTTATCCTTTTGTTCATCTATTAAACATTGTTGAATTAGCACCTGTAATATTTTTATTGGCATGTTGTTTTTACTAATTCCTTTGCAATTAGTTCTGGGTGGACTCTGTGAAGTAACAATTTGATCTTTCCTAAATTTTTATTTTCTAACATCTTAGTTTTGTATTCCTTTTAAAAGAGAGAGTGGTACATTGACGCCCCCACCTCTTTACATTTTTTCGCAGATGATTTGGAGAAATTCTTCAGCGTTGCTGAAAGACAAAGGCTGATTCACCACGAGCTGGCATCTATTAAAGTACAGAGTGACAACTTTTCATTACCCGGTGTATCAGGAGTGAAACTGCAAATGGGCACTTCCGTTTGTAAGTGGTTTTATTTTTGCAGTTATGGATTGAACACCCTTTTACAAAATAAAACTTGTATTCCATATTATGTTAGTTTAAATCTTTGAAATTTTCTGTACGCAGAAAGGTGCTGTAGGCACAGCTTGTTAGACTCTGTATTTTTTCCACCTAGTGAAACAATGTGAACACTTGGGTTTGATTGAGCAAATATTTCCCTTACACGATGCCTCTTTGTCAAGTTTGGAGAAGGTTTGGTATAAAGAAATGAATATCTTCAAAAGGCAACCACTGGGTGAGTAGGCTGTCTCAGAGCAGGATTGGAAAAAGCTAACTGATTATAGTTTTTACGTGACTTTGGTTGGCCAACATGGTTTTCGTTCGTTTACATTTCGCTGGATGTACAAGGTTTATTGCTATTACCAGTATTAAGTTTTCAATCTGTTATAAATGCTAGAGAACATTTGAAACTGCTATCATTCGCCTTATTTAATTTACAGTGCGTAGCAATACAGAAATGTGAAGCAAACGTACTAAAATGTTTTATGAGAAACTTTGTTAGTTTATGAAAATGAAATATCACCAGCATGGAATGGCATGCGCTTCTCCTCTAAAATTGCTGGCAAGTGTGACATTGTTTATTGCAGGGGAGATCACACACTACTTTGGTGAGACGGTTGGCATGTACTTTGCCTTCCTTGACTACTACACCAACTCTCTGAAGCTGCCGGCAGCGGTGGGTCTCATGTTCTACCTGTTTGAGTTCCACAAGAGCAGCCTCTACTCTCTCATCATCCTGTCAGCGTTCAACCTCATCTGGTCGACAGCATTTATGGAGAGCTGGAAGAGAAGATCTAATGGTTTGTCCTACTCGTGGGGAACAGCGGATATATCTATTATAGGTCAGTGAATGGAATACCGCTACAGTGTTTCACTCTGGGGATTTGCATCTCTAGAGATCTACTAATAGAATTGCTACAGAATTGTACTACTGTGTTATTATGTCTCTTGTCCACCACAGGTAAGATGTACACCTCACTCATAAGATAATAACAACATACAATCTTATTTGATGACATGTCTTTTGTTGACTCCAATTTAACATTAGCTTGTAATGATTTGTTGCAGCAAGTCAGTATTACCTGTAGCACAGTTAATATCGGTTACCTGCTATGCTTTCACTCACTGCACTATCACAGATATCACTCAGACAGTTGTGGTTGTGATTGATGGATTTATTAGTGTTAAACCACTCAAGTGGGACAAACGCTTTGTACTAGCGCCGGTTCTCTTAGTTGTATGAGGTTTTCACCCGTTGTGTAACTCAGTTTTTTTCTATTGTCTACCAATATATAGCATCCATTCTTAGACAAAGATTGTCAACATCAACAATATGCACAAACGTAGATGTATAAATGTGCTAATTTACCAGATTGCTTAAGATTTCTGCAAGTGCTTGAGATTACATTCTAGGTGAATATCTGGGACTCTTAGCATTTAGTAATTTATTAATCTGTTGTTTACCAAGTATTTTTCTGGACACAATAAAACGTTACTGTTGTGTCCTCTCTGGTGACAATACTGATGTGTCCTCTCTGGTGACAATACTGTTGTGTCCTCTCTGGTGATAATACTGTTGTGTCCTCTATGCTGAAAATACTGTTGTGTCCTCTCTGGTGACAATACTGATGTGTCCTCTCTGGTGACAATACTGTTGTGTCCTCTCTGGTGACAACAGTGCTGTGTCCTCTCTGGTGACAATACTGTTGTGTCCTCTCTGGTGACAATACTGTAGTGTCCTCTATGCTGACAATACTGCTGTGTCCTCTCTGCTGACAATACTGTTGTGTCCTCTCTGGTGACAACACTGTTGTGTCCTCTATGCTGACAATACTGTTGTGTCCTCTCTGGTGACAACACTGTTGTGTCCTCTCTGGTGACAAAACTGTTGTGTCCTCTCTGGTGACGCAATACTGTTGTGTTCTCTGGTAAGGTACCTGTACTTAGAGCTACTGTAGTGTCCCTCTATGTACTTAGAGCTACTGTAGTGTCCCTCTATGTACTTAGAGCTACTCTAGTGTCCCTCTATGTACTTAGAGCTACTCTAGTGTCCCTCTATATACTTAGAGTTACTCTAGTGGCCCTCTATGTACTTAGAGCTACTGTAGTGTCCCTCTATGTACTTAGAGTTACTCTAGTGGCCCTCTATGTACTTAGAGCTACTGTAGTGTCCCTCTATGTACTTAGAGCTACTCTAGTGTCCCTCTATGTACTTAGAGCTACTCTAGTGTCCCTCTATGTACTTAGAGCTACTCTAGTGTCCCTCTATGTACTTAGAGCTACTCTAGTGTCCCTCTATGTACTTAGAGCTACTCTAGTGTCCCTCTATGTACTTAGAGCTACTCTAGTGTCCCTCTATGTACTTAGAGCTACTCTAGTGTCCCTCTATGTACTTAGAGCTACTCTAGTGTCCCTCTATGTACTTAGAGCTACTGTAGTGTCCCTCTATGTACTTAGAGCTACTCTAGTGTCCCTCTATGTACTTAGAGCTACTCTAGTGTCCCTCTATGTACTCAGAGTTACTCTAGTGGCCCTCTATGTACTTAGAGCTACTCTAGTGTCCCTTTATGTACTTAGAGCTACTCTAGTGTCCCTCTATGTACTTAGAGCTACTCTAGTGGCCCTCTATGTACTTAGAGCTACTCTAGTGGCCCTCTATGTACTTAGAGCTACTCTAGTGTCCCTCTATGTACTTAGAGCTACTCTAGTGTCCCTCTATGTACTTAGAGCTACTCTAGTGGCCCTCTATGTACTTAGAGCTACTCCAGTGGCCCTCTATGTTCTTAGAGCTACTGCAGCGATTATAGTGCTCCTATATGTACTTGTTGCAGAGGAAGCCAGGCCTGAGTTTTACGGTAAACTGGGAAAGAATCCAATCACTGACAAGATTGAGCCGAGATATCCAAAATGGAAAACGCTGGTGAGACAATATTTTGTGTCTCTACCAATAGTGCTCATTTGTCTGTTTGGTGAGTAGATAATGTATCACTTGCATAGATAATGTATCGCTTGCATTGTCAGATATTTCCTGTTAGGTTTTTATTTCACTTGCTTGTCCTAGTGTTTTCTGTGACAAGTTTGTCAGTTCTTACTTATAATTTGCTTTAGACAATTTTCGATGTCATAGAGTTCAGACATGTTTGATCATCCTTGTTATTGTTTTATCCTTGATACACATATTAATATTTACTGCCTGTTCCACTCTAACACATTCATGAAGTTGTCTCCTTTTTATGGGTAGATAACTCAAACTTTATTTTGAGTGTTTGGCTGATTTGTGACTAAGGCTGTGACATGGTTAAGAAGTTTGGTCAAGAATAATCTTCTTTTTTTTATTTAATGATCTTGATTAATCGTAAAATTATTCTTTTGCGATACCTATGATTAATTCCAATTCTCCAATATATAATTCAGATTTCTCTGCTCTGATTGAAAATTATAAGCATGGACTGGCATCGTGGTGGATTGGAATTCATTCTCAGTCAAAGAAATGGTAAACTTGAAACGTTACAAATAATGATAATAATAAATACCATTAGTGAAACAAAATTGCAATTGCCAAGTTTTAAAAAATAAAACAAAGAAGTCACTACTAATGGCGATCAATTCAAAGATAGTTTTTAATCGCGTTAATCTTTTATGGAAATTGTATGGTAATTTGTACTTGTCAATGTTAGAAAGAACTTCAGCCGGCCACCTCCTGCCAATTTTTACGAATCAAGTCTTATTGTGGAATAACATTCCGTGGAAATGCTTCTTTTCATTTTTTAACCTTACCAATTGCATGGATCATATTGTCCCACTCATTGGTACTATTCCATTGCAGTGTTGTGTTGCTCGAATGTACATTCAAGGGTTGTGTTGTAGCTGGTTTTGTGGCAATGTTAGAATATTTCCGATATGAAGACATGGCCGTAGCCTGGTACAAGAGTGCGGAGAGACCTGGCTATTACCACGATGCAGTCAGTTGTGTACCTACTGTAGTCTACAGTCTGGCTATCATTATTATGAACCAACTGTACCGACCCCTGGCTATCAAACTCAATGAAATGGGTGAGACTTATACCCCATGTACATTTACCGATTGGCCTTACTGATAGCGTGATTTTGTAGCCTTTGTTTCCTGGAAAATTGGTAGCATGTTTTTTTAGGTTTAGGCAGGTTTTAATCCACATAAACAATTGGTAGATAATTTGTGTTTCGACCAATTATATCACTGCTCGTGGTTTTAATGTTTCCAATAAAAATGTTTATTTATGTAAAAAGAGTCGTTCTTAGCGTCCTCTCTGTTTTGTTTGAAAGCGCTTCATGGCTAACTATGACGTCAAATACAGCGAGTTTCACCGGTATTTCGTGAGAACGGCAAGTAGAGAAAAAATAAGGGAAACATCCTTTCGTCATTTCCAATCGGTAGATATACATGTAGTTTTACCTTGACAAGTATATGCATGCAGTACATAATGAATGCTTTTGTGGGAGCTATAAATAGGTTGAAACAACTAGTATTGTAGATTACTAGCATCTCATCAAGTCTTTAAGCTCATCTGAGTTTTTTCTAGGAATAGATCAGTCCATTTCGATTATGTGCTGATTGTTCATCTTACGAGTACTTCACACCTTACAGGTCAAGGTTGATTTGCCATCAGTTACAAGAGTTTATAAATCAATATATTTTTTAAGCCAATTTTATTTCTTTTCACTTTTTCATCTCTTCAGTCTTATGAATATTTCTATCTCTCTTTCTTTTCTCAATAATTAATGCTAACCCACTATACCATAGAGCTCAGCCTTCCATGTAGGAGAATGCCACGAGCTTTGGAGTTGCCTCCCCAAAACACAAGATTCTAAAGTTGTAATAGCATATCATTGGGATTTTTATGTTAGCTTTACATAGAGATTGTGTTGTTGAGATGAATCTTTCATTGGTTTAAATCTATTTGTAGAGAATCACCGATTGCAGTCCACGTTTGACCATCATCTTGTGATAAAGCTAGTATCAGTAAGTTATTCCTCGTGATGATTGCAGCTTCCTGTGTTGTTTTGGGTCGCACCTATTAGTACAAGTGGGACAGGGGTTTGGTTGCACCTGAGATAGTAGCATCCGCGTCTATTGTTTGGGTGTTGTCAGATCCTCATTAAATTGTAGTTGTACCCTTATTGATATCATCCGCTTGGCAAATGTAGTGATGATCAGGATTTGTGAGGCCTACGGTTATGTTTCAGTGAATGTTGTTAACCATTTCTGATGCAGATAATGATTTACTGTACACCACAGTTTATATATTTAAATTTACTATTGCGGTGACATTAAAACTTTAAATATTTCTTTTGAAGATTGTGGTTTTCTGTCGGTTTTTTTTTTTATAACAGATAATTCTCTCACCTTGTGTGAATGATACCAATGCATCCTACCACTTTTAACTTATCAATCAGGATGCTGCTTTGTTGACCCAAACTGGATTGCTCTATTCTTGTGTTGTACATCCATTAATAGTGTTCAAATTTTGTTGATTGTTTTACCAAAAACTTCCCTGAAACCTGTAAACTCTTCTCAGTATGACATACATTCCACCTATTGACAGTTATTGCTATCACGTCACTGAATCCATGTTATTGTACCTTTTAGTTCTGGTTCATCAACACATTCATGTTGATGTTTTATACAGCTTTCATTCAACAAGACCTGGTAGCTCTCAGGAAGGTTAGTACAAGTCAGTCAGTGTTACCTACTAGTATGTTGAAGTTGTCTCCTCCAGTAATTGCTGACTTGAGAGTCGTGGATATAAAGAATCTTTAGGTATTTGTGACGTTGGAAGTCAGAAGAGGCAAATTTACGCATTCGCTTGCTAAAAGATGACCGCTTTCAATCTTATATAGAATCTGTTTTTTATTACTTGGGGTTTAAAATTGAAGTCAACTCTTCATACTGCAGCATGTGGTTAGTTTTCCCTCTCCTCTCACTCTTTCAACACCACTTTGCTTCAATATAGGTTTTGTATTGGTTGGTGTAATATAAGGTATGGAGTTTTCTTGACTTCATTCAAGAGAAGACAACTTTCTAAGTAAATTCTCATTTCTCAGCCGATCAGTTTCATTTCTGTGCCAAGTGTTTGTCACTGCTCTTTTCATTCATCTCATTTAGCAGCAAAAAAACTCAATGCTGAATGTTTTATTGCAGACTAACAAATGTTATAATAGAAAGACAATGCAATGAGCACTGAAGTCCTCTTCTTGTTTATTTTGTAAACAGTATAATTTTGCTTTTTCTTAGTCCCTCAGCTACTATTATTTCTGTATTATTTGCCATTATGTTAGACTGTGTACCAGCAGCTTTTACCTGCTTTAGACTGTGCTCACTGAGTTAATAGTCACTCAGGCCGTGGATCAGCTACAGGAGACGGTACTACCATATCTCATGTACAAATGGAGGAAACGAAGCAGGAAAGTAACTGCCAATAATGACCTTGCTAAGTTATCCGCTCTACGCCGTAGTGAGACCGAGTCCATGAAGGACCCTTATGAGGTGAGTGTTAGCTCAGGCTTGTGTATGTTGATGTGTTATATCGCTATATGATTAGTTTAATCAAGCTTTCCACTGTTAAACTAGTTTGGCTTTAATGTACTGGTGTATTGGTAGGAAATATGGGTCAGACTCTGAAATCCTTAACATTTCCTACTTTGCCTCCCGCTCGCTCTCTCCTCTTCCCCCCCCCCCCCTCCCTCCTTTTCTTTCTCCCACCCCCTTGCTCCCCCTCCCCCATTCCCTTTCTTTTCCTCTCTCTTCCCCCTTTCCTCTCCCTCTCTCACTTTCCCCTTTTTGCCCCTCTACTATTTCACCTCGTTCCCCTCCTCCCTTCCCTATACCCTACCCATTTCTTCCGTGCTTGAAGATAAAGGATTAAGATGAACAATTGCAAACCTGCATCAAAATAATTATTAATGCTGGTTTGGTTTCTAATGTTTTACAACTTCTCAGATTCCTGGTTTGTCGAAGGTTTTATGCTTCAGAGTTATGTTCTCTATGCGTGAGCAGGCAACTCTGAGACTATTTTATGATATTGTAGGGAACATTTGATGATTTCCTGGAGCTGTTTATACAGTATGGCTATGTAACTCTGTTCTCCTGTGTCTCTCCACTGGCTGCCCTCCTCTCTCTCATCAACAACTACATTGAGTTAAGAACTGATGCTCTCAAACTGTGTAGAGTTCACCAACGGCCCTTCTCTAAACCAGCCGCAGGTTTGTAACCTTGACCCTTATATAAATAATCACAGATGGGAAATATCTAATGTGTGGTTGTTTTATGACAAATTAATTTGCCATTCCAAGTCTATTGCACTTGCAAAGGTTACCTGAAGCTATTTCTGTCAGTTTTTATCTCTATCTTTTGTTTGACATGACTCTTTATTTTTCTCAATCGCTATTTCTGTTATTTGTGACAGGTATCGGTGCTTGGGTGAGTGTGTTTGAGTTGATGAGCTATATAGCTATCATAACAAACAGTGCCCTCATTGGTCTGTGTATATACAAGGAGGACAACTTCTTACCAGACATCAGCAATGCCTACCTTCTGCTGCTGGTGGTGGCGATTGAGGTAACTAGCTGGTACTACGTGACTGGTGTGTTTGTACTAGTTAGTAGTAGCTGGTACTACGTGACTGGTGTGTTTGTACGAGGTAGTAGCAGCTGGTACTACGTGACTGGTGTGTTTTTACTATTTAGTAGTAGCTGGTACTACATTACTTGTGTGTTTGTACTAGTTGTAGTAGCTGGTACTACGTGACTCGTGTTTGTACTAGTTAGTAGCAGCTGGTGTCACTGCACTCTAGCCTCTGTCTATCATTGTCTATAACACATGACACAATGTCATGTCACATACAAATAACTACAAAATATGACTTTTTGAAAAGAGATTTCTGGTTAGGCATATAACAATTCACAACTGGCGCCACCATGGTGTTAGACCATTTGAGTCATTTATTCTCTCATAAACACACAGATTAGTTGACGCGTCAGAGCAAAAGGTAGCTTTGACACTGAAGCACAGAGGAAGTCTCTAATTACATATCACTCATAGCGTTCCATTTCCTGTGACTGTTTTATGATGGATGATGTCTTGCCTTCACTTGTAACAAATCTCTAAAAGTGTTTTAACAATGTGAATTATGAGGTAACATTTCACTCCTTTTTTCATTTTTTCGTTAGTCAAAAGATCGTATGAGTGCAAGAAAAGTCCATATTCTGTTTGTTTGCGTGATTAATTTTTGATGAAGTTAGTTCGAAATGCTAAATATCTCGCTAGAGTAGAATTTTGTTCTGGAACTGTACTTTTTTTTTTAAAGTTATGATGCTTATCTACATGAAAAAAATGAAAAATATCGTATTGATATTTTGCAGAAACACTGATAGTGACGTTTTCATTCAAAGAGAAACTGCTAGCCCATATCAGTAGTTTCACCAGCTTGTAATTATAGTTATTTTTATGATATTTTGGACTTGCGACAATCCTTGTGAGAATCATTGTGAGAGATAATGTGAATGCTACATGCGCGCTGTTTGGCTGTTTGACTTGGTTGTGAAACATCCACAACATTTTTTTATCACAAACTAAATTGATTCTATGATATTTTATGAGTTTCATTAAATTTTCCTTGTCTGTCTCTTCCTGCCACAACCGACGTTTTCAAATATGGATGATCGAATAGAGTTTGTGGAGAATTTTTTGTCTAGATCATTATCTGCCTCTTACAGTCAACTCCATAGTTCTTACTTTACTGCATATCTCATATTTAATTACAACACGCGTGAGTTTGTTCGATATCTACATTCATACACGCATTACAACATATAGTATCTTTATTGCTTCACTGGCATCAGTTCTTTTCAAAGCTAAAATATAGTGTCTGTATTACATTATGCATGCTAGATTGAGATGATAACAAAAAATTATTGCGGTTATGGTTCCCAAAAATCTTCTACATGTACAAAGTTGCTCTTGTGGAAGCATTAGCTGTGGATTAACCTATAGTATAATTGGGTAGACAGTAACGGCGGACACTTACTATAGCTTGTCACATTACAGCACCTGCTCATCATTGTCCGCACCATGATAGCCAACGTCATACCAGATGCTCCCAAGTGGGTGGAGATAGCAGCTGCCAGAGACGCTTATCAGCTCAAGACTAAGTTCTTTGCAATTCAGGTTAGTGTCGTCTTGTGATCTCACTCTAATATATGGTTTGTGTGCATAAACGGTGTCCGGTGGAACTCTTGCCAACACGGTGTAGGGAAGTTACTTGGAAGTAAATCTATTCAAACTCTACAATATGAAGTGACGACATCGATGGCATTTTCATTTCTCTTGATTATTATTTTTCCTTCATCCTTGAAGTAAAATTTGAAGTCAATGTCACAGCGTTTGGCAAAATTTGTCTTCCTGTCGAAGTCGCTGGTCTTCCTACAACACTTCATCCCTAGGCCTTGGCAATGGTAGTGTGCAGATTGTGCTAATTTTTCTATTTCATGTTGTAACCAATATTGTAATAGATTGGCATTTTATACAATCGTTTTGGTTTCTTTCAGTAGTACATGTTCTTACTATGATGTGCTGTGGTTATTGTTGTAAAACTGTCAATTTTAACGATTTGATTCAAACAGTTTGTTATATCCAATAATTTACAGCGCTTTCTGTTGCACCATTTTATTAAATTTGTTTTCAACGATGCGCTTCCATTGCTACTTGCTTGGTTGTCTGTTACCTTGGGTTCGCTGTAGTTGAAACCGGTGCATTGGTTACATGTCTTATTTCTTTCCTGATGGTCGTTGTGATCTTTTGTTGTATTATTCACATCAAACATCTTTTTGCAGAGTCAAATGGTGGAGAAGAAGAAGCAATAGGCTGAGACTGCAGTATGTTTTTCTCTCCACCTGCAATATTTGTTTTTGTACTACACTTTATCTGTTTACTGTATGATCTTTTATACTAGCTACAGGGTTCTATACATTGTATACACGGGCAGTGGGTGTGTGTGTGCACTCTGTTTGGTTTTGTTCTTGTAGTGTTGACTTGTGAATTAATTATTGTCAATGTAAGTCAGTAGAGGCCATGCTAGTATTGTCAATTGGCATCACTTTTTTTGAATTGTTAGTTGTTGGTTACAAAGAGAAATACAAGACGCTCTATTTATGTATAATCTTCATGACCTAAATTTTCAAACATTCACCAATGTTCATCGTCAGAGGCTAAGAGAGAATAAAATATGCAAACTAACGATGGACGTCAATTATTGTTTGAATTTTTAGGTTATTTTCTGTAAAATGGATAAATAAAGTCGCGTCTTGTATTTCTCTCTATAGTCAAGTTACTAGTTGCTAGTCCAGGTCAATGTTTTCTCATTCATATGTTGGTTTGATATGGTGAGGGTTGATATTGTAAGAAGGCGGCGGAGGAGAGTGAAGTATTTTATGAAACTCAAGCGGCATTAGCTTTTCTACGAAGACAAACATTGGATAACTCTGTTTTGTTTTACTAGTAATTAATCCAATAGAGTGCTGCACGTCTTGAATGTGTCTGACGATTATATAACGATTTTGTCAGATTCAATTCATAGCCTTTTGCTATACAAAACCAAATTCTGTGTTACACATCCACTGTCCTTTGGGTTGTACTGCTAGCTCACATTTATTGTCTTTTATATTGTGTATCTCGCGTCTTGTATCTCCTTTGCTCACAGAATCTGATCTATTGTCAAACAAGGTCCCAAGTTTACCCAGTCACTAACCGCTAATGCTCAAAAAAAGAATCCAATTATATGTCATTTTTATTAAATCTCATACTACATCTACTAACCATGTATGGAATATTCCAGATTGTTGTCTCATAATACATAAATATATTATTCTGTAAAGAAACGATATTTAGTCAATTTGGTGGCAAACTCTTTAGTGCTGGTGTGTAGAGTGCCGAGTGGAGGTCCTTTCATGTCGGACGGTTGTTGCTCATCATCGTTGATTATCTGAGAGAGCAGACGACTCACACCTCTAACACGTATGAGTACACTGCTGAAATCGTTGATGTGTCCTCCTATAACAATGGAGTCGTCATCCTCTTTCATGAGGCTTACAGGAAAGAAGAATGGCTCTTTGATGTAGTTATACCTGACTATTGGTACATCGTTCATAGGAGTATCGTGTATTTGTAGGGGGCCACTTAAATATACTACTCTTGGCGACGGGCCAGCTTTGTATACAATTATATTGATTGTGTAGATTCTGTCATAGGATGGATTTTTAAAGAGAGTTGTGTGCCCTATAGAAAAGTAGTATGGATATTTATACAGCACCCAAGGAGTACCACCTCTTAGCGAGTCCTTGTTTTGTACAAACTTGTAGTCATCGGCACCTTCGAAATGATTGAAATGGCAGGAGAAATTCTTCGTACAAGTGAGCACACGCAGAGGGTCAAGGTTGTAGACCATTTTTAGCTCGCTGTTTTCCGTGTACGGAGTCCAATGTTTGTCTCTAGGCATTCTATCTGGGTCAACAGTCTTCATTATTGGTGAGCCACCCTTAATATTAGGTACGAGTGTTTTGTGCCGCAAATAGTCCCACATAAACGTACCATCTAATGCTTTACCATCTTCTAAATACACTCCAGTATTGAATGATACAAACACATTGTCTTTATCTATCTTGAATAGCCTTGGTTCTATAGGTCCATCTCCTACAGTCCATTGACGAGGGGTTGGAATGCCTAGTATACTGCCCGGTGTAATAGGCTTCATATAGCTGTCGAATTTCTGGGTATACAGGAAGTTATCATTGAAATCATTTGGTGGTCTTTTAGCTCCGCCGTCGGTGTACTTCTCTTTCTCTAGCCAGATCCTCATCACACAGATTATCTGTCCCTTGTGCCACATGATCGCTGGGCTACACATAAACAACATGGCTGTGAGTATGTCGCAATCCATTTAATATTCCACTGACTGAAAATAATAAATTATACCATTAATTCCTAAAACTTTAATGTTTCTGTCACTTAGCGTTCCTACAGCTTTCGATTTTGCTCATCACGTCAAAGAACTTGGTTTTCAAGTTTCATCAAAAAACATCGCTGAGTCGTACCTTGGAAAATTACTGAAAATTTTCAAAGCGGTACATACCTGTTGGCGTAGACTCTTTGTTCATGCCGAGGCTCTAACATTATCTCTTTAAACCTGTTCTCTGTATACGGAGAGAAGGAGTGGATCACAGAGGAAGTGAGTGTATGCCTGTAACGACGATCTACACCTTTGTTATTAAATCTGTGCCCTCCAACGGTAAAGTTTTTTATATATAATTCTTTGGCATGTATGTGTTGGTCAACATTCTCATCTGTCAGTGCTGCCGATTCTCCAGAGGAGTTTCTGACAGCAAGTTTTAGCACTTGATTGAGTGAGCACGGTGCTTCTGATTGGTGGGTTGTCTGTGACAGCATGTAGGTCATGAACATAAGAAATGATGCCAGTATAACTACTTGGGCCACTCGACTTCTAGCCAGCTTTAGGTACATCCTACAAAAGAGTTGTGTCAAGATATCATTGAAGTTTTGTGTTTCTGGGCATTTAAAATTATACACCTGTCTTCGTTTTCCATAATCTAGAATTAACTAAACATCTATTGCACCTTCTATAGTTTTTATATCTATGAAGCAACCAACATTTGTAACATCGTTGTAGTGTTCTATAGTTGGTTCCCATACGCTTTAGACAATTCTAAACCAGTTACGGATCTTGGATAAACAGACAATATTAGACTGTTGGTTACCATAGAACCAATCTCCTAAGACATCTCAAGATGCTGTAGGACTGTCTGAGACTATTTCATCTTTACGGTACACAACCACATACAGTCTTAAAGACAATAGTTGAAAACAACTAATGAAACAAGAGTGTTGGCGACTTATAGCAAGCAGTCAGCTACCAAAAGCAGCCCCTATCCCTCATTGGATGTATGTTAGTGGCATTAACGTGGAGACAAGCTGTAAAGCAATCTAGACTCTACCTGTAATATTTATGAAGTATCCCCCTATTTTCATTAAAAAACAAATGGCAAATGTTTCAAACAGTTTTCAAAGTTTATCCCTTCTCTATAGTTAGTTCTAGAAGCATACCTGAGTGTATTTGACTTTAGTAGTGGGTCACATGGTGTATCTCCTCTATTACCTCAAGAGTCTTTGGTAGAAGGTAGCGGTGTGCTGTAACACCTCACAGGAAACTAGTAACCTTCTTGGTTAGTAGGCGCCTAGTAAACCTGTAGTATAACTCTTTGTAACTAGTAATGCTTGGCTTTCAACTTCGAATGAATGGAATGAAATGCAGTGAATAGCCAGCTCAACGTCAATAGCTCAGTGTCTATCAGCTCATTGCTCATCGACTCCTCATTATTACTAGCGCAAAATGCTTGGCTGAACATCTGACGACGAAAACCGCGCGCTGGATTGAATCCGGTGATAATCGGTGTAGACGGTTGACTTGGCGCAGTTAATCCTATTTGTATTTTTGAGATTATCATGCAAATCCAGCTCTCGTTTGTTATATTGTAAATATCTGTCACCACGAGAACACAATTTCTCGTTGTAAGTTTCTTGTGGTTGTGTCATTGGGTGGAAATAGGTACAATTGATTGACAAGCTTTCCTCAGCAAAAGCTAGTCCTGGCTCTTCTATTTACTATCTGACATACTGTAGTAGATTCTCTCTTGTTACTACCCACACAACGCCATCCACTCCAAACAGACGGTGACAACTTCCCCGGGTCCACGACCCAGACTCATTACACCAGAGTTTACACTATTAATAATTTATTACACAAATATATTTAGCAATATAATAGAGGTACTAGCACAAAACTCCACTCATACACAGCAGCTCCTTTTATAGGAGAAGACAGGAAAACTCACCCCCTTATTAGGGGTGAGCCAATCGCACATAACAATACAAAATATACACAAATGAAAAAGCACAACACAATTCGCAATAGCAAAGTAAACCAATGAGGTTAGTAAGCACATGGCAAGGTGGCTCTGGGCTTCCTTCCCCTCTTTCTATGGTGGTGGAAATATTCCACTCCTTATAAGGTGGTCAAGCTTCCTAGTCTTTGCTCCTGGCGTCGATACTGCTCCGGTCTCCTTATGATGAAGGGTTTTCAACTCCTAGGGCTCCAGACTATGTTTAGCAGCCGTATTTGTTGGCTGATCCGGGGTCCTGACACGGGGTGACCCGGGTAGGTCTCATGTGATTATATACATATAACACAGGGTCTATACAGGCTTGCGGTAGACCCAGGGTAGCCGGTATCCGTAAATCCGGTATAATACATATATACAATAAAAGGGAATGCTCCGGGTCCACTGGAGACTTCTGTCGCTGGTAAGGTAGGGGTGTAGGGTGGGAGAGAGTGGGGAAAGGGGCCTAGCTCGTCTAATTATCATGAAGATCTCCCACAATACTTATTGGCCATCAGTTTTGGTCCGATACTCGTTTGTATGCAGTCTTTATCTATTCCAATGTAATCTCCATGCTTTTAACACCCAATTATGTTCAACTTTAATGTTTTTAAAATCTTAAGTTATTCGTGTAGGATAGCGGTCCTAAAACTTTAATGAAATGGTAAAGAAAAATGTTACTGCAAATTTTAAATTTTTCTATTTTTTGATTTGCTAAATATTCTGTGGAATAATATTATAACTCTTACAATAATATGCATGAAATGTAACATAATTCACAAATAATCAATAGGTATTGATAATTTTTTTTAAGATTAATCTTAAAAAAGTTTATAATGTTTTCAGATTATTTTCAAATTGCCAAAAAATTTGTTTGTGCAACTAAATTGCAATGGTCGATACTGATTGGCATCAAAGAGGAATATTTTGTTGAATTATAATATATTGTGATCTACAAAAAGTTTTTGATTTGATAAAAACTGTTGTTTGGATTTTACTATCATTGACTAGTGATGGAAACGGGTACTCGTTCGCCTCGAACCACGGGTTGTCCCCTCTCGAATCCGGGGCGAATCCGAATCGAATCCAACATTTTTGAATCCTAACGAATCCATAATTGTTCGGCCTTTCATCGATCAATTACGACTATAGTAAAAGCATATAGTTACTTATGCGGTGTTGTGTCTATCGTTTTCAATGATAATGGTCATCGCCTTAGTCATCCAATAGCCTGTAATCTGAGGAAGATCGGGATGCTGCGTATACTTCCAACAATTAGACTAGTAAACAAAATCACACAGGCACATCAATCACACGTGCTGATTAGTAGTTAGTAGTAGTAAGTAATAAAAATGTCAAAGTGAAGCTTTGTCTGGAATTATTTCTCACTGCTCACTCAACAACATGCTCAATCTAATAACAACTATCTATGACATACGCAATCAATTCACTTGACTTGACCAGTTCACTCGACCAAGAACACTGAACTTTTATTATATTACTCCTTGATCATCATTTCAACAATAATTAATAAAAGTAAATGCTATTTATTATAGGTAAATATTTGTAGTTGTATTGATAATAAATCAGTTAAATAATTAATCACTATTTACTGTAGACCCTAATTAGGATGCTTTAGTGTTAGCAAAATTTGAAAGAAAAATGCTGCTTACTATTACTTGGTACTTAAACTTTGCTAAAATTGCATTGATCATCAAGTAACCTAGAGACCTGTTTGACCTTCAGTATAAACTTGTACAAGCAAGGAGTTGTCAAACGTAAATAGGATTCGGACCAAACCGCCTCGGACCGGTTCGATTTGAGTGGAAAGATTCGGAATCGGACCGAACCTGAATTTTTTTGTCCCGTTCCATCACTATCATTGACGGAATAGTAAGCTGCAGGTATAGTAGCTTGGAACGTTTGACACTCTCATCCCTTGCTGTGTCAACAATAGAGTAGCACTAAGAATAATCAATCATCATTCTATCCGGTTGTTGTGTCTAGTGGTACCTGTAGACTATTTAGTCTATCCGCCACCTTCTGTCTACAATTACATGGCTCTCGCTTGTATATTTATCAAGATTATCTCCAGTGACAGTTGTTGAAGGTGCCTGGATACTGCTGAATTACAGGTTTTACTTTGTTACGTGCAGCACTTTTCTGTTTTGTTTTCACTCAAAATTCTATGATTCTAAAGTATTATTGGCTTAAAATCTTTTCATTATATTCAACATAGCTGATCATGATAATTTCTACAGTTTGGCTAAACTTAGACGAATGACAGCAAATGAAGTAGCCAGGGTGGCTCTCTCTGATGGGGGGGGGGAGGGGGGAGGGGGAAATTTCACTCTCTCCCCAAACCCCGCCCACCATTGTGAACCCCGCCTCTTGAGAGCCGGCTACAAATGAAAACATATTCATTTGGGATTGTCTTCTCTCTAGATGAACACACTTTGTCCAACACAGTTGCATTCAAGACTTCGTATCTAAAATATGTGTGGCTCATTTTATGTATCAAATGCAAGTTTCATTACCATGTAATTTCATATCAACTCAGTTATATAATAAAAATTGTTGAAGCTGGACATATTTTAGCCAATACAAACATATTTTTCAAATCAGCCTTGGGACGTTAAAAAACATATCATGGCGTAGAATCATATCTTGCAGTCACAATAGTAGGAAACTTTTTTGTCTCTCATTGATAGTTACTGGGAAAATGAGTTTTAAAAATGACCCTCTCAGCACAAAAATTACTTTGTTTCATGTTCGCACTGCGGTTAGTTTTACGCCTCATTATTGATACATTAGAGTGAAATCCGTGACGCAAGACTAAGCGAGCGTAATTAATTTGCGGTTAGTTACTAATTGCTTCATGATAATATATATTAAAAAAAATTACGTTTTTATTTGGCAAGGGAATTATTAAATCTATTTTCCTACCTCCAGATGTAAAGGATCTATAACAAATAGTATATCAACAGGTCGGTAATATGACAGGCTAGTGATATAACATAAACTAAAATCATATGGTCCATCGGCGCACTGGGAATTTTCTCGTTTACAACGTGGTTTTCAAGCATTTTTTCTCAAACATACACATATGTAAGAAGTGCAGTGATTGGTTAATCTCGTTCGGCAAAGTGTATCCTATTAAACCCTTTTAAAATTTTGTTTCTAGCAGCCTGTGGTCCCAAGTTATTAAAAATTTAGTAATTCCCGAATATTTGGAAACTGAAAAAAAGTAGGTGGTACAAATATTTATATCGATGCTTTTGACGTGTGACGTCATATTTCGTGATCAGTTTGTGGACGCTACATATTTAAAGGCTGTAGCGCATACTTCTCACCTTTTAACATCATTTTCTTTTACAATAATATAAAAAGTCGTTTTTGAGCTAAACAAAAATTTATAGCAAACTCGTCACTCATTTTTATCGATTGTTAATTCTCTTATGGTTATTGTGTAATATTGCAACATTCCCTTTTCTAGACAAAGAAAGTTTGCTTTTAAGATTTTAATAAAAAAAAAATGGTGAACTGATTGCGTGAATAAAGCTCAACAATAATTCCTTTTTTTAATCAACTTGGTTAATAAAAATATTTGATAAACTCATCTAGAACCTAATCAATGTATCTTCTCAGTACTCCGGAATTCCTCATCATGTTTCCTTTTCATGTAAAACTCCTTTGTCAAATGTTGCATATTTACTGGGTTTGCTGTGCAGTGACTGGCACCTGTACTAGCTGACCTGCGTTGAGTTCTTTTGTTTTCTATGTCGCCTGTACAATATCCAGGTCATTCGAAAAACTGCATATCCACTCACTGAAACAGGAAAAGTCTTTATTTAGAGGTAAAGTGTACAAGATAGCAGTACTTGTATCAGAGTATGTGTCATGCTTTGTGAAAAAAGTTAGGAAAATGAGATCATTGTTGACTGCAACTGATTGAAACTAGATCAATCTTCAGACTTTTTAACATATTTATCAGATGAGGCATTCAATAAAATGTTGAGATTTCGATAGTTGAAATAATTGATCTTTTTTTGTGGCATTTACAGTCGGCATACCGATGATTGATGTCGGTAACAGCTGGCTATTTTTTCTCTAACTTATTTTGTTTTTGTCTTCTATCCAAAAAAATTGAATCAGTTTTCTTCAACTGCCCTAGTTTCTGATTTTTTGAAAAACTCAAGTCGTTACAATTCAAATGACAGTTCACTTGATTTTCTGGTCAGGTTGGTAGTTTTGTGGTTAATCTTCAACTGTTGTGAATTTTTTATTCAAAATTTCGTTTGGCATTAATTAATGATTGATGTTATTCAATATACAAAGAGTAACAATAAAATGGCTCATCAGTCGCAGAAGCAGCCTCTTACATGAATGCCCTCAAAATAGTGTCGAATAAAAACCACATGCAAAACTTGTTACAGTTTCAATCATGATTTTTATTTTTTAACCAGATCTCCATATCGTGTAGATGGTAAAACATGGCTTAAATGGAGAGACCATGGCTCTATGCACACCATGTCATCACTCTTGAAGCTTTCATGGTGGCCAAATACAAAATTAACGTCTACGTATTTGCTAGCGCTTAGGTTGTTATTGTCAGCCTCCGGTGAGAGTTCAATATTTTCTGTTTGTTTTTAATGTTTTAGTGTTAAGTTTTGGTCAACTCTAACTCACCCAATTGCTATGCCCTTCCCTTGTTTGGGCACAAAATGAAGTTGTCATACTTCTTACAAGAATAATTGGTCAAAAAGTAGTTTAATACGAACTTACGGCGCTAACTATTATACATTGCACTGTTGTGTGTGGTTTTGCTATAAAAATGGCAACAGCTTTCTGCTAATTAAATATGGTATCAATACAAAACCAGCTTTTCTCTCCTCAGTTTGTAAAAAAATTTAAAGCTCGGGAAGTAATTTAGCCCATACTAAGACATCGAAATTCTATCAGAAGCTTCTTGAAGTTCTTATCAATGACTTTACAATTCTCTTAGACAAGAATCTAACTCTGTTACAACTCAGCTTTGATTTTATTCAGAATTGATACAACTGTTACATTTTCAATTCAGCATGTAACTTTATGAAATGTACAAGTTAGACATAAGTTTCATTACGTAACCTTGCACATGTGCTAGTTTAGGTCAGTGAAGAACTGAAGAAATGGTAAATACAACACCCACTGGTTCTATATTGTCTAAAGTCATCCATGAAAGATTGACATTTGAGAATTGGTTCATATGATGAATCGGAGATCCGGCCAATAACACATAATTAAATAAATTTAACAAATACTGTCTGAAATATGGTGGCACGCTTTCTGCATCCTTTGAACTATAATTTATAGTCGTGGATTTGTCATCAGATAATATTTGTTGCATATTACAATTGATCTCTCATCTATATAATCATTTCATATGAATGCGCAATATACCTGGACATCTTTGAATTATGCATTGGTAATAGATTAGTTATCTGTATTATCTACAGATAGCTTAGGATTTCTTCTTTAACTTTAAGTACTTACTTGTAACTAAGGCTATTTTGCCTAGATATGGCCACCTACATCCTCGAATGAAAATGGCCAAGTGCTGTGATTGGCCAAAATCATTCAATTATATTTTGCAGCTGTTGAAAAGCTTAAAGATTTAAAAAAGAGATTCATCTTCACCATTTGCATAACATGAAGTATGAATAATTGTGTGATTGTTTTTACGCAAGACTGTAACTACAGCCAAAAACAGACACACGACATGAATCATCCATCGGAACTTTCTGCTAAATCATTAATAATATGTCAAGCGATCACACCGATGATGTGCAACCGCGCTTTGAGGTTTGTACTACGCAACAGGAAGTGAGCGTGTGGCGCAGTTAGTGACACATTCTTTTGTCTCTAGTCAGAAACTACTAGCTGCTAAATAATGCGTCACTGTTTTAATTATACTACCTATTTCATTCGCTTGCTCGTAGTCATTGGAGACAATCAGAGATTTCTGGTTTAGTTTACTGATAAAATATATTTTGATGATTGAATCATCGCTGAATCGTATCCCGTCCCCTCTTCCATAATATCCGAATATAAAATAAAACGAAATAAATTATAAAACTTTTGTAAATTGTAAAAAATAATTAGACTAAAATTTATAAAATTGGCGCATCAAGATTTGAAAACATATCCGGATTGTTTAGAAGCAAATTGTTTTGAGAGTCGGTGTAAGACTGAGTTGGCTGGTCCATCTCCCTGCAATGAGCTGCTTCTGGCCATAACATCGTCCATCAGCGACCTTATACCCTTTACTCTAAATAAATAAGCGCTGTGGTCATTTATATGTCCGCCGATTATTATGTTGTCATCATCTTCTCGAAGAAGACTCACTGGGAAGAAAAATGGGTCTTCTATCCACCTCGTTCTAACCATCGGAGTTTTGGTCATCAGCTCTTTGTGGAAGTTGATTGGCTCACTGAAATAGACAATTTTATGTTTCTCTTTCTTGTCGACCTTGAGAACGAGTAGGTTGAAGGTGTAATATCTTTTATCTTCCCGTCTAAAGTGCGTGCCATGGGTGATAGTGATGTAGAAGTCTCCTTTATACTGCAGGGTAGGGGTACCGCCTCTCACGCAATCTTTCAAATCATTAAACTGATAATTTGGTGGTGCTGCATTCTGGGTAAACTGGCATTCAGCTGTTTTGTTACAGCTGATAATTCGTAGAGGATCATAGCTGTATACCATGTAGTTCTTCTTGTCGTACTCATACGGTGACCAGTGTTTGTCTCGTGGGATGCTCACTCTTCTTTTAAACTGTGGCTGTCCGTCTGTGATCTTTGGCATCACAAAATTGTCATTGTGCCAATTCCAGAACATTGTCGTGTCCACCTCTTTCTTTCCCACATACAACGCTGCGTTGAATGACAAATATATTTGGTCGTAGAAGGGAAAAGCTCTGGGCTCTATAGGTCCATCACCTGAAATGGAACAAACACCACAGTTGAGTGATAGGACAGGTTATCTCTGTCATGTTGATTGGTGTGAGACAATCTCTTTGTTTTATTATAAACTTTCTTTCTGGTCGATATACGCGGTGTATAGATTTCAACACAACAGCCGATAATCTTGGTTTAACTCGCCAATCAGTGCATTAATTATGAACTGTGTGACGTGTACTTCACGTTGGTGAATAAGCGCATGTGATCTACATTACTACCCACAGTTACTGAGGCTGTGGTTGTATCCTGTTGCGTCAAGAAAGGCAACCCTTGTCTCTGGTGAGACTCTGTTGTGTTTTAGTCTTTTCAATAGTCACGGTTGCTTCTGTGTTGTCAAGTAACACTAGTCTTTATTACAAAAATTTGTGGTTTCTTTTTAGAAAGTGAATGAAGTTGTGATACAATTTGCATAAGCATTGTAAAGCATCAAAAGTTTCATTTGGTGCGCAAAGTAATCTAAACGATAAAATCAGTTTCATAGGTAAAAATGGAATACATGAATATACTTGTCAAATCCTTTTTGTTTACATGTTCTTTGATTCGGCTGGACATTTTGTTAGCCACTTGGCAGTTTGTTTAAAAAATTACCACAATTGGGAATTTTCTACACGATACCACGATGCTTTGAGTAATCAAGGTATGTTGGGTGGTTGTGACAGCTGATTAAACTAGGATTATTAACATTGAACTCATGTAGAAATATTATTTTTTAAGAAAAAGTTAGTTTTCGATTAATTAACAAAAACTTTGTGGAACTTGCATATTTTTTTATCAAATATCAAAATCATAATATCACATTTTTGGATAAAATAACATTAAACTAATTTTTTGTTATTACGACTTACCAACAGATACAAGAACTCTTGTTGGGATTCCCAGCATTCTGCCACTGACATCTAGAGGCTCCATCCTATCGTTATATGTACGCATGTATAGATAGTTGTCTGAGAATATGTTCTTGGTTTTTCCTTCTGTGTGCTCTTTGTCCAGCCACATCCTCATCACCACAATAAACTTCTCTCCGTCCCATATCATAGCCGGACTATTCGCATACACTTTCTGCTCATGGTTTGGATCTACTAACTTGTTCTTGAAATTTTCTTCAGCCGTTGGTGAGAATGCAAAGACAAGCTCTGATGTGATATCAGAGCTTGTGTTGCTGACGACTCCACGTTTATCTAACATGACTCCTTCAAGCTTCTGTTTAGCTTGATAGATTCCATTTCTTTTTACTTTCTTATTTAGCGTCGGTGTAAATGTGATTGGCTCCGATATATCATCTTCGTAAAACTTGAACGTATTTACACTGCTCTCAGCCATCTTTTTTCTCGCGTATCGTCCCAAATCATCCATGTCGTATCGAGACGTGTACTTTACCAGACCCAAAGTGAGTAGAACCATTGCTATTCCCACAGCGACAAATGCCTGCTTCTGTTTCCATTGCACACGCATGTTTATCCTCTGATAACCTTCATGGGAGTGATATAATAGTTCGTTGTTTTGTAATATTATAGGTTCGTGTGCATCAATCAATCACCATAGCAACCAATTTGTGATTAAATCTCTTGGCAACAGAGCATCTGGCGACTAATCAGTAAGGTAATAGAATTAGGGCGGAAGATGCAGCCAACGATATACGTCGAATGGCGACTACTAAAAATTTTATCTTTGGAATAAAATTACACCGCTGCTGAGTACCCATTTGTGAAGTGAAATGAAACATGATTAATTTTTTTGGTATTTCATGAGTTTTTCTAATATGTGATTTTTGTTCGTTAAATTTTTTTTTCGGTGAGCGGAGATATTGCTAGCATGGTACAGACATGGTATACCGTATTGTTATATTAAACAACCTAATATACAACCAGTATATTATGTTGTATCACCTACATAGCTGGAGGAACAAAGCGGAAAACATTTTACAGTTGAGTGCAAACCAGCCAGCGTGTAATAATGAGAAGAAAGTTCCAGAAGGTATGTCAGAGTAGATAGGGATTTACTACTGAAGTAAGGCAAGGATCAACTAATGGTGGCAATGCCTTGTACTGCTCTTGTATTCTTACAAATAATTATTTTTGTTGTTAGATTATTTTCTGAATATTTTCAAAAAGATGACCTTGACAAGTATTGGCAAAATATTGAATTAACAAAAAAATATCTGTTGGTATTTTTTGGCAATTTAATGGTGAATTACAAAATGTACATTGTTGCCCTTTGAGTTTTTATGTTTTAAGTTTATAAAAATATTCACAGGGGAAGGGTTTACCATTAGCTGCGGGGCAGTCCGCAAGTTCTGTGCTCTTTTCTGGTATACCAGATATTTGTTTATGGACTTCTCAGCTAAGTTGCCCAAACTTTCGCTATACTACGGTGCGTCATCATTTCAACATGGTATGTCTTTGGTAACTATAATTTTACTTATCTTATTAGCATCAAAGGATGAATATTTGTCTCCAATGCTTTAAATACTGAAATTTTTGTCAAAAGATTTCTTGTTTATGTCTAAAATTGAAGACTTTACGTTGCCACCAATCCATGCTGTGGTGTACAGCACCTGGTTAGCAGTTATCTATAGTGCACAAGTTACAATGGTGCTGTAGGTGATTAATGAATGCGCTGGCAAGATCTGGTCTAGTTTCTGGAAGCTTCTACGCTTTTACGGTTGTGCTCAAGTATGAGAATAGTAGTTAGCCTGGGAATTGAAATTAGTTTTGGCTAGTAACTAGTAAACTCGCTGCGATAGTATCCCTGTGACTCTGCCTGCTTTTTGCACTATGGACAGACTGTGTAGGAGTCTACATACAGTAGTATACTTTGTACAACCTGGTAGATATATTTGTGACTGACTGTAACGTGCCTCCATTGTCAGAAGGCATTTAATCAATTGAACCAAAATTGATCAACAAATATTTTCTCAATTTGGAAGAAATAACTGCATATCACTTCTTTTGCGCGTTCTCCACCATTTTTGTTAATCAGAAAAGAAAAAAATATTGTTTGAAATACAAACATTTATTCAACTTAACATACACATTTTAATGTTAAAACGACGTTTGTTTTCCAAATCAAACTCTTGGCGCACAACCGAATATTTTCTATCTGGAGTTTATAGCATAAATTTTGCCCATTTTATTTTAATTTTTGCATTTATATTTGTACAAGTTCATACATAATATATTCCTTCTCAGCCAATGCATTCATTTGCCTTCATTAGCAATGCAATGGCGTGAGACAGGTGCACTTCTAGAAATTTCTTGTGCGGTTTATGTCACATATCATCCCTAGTAGCCTTACAAGGGCTTGCACCTGTAAACAGTGCAGTGATATTTAGGTACTTTAACCAAAACTTTTGAAAAGGTATTTAAATGTATGTTTCAAATAGCTGACTTTTTTTTCGATAAACGGCATGGAAATATCGTTAGATTTTCTGACACTGTGTGTACTCTGCTGTACTGGGTCATAGCACATTGCACTGGTGCTTTGTATTGATTCTTGTCTCTTTTTAGTTCACATCATTTTAGTAATCACGGTGTGCTCACTGTACACTCCAAGGGTGCACTGCAGAGGCAGGAGTTGTCTCCACAACCATATTATTATGATCTGCTTCTTGTTTGCAGCCAAATTCTATCCCCCTCTTTTGTTCCATTTCTCCTTATCACTCAGTTATCCTTCTTTCATTTCTCTTAGCGACAGTCTCCCCTATCTCTATCCTTTTCCCTATTCCCCATAGTCTCCCCCTATCTCTATCCTTCTTTATTCCCCACTGTCGCCCCCTATCTCTATCCTCCTCTCCATTCCCTACTGTTCCCCTATCTTTATCCTCCTCTCTATTCCCCACTGTCTCCCCCTATCTCTATCCTCCTCTCTATTCCCCACTGTCTTCCCCTATCTCTATCCTCCTCTCTATTGCCCACTGTCTCCCCCTAACTCTATCCCCCTCTCTATTCCCCACTTTCTTCCCCTATCTCTATTCCCCTCTATTCCCCACAGTCTCCCCTTATCTCTATCCTCCTCTCTATTCCCTACTGTCTTCCCCTATCTCTATCCTCCTCTCTATTCCCCACTGTCTCCCCCTATCTCTATCCTCCTCTCTATTCCCTACTGTCTTCCCCTATCTCTATCCTCCTCTCTATTCCCCACTGTCTCCCCCTATCTCTATCCTCCTCTCTATTGCCCACTGTCTCCCCATATCTCTATCCTCCTCTCTATTTCCCACTGTCTCCCCCTATCTCTATCCTCCTCTCTATTCCCTACTGTCTTCCCCTATTTCTATCCTCCTCTCTATTGCCCACTGTCTCCCCCTAACTCTATCCTCCTCTCTATTCCCCACTGTCTTCCCCTATCTCTATCCTCCTCTCTGTTGCCCACTGTCTCCCCCTAACTCTATCCTCCTCTCCATTCCCCACTTTCTCCCCCTATCTCTATTCCCCTCTATTCCCCACTGTCTCCCCCTATCTCTATCCTCCTCTCTATTCCCCACTGTCTTCCCCTATCTCTATCCTCCTCTCTATTCCCCACTGTCTCCCCCTATCTCTATCCTCCTCTCTATTCCCCACTGTCTCCCCCTATCTCTATCCTCCTCTCTATTCCCCACTGTCTTCCCTTATCTCTATCCTCCTCACTATTTCCCACAGTCTCCGCTTATCTCCCCGCTCCCTCCACCCATTGCTTTTCTCTTATTTTCTCCTCTCCTTTTTTCCTCTCTTCACTCCCTTTAAGTAGTAATATATGAGCAGATCTCCCTACCAAGTGTTTTTTTGTGGATTTGATCTTGGGGGTTATGCAATGAGTTACGTCGTTGGATGAATTCGCCGAGTTTATATTGTATTTCATTTGAGAGGTATTTGAGTGGCATTTGAGTGGCATTTAAGTGGCATTTGAGTTTTGATTATTTTTTACTTAATTTGTACTTATAGATTTTGAATGTATGGCATTCAAGTTTTGATAATTTTTTACATAATTATATACATAACTTTAACTCATAGAGCATCTAGATTTTGAATGTATGGCATTTAAGTTTTGATAATTTTTTGTAATTCGACTCATATGATATCTTGAGAGAGGAGAGAGAGGAGATATATCTACATTGAATAAATACAGTGATTAAAAATGAAACAATATGTGAATATATACATTTATTGTGTAATAAGTAGGGAAAATTTCATATAATATAGCTAGAGTCCGTAAATATTAAATAATACCAAACACTACAACTTGTAATGACAATCAATGCATAAGCTTTTACTAAAACTATCTTGAAAACCTTCAAAACATGATCCCAAATGGAAAAAAATGGATAAAGTTAGATATTCATCTATTTGTTTACATCTACAAAAAAGAGGTATTTTGGTGAAATATTTTTTCATTTTATTCAATTTTCATTAATTTTTTACAAAAACAAATCATCCTATAAATGGTTAAATTTCATCTAATTGTACAAATTTACAAAAAAACAAGGTATTTGGTAAAATATTCTTTCATTTCATTAAATCTTTATTATTTTTTTTGCAAAAAAGAAATCATCCTTTAAATGGTTAAATTTTATCTGTTTGTATATCTTTACAAAAAAAACAGGCTATTTGGTAAAATATTTCCTTTATTCTATTCAATTTTCATTAATTTTTTCAATAATTGCTTAAATATAAATTATTCATTATTTTCTTATTATTAGGTAAGCAACCTATCATACAAAATTAGTTTCCTGAGTGAGGGTTTTATCCTGCATTTTCCTTTTGAATTTTTTTCAAAAATTTACCATTTTTTTCAAAAACAATCATTTATATATACAATTTCCATTATTTTTTAAACAGAACAATCTCTATCTCTGAGAGGTTGGAGATATTGGGGTAGAAAACTTAGACATGATGATGAGAAGGCTATGGATTTTCCCATTTAAGAACAAACCATTTTCGATGGCAATTTCAATTCTGAAAAGTAAAACAATGTAATTTGTTTTTCAAAATGCAATCATCAGAAAGCTTCTGTCATGATGAGGAGGAGGCTATGGATTTACCCATTCAAGAACAAACCATTTTCGATGGCGACTTCAATTCTAAAAACGAATTAGAACTGAAGTATGTGGTATTACGTAATAATTTTTTTAAAAGAAAAAAAATTGTTTTTCAAAATGCAATCATCAGAAAACTTCTGCCATGATGATGAGGAGGTTATGGATTTACTCATTCAAGAACAAACCATTTTCGATAGCAACTTTAATTCTAAAAACTAAATCAATGTAACTTTTTTATTCTTTGTCTCCCATGAAATTGTTCAAAACGAATTAGAACTGAAGTATGTGGTATTACATGATAATTTTTTTAAAAGAAAAAAACACATCAAAATCGACAAATTACTCCTCTAGATAGTTCAAGTTTACAATATTTGAGAATTAATCACAATAGAAACATTAAGCCTACTTGATAAAAAAGAATTTGACTGTTAAATTTAACTAATTGATTCAATGTTATTATTTGGATCTTTTGAAAATAAACATTTCAATGAAAACATCATATTTAGTCTTTGACACACTTTGAAACCATTTTCCAGTAAATTTCACCAACAATATTTTAGAAATGGAAAATAAACATTTCAATGAAAACATCATATTTAGTCTTTGACACACTTGAAACCATTTTCCAGTAAATTTCACCAACAATATTTTAGAAATGTTTACTATACATTTACAAGAAAAATGTGGTATTTTGGTAAAATATTATTTTATTCCATTCAATTTTCAATATATTTACAAGAAAAATGCAATATTTGGTAAAATATTCTTTCATTCCATTCAATTTTCATTAATTTTTTGAGCGAAGGTTTTATCCTACAGCATCCTTTTTAATTTTTTATGTTTTAAAACAGGGTTTTATTACAAAGTTTTTTTGTTTTTCAACTTTTTAAAAAAATAATCATTATAATATATAGTTTTCGATATTTTTTTAAAAAAATAAATATATATATATATATATATAGATTTTCACTTTATATTCTTTTATTCCATTCAATTTTCAATAATTTTTTGAGTGAGGATTTTATCCTACACCTTCCTTTTAAATTTTTTATGTTTCATAACAAGGTTTTATTATATGACTTTTTTTCTTTTTTTTATTTTTTTAAAAAATAATCATTGAAATATATAGTTTTCGATATTATTTTAAAAACAATATATATATATATATAGAGATTTTCACTTTATATTTACAAAACTTTGGTATTTGGGAAAATATTCTTTTATTTCATTCAATTTTCAATAATTTTTTGAGTGAGAATTTTATCCTACACAATCCTTTTAAATTTTTTATGTTTTTTTTGAATTTTTTAAAAAATAATCATTGAAATATATAGTTTTCGATATTTTTTAATTTTTTTGTACTTTTAACTTTTTAAAAACTGTCAAAAAATCACCAAATTACCTCTCTAGATGAATAAAATTTACAAGTAAATAATTGTAATAGAAAATACCATATCTAGTTTTTACATTCATAAAACTGTTTTATAGTAAATTTTCTGTAATACAAACTACTATAGCTTACGATATCAATGGTTACAAAGCGCTTTTCTTGAACAATGTCTTCTTTGATGTTCTTCTGACATATTATTAGACCCAGAGAGGAATTCTTGTATTCCGTATTCTTTGTGATCCAATAATTGACTAAAATACAAAAGTTATTCATTATATAAATAAATTTTACCGAATTTAAATTTTACTCTTAGCTACATTAGATAGTTTACATTATATATAACAGGAAAATAACTCACTGAGTTACATCATTCAGCTCATTATTTTTTAGGGAAAGTTCTTTACTCTGTTTTCTTTTTACGATATAATGGACTAAAATAAAAAGTGATGTATTAGTATAGCATGATTAAAATTAATGTAAAATAATTATAAACTTTTGTTATTTTTTCAACTTCTATGTAAAAGAAATACACTGATTACACACGAAAAAGTCCTTTTTTTCATCTGGATTCGGAATGTATAAATATAAATATATATATATATAATTTTAAAAATGTTTTACAACAAACACTCATGAATAATCCATTTATGTGATAAAACGTGTTGTTTACGTGAGAAATTAAGCATTTTTGTAAAATAATTATAACCTTTTGTGATTTTTTTTCAACTTCTAGCTAAAAAAATACACTGATTACACAAAAAAAACCCTTTTTTTAATCCGAAGTATATATAATTTAAAAATGTTTTACAAAAAATGTTTATCAATTGATCATTTATGTGAAAAACTAAACATTTTTGTAAAATAATTATAACCTTTTGTTATTTTTTTTCAACTTCTAGCTAAAAAAATACACTGATTACACAAAAAACCCTTTTTTTAATCCGAAGTATATATAATTTAAAAATGTTTTACAAAAAATGTTTATCAATTGATCATTTATGTGAAAAACTAAACATTTTTGTAAAATAATTATAACCTTTTGTTATTTTTTAAACTTTTATGTAAAAAAAATACACTGATTGCACAAAAAAGTCCTTTTTTTAATCCGAAATATATATAATTTAAAAATGTTTTACAAAAAATGTTTATGAATTGATCATTTATGTGAAAGACTAAACATTTTTGCAAAATAATTATAACCTTTTGTTATTTTTTAAACTTTTATGTAAAAAAATACACTGATTACACAAAAAAGTCCTTTTTTTAATCCGAAATATATATAATTTAAAAATGTTTTACAAAAAATGTTTATGAGTTGATCATTTATGTGAAAAATTGAACATTTTTGTAAAATAATTATCACCTTTTGTTATTTTTCCAACTTTTATGTAAAAAAATACACTGATGACACGACAAAATCCTTTTTTAATTCGAAATATATATACATATAACTTAAAAATGTTTTACAGAAATGTTCACAAATTTATCATTTTAAGTGGTTTTTTATTGTAAGAATACACAAAATTTTCACAAATCAACTTTTTTAAAATTATGCTAAAAATTAATAAAACTTACCTATAGTGATATGAATCCCTTGAGTTATAGATTAGCTTCTCGAGAGTTTGTTCTCCACAGTTTTCTTTTTCAGCATCATCGAAGTGGTTGAGAAAATCCTCAGATTTTGGATTATCAGTCAGTTCCGAGGCTTGGACGAAGGCTTGATGAGCTGCGAGTACACTGATGTTGTAGAAAATTGAATTGTCTGCGTTTCGACTCAGACCCTTGAACAGAATAACTCCAAATCTCTCCGATGTCACAGCAGAAGCTATTTGATGAGGAATGCGCATATCTCCGATCAGTAATTCTTCATCTACAACACTTCTGTATTGAACTAGAAGAGTCTCTTCATTTCCATTCCATCGCCTGTCAGATTTTGTTATAACTTCAGGGTTTTGGAAACATATGACACTATCTGTTGGGAAATCCTGAAGATTAGCTACCTCGAAATAAGCATTGATTTGTCGCATACTTTTTTCTGGTAATACATCAAACGCATTCTTACACCTCAAAGTAGTTCCTGTTTCTGTAGCAGCACGAAAAATTGCTTTTCCAGTCTTTTCAACACCCATGTAGATCAAAACCAGTGGTCTTATTTGCGAAGCTTCATTGACAAGTAATCCTGCTGCTAATGGAATAGTGCTCTTCACTCTAACTACCTTTCCATCCTTTTTATAGTTGTAGATGATGACACAGTTCGTTTCATCATGGAGCTCAACGATTAACACCTGCATAACTGTAGGTATTGGTAAATCTTCAACTTTGACTATGTTTTCAATGTTTCTTCTGGAAGCTGGAGATAGAGTACTTAACAGAGAGGCGCTTTTGATGATGAGAGTTGCCAGAGTATTCAGACTGGCGCTTTGAAAGGGAATCGTAGTGCGTTGAAGAAGTACATTGTCATCAATCACCTTCTTATCTTGTGAAGGTTTTGGTTCTTTATTCTTCAGTTGTTTTGTATTGACTTGTGTCGACATTCTAAAAGATAAAGTAAAAATCCATGTTATGATTTTTTGATTTCTTTTTCAAACCAATTTGAAGATATATATATACATATATATATATATATATATATATATATATATATATATATATATATATTTACTCAATATCATACCGCTGTTAGTATCTAAATCGATAAAAATTAAATTTATACTCATTCAAGTTGACTTACCTCCAAACAGAAAAGTCCTTCTAGCAGTTGTAGTAGATGATGTTGTAGTAGATCTTGCTCCTTCAGTTGCTAATGTCGAAGTGACTGCTTTCTGTGTAAAAACAGTGCTTCTTATATAGCTAAAATCATGCCATTTATCATAAGGTTAAATTAATGAAACATTGTTTTTACGGAAGAACACCAATGCTTTCGCGGGAATAAATAATTTATTTTCACGCGAATACAAACCATTGCTTTCGCGGGAATAAACTTTTTATTTTCACGCGAATGGAAACTGTTGCTTTCGCGGGAATAAAAAATTTATTTTCACGCGAATGGAAACGATTGCTTCCGCGGGAATGAATAATTTATTTTCACGCGAATACAAACCAATGCTTTCGCGGGAATAAACATTTTATTTTCACGCGAATACCAACCAATGCTTTCGCGGGAATAAACATTTTATTTTCATGCGTATACAAACCGTTGCTTTCGCTTGAATGAATAATTTATTTTCACGCGAATACAAACCAATGCTTTCGCGGAAATAAACACTTTATTTTCACGCGAATACCAGCCAATGCTTTCGCGGGAATAAACATTTTATTTTCATGCGTATACAAACCATTGCTTTCGCGGGAATAAACATTTTATTTTCACGCGAATGGAAACTGTTGCTTTCGCGGGAATAAAAAATTTATTTTCACGCGAATGGAAACGATTGCTTTCGCGGGAATGAATAATTTATTTTCACGCGAATACAAACCAATGCTTTTGCGGGAATAAACATTTTTATTTCACGCGAATACCAACCAATGCTTTCGCGGGAATAAACATTTTATTTTCATGCGTATACAAACCGCTGCTTTCGCGGGAATAAATAATTTATTTTCACGCGAATGGAAACTGTTGCTTTCGCGGGAATGAATAATTTATTTTCACGCGAATACAAACCAATGCTTTCGCGGGAATAAACATTTTATTTTCACGCGAATACCAACCAATGCTTTCGCGGGAATAAACATTTTATTTTCATGCGTATACAAACCATTGCTTTCGCGGGAATAAACTTTTTATTTTCACGCGAATGGAAACTGTTGCTTTCGCGGGAATGAATAATTTATTTTCACGCGAATACAAACCAATGCTTTTGCGGGAATAAACAGTTTATTTTCACGCGAATGGAAACTGTTGCTTTCGCGGGAATGAATAATATATTTTCACGCGAATACAAACCAATGCTTTCGCGGGAATAAACATTTTATTTTCACGCGAATGGAAACTGTTGCTTTCGCGGGAATAAACATTTTATTTTCACGCGAATACAAACCAATGCTTTCGCGGGAATAAATAATTTATTTTCACGCGAATGGAAACCGTTGCTTTTGCGGGAATAAAAAGTTTATTTTCACGCAAATACAAACCAATGCTTTCGCGGGAATAAAACATTTATTTTCACACATTTACCTATATAAGAGACAACGGTTTCAGACAGAGAGCATCCAGTTCAACAACAGTGAGCAAAGGAGCAACATCTATCTACTACATCTTCCATTGCAACTACTAAGAGTTCTCTCTTCATAAAAGTAAAACTTAAATTCATTTATTTCCGCTAGCTAACACAACTATCTGAAGGCTTTATGACCTATCTATCTTTAAATTGATTATAAAGAATTGAACCAATTTTTCTGTTTTTCAGAATGAATACTCAAGACGTAGGAAGTCAACCATTGTATCTAAAGTCGGAATCTCAGCCTGATGAAAAGGTAAGAATTAATAAAAAATACTATTTAACACCTGTTGAAAACCTTTAATTATTTTAGTTATCTAATTATCGCTTGTATTTTAGAACAATACAACAACAAATCCAATCTACTTAAAGGACTTCCTTCCAGAAATGTATCATAACTATGTGATAAATAATGATGTTGTTGAAGAAAAAGCTGTAGAACGTTTGACATTTCAAGTTATAATATTCTGTATAACTCAACACATGATGAGTATGGGGATGTGTTGTAAGAAACATGATATATCTACAGAACGTTTTGATGACATTATAAAAAACGGTTTCGAAATCGTTTTGTCAATGGTGGAAGTCGTTAATATTAATAATTTTTTAAAAGAAATTGAAAGAAGTGCTTGGAATCAAATAGTTTTCAAAAAATTATACAACATGACGTGGAACAAAAAAACTTTTTATAAATTCAGAAAGCATATTTATAATTATGTCCAAATAGATAAAGCTCTATCCTCTTCTGTAGGTATTTTAGAACTAATGTTAGAAGCGTTTCATACATATTTATGAAAAATTTTTAGTTGTTTTTTATTATTTTACAATATTTTGTTCAAACTATTATATTTTATTTCTTACCAATTGAGATGTTAAAAGCGGTATGATATTAAGTAAATACATATATATATTTGAATGCATCCTTTGTTGTCTGTCTCCACATCCCAATAGTTTAATAAGCACATTCTCAATCTACCATAACTCTATGATCTTAACTGCTTTTGGCATAAATACATATATATATATATAAGACACTCTAAGTAATAAATACACTCTTAGCCACTCATGCAAATATTACCCTTTTATTTTTAGCATGTTATGGATGCTCTTTCTGAAGAGCTCCTTAGCACAGATCCATATCCAACAGAAAATAAAATGAAAAACGGCAAAACAACTCCTAAGAGAAGGAAAACTGCTCCAAAAAAGCGAATAGTAAGGAAACGGAAACAAATAGTGAGAAAACAAACTACTTCCGTTGATAAGCAAACAATGGAGAGTGCAGCTATAACTCATTTAACAGTTGAATGTCTCAACGAAAGGAGAGCTAGGGAATTAGAAAAGTCTAAAGGTTCTCAAGTGATTGACTCACCAAAAGTTCCGATTTGCAAAACATTTGAAGATCTTCCTATCCCAAGCATTATGCGAGTGACTGGTGTGATACATCCATCAAGTAAGGAGAAGTGTAGATATTCTCAAGTACACTACCATGATCCTTCAGATATAAATGAATTCGAACCCAAAATACTCCTCTGTCCAGTTGAAATAGCTAAAAACTTCAACTGTGATAATTACCCCCCTCCGTTTAACGTTGTATATTTGGGTAGAAAGGGAAAACCAAAAAATAAAAGCGTTCTTTGGTATGATGTCAGGCGTGTTACCAGACATCCTCTAAGCAAAAAGAAAGCTGAAGAGGAATCACTATATTTTAGTACATTGACTAAAGGTCAGCTCAAACGCTTCTTGAACATCAACACCCTCAATAGTTTTCAACCCGGCGCTATTTTTCCTTACCAAGATGTTGTTGATAGATTCGTTCCTCATCGATTTAAAGGAGGGCAGTCGAATGTAATTTGTATCCGTTATAGCATTGAACAATGTGGAGAAACGCTGTTGAAGACGCTTGCCATACCAGACAAATATGCTTCAGAAGCTAACCGATATACTCCAGGTGTGATGATCTACAGAGGAAAAACAACCCACGGAAAATTTAAGACAGAATACGATCTTTCATTTTGCTCTCCATACAGTCTCAGTCGAATGTATTGGAAACAATATTGTGATCAAGCAAAGCACAACAAAACAATATTAGAAATTGATGATGATGATGAACTTGAAGATTTTCTACGTGGAGACTTTGATGATTTTGAGACAGGATATGTTGCTGAAAAAAAATGATGAGTGTTTTAGCGATGGATAGTCTCTAATTCAAAAAACAAGTTAGACAATGTGACTTGGTGAGCTATTTCCCTTTTCTATATAATGTAAACTATCCAATGTAACTAAAGCTATAATTCAAATTCATGTAATTATTTTAAATTTTTGTTTAATCATTCTATACTAATACATAACTTTTTATTTAGTTCATTACGAATTCAAAAGTACATAAAACAGAAGTCTCCCTTCTTAAGATATAACATCACTACATCAAAGACATCATTGTAAAAAAAGACTATGTATTAATTGTTATTACTTAGTATTTACTGACTCTAGCTATATTATATGGAGAGATTTTCCCTACTTATTACACAATAAATGTATATATTCACATATTGTTTCATTTTTAATCACTGTATTTATTCAATGTAGATATATCTCCTCTCTCTCAAGATATCATATGAGTCGGAATTACAGAAAATTATCAAACCTTAAATGCCTTACATTCAAAATCTAGATACCCTATGAGTTATAATTATGTATACAGTTATGTAAAAAATTATCATAACCTAAATGCCATACATTCAAAATTTAGATGCCATATAAGTTCAAATTAAGTAAAAAAATAATCAAAACTCAAAAGCCACTTAAATGCCACTCAAATGCCACTCAAGTACCCCTCAAATAAAATACAATATAAACTCGGCGAATTCATTCAACGCCGTAACCCATTGCATAACCCCAGATTTTAACCCCACAAAAAAACACTTGGTAGGGAGATCTGCTCATATATTACTACTCCTTTACAGTTTTTCCTGCCACCCTCTGTCTCCCTATTAACCATGCTATATCACACAACATTAGCATTAGACGAGATGAATTGCCGGGTTGTAAAATACATCCTGTTGGTACATTAATAACTAATGTCTTATCACTAGCTCCACCACATAGTAGCATGTTACATAACTATTACCCATTCACTATTTGCATAACTATTTATAAGTTGGTGTTGTAACGCTCAGGGCCAGGGCCTAATTATTACATATCCCAAAATAAATGCTCCGATCAAAAACCTTGTAAATAAATTTTATAACGGAGCTGGTTTAATTTAAACTAACTTTACTACTAACCACACAGTTGTATTCTCCATGCGGTTGCTCTGCCGGTACTTTTTATTATTCTCCAAACTTTTGTTTTATTTTTATTTATAAAAAATACAAAAAAGTCCATGTATGCAAGACTCCCTAGTGAGAGGATGACTAAATTATCTATTTAATTTATTTATCTCTGAAACGATCTGAGCTGCTGCTTGAACAGCTGCATTATTCATTTGTTTTTTTTTTTACTGCTGCGGAATAAGTCAACCACAAGTTCCTTGGGGATATACAGTGCTGATTGTAGTCCTGTTACTGCCTCAGAGGAAATATGGCTACAGAAGCCGTTAGACTTGTTAGACCTCTGCTGGTAAGTCACAGATGTGAAAGTGAGTGCCATTTCAGAACTTTCACTTCTCTTGTCTGTATTTTTATTGATATCCTCATTTAGTATTTATTTTATTTATATCATTTTTTTGTAAAAATAGTTTTTTCTCAAGAAGATATTTTTACCATTGAGTTGAACCAAAATTGATGATTTGCCACCTTTTGTTAGAAAAACTTATGAATGTTAAATAAACGAATGGACTTTTTATCTGTAGTATAATTGATAGTGGGTCATAGGCAGGACATGCTTGCGAAAATCTCCAAGGGTTGTGAGACCAGCACTGAGTGTTGGAATACTTATTATGTATTTATTATTATACCAGTAATAAATAAAGCTCACATAATAATGCTCCATATCAAAGTACATGAATACATACAAGCTCATAGATAAATAATGTTGCGTATTCATCATTATTATGTTTGTAACAATAAACTTCACTCCACTGGGACCTACAGTAAAAGGCGTATTTGTCTTTGTATCCTTCCTCATAGTATTCACCATTAGCGTTTTTTTTCTGCCATCGATTATCATTATAAGAAAAACTGCAACATTATAGATATCATTGTACTATGAGTACAACAATGAAGTTGCGCAGTGGAGTTTCTTTCAACAGGCGTCGGCGTCTGCTGAGTATTCATGGACATACAAGGGCGTAGTTAAAAACATCAAAAATGTTATGCCAAAAATTAAAAAAGCTAGATTTTATCAGAGTTAAGTATGAACTACTAGGGATGTGTATCATTGCTACAACCTCTTGTATACCATGATAGTTTGTGTAACCAAGATAAAAAGGTCACCCTGTGAATGTAGTCATACTTCATATTAGGGGATGTTTGAAAAAAGGCCTGGGAATTAGATAAAGCATGAATATTCTTAGAACTGTGTTATCTTGTGACCCTGTAGAGAGGGCAGGGGTCCCTAATGTTATCTAAACATTGGGCCAACTGCCAAAGAAACGTTTGACTAAAGTTTTTCCAGTTCATAGCCTATTGCAAAATGAAACAAGGTTAAGCGTTCAATCCACCCCTGCATCATAGCTGAGCAGACGAACCAGTGAGGTATTCATCGCGCATGCAACAGCGCTCGCTAGTACAGATAGCTGCTTCACTGCCACATGTGTGGTAGGTAGGTAGGTACCCGTGACATTTTCATTCGTAGCAAACACCATTTAAGAAAAAGCAGCAAATGCACGATTTCATGAGCCGAAGTTCTCATTTTATTTTAGAATCATTTATTTACAATACTCCTTGTGCATCGTATTAATAATAATAATGTTAAATTAAATGTGTAACAACTTACTAACTGTTATTATTATTTCATCATACAATTGGCTTGATAAGGTGCTCTTACACTGGCGATTTGTCCTCGCTTTTGCCTATGCCATATGTTTGCGAGAGTAAATGAATAAATGCCATAAAAATGTCGGCATTATGATTATTAGTGAATGTCGGAGTTTCATGACCCTGTCACAGAGGTCCGCTAAATAAATCAGGCTGTTATCTTGCTGCTGGAGCTAACCAAAATCAAGATAAATTTTGCTAATGCTAATTTTGCTAATTCTAATGCTAATGGCCAACTCCCATTAGCTGACGCATGTACCAGCGATTAAGGTATGACGACAAGTGCAAAAATTCAAGTTGAACACTTATGGATTGCTGGCTGCAGACAGACATGTCAAATCAGGAAACTAGCAGACAAATTGAAATTGCCCAGTCTAAACGCAGCTTTACAACAACTACTTGTGTAAATTTCAATAAACCCCTAGTGGCGGTCACATGGACTATTAAAATTAATTAATGATCAACTACTCTGAATGTAATCAATTTGTTTATTTTAGGTAACATGATGATTTGAATTGTTTACATCATCATGATGAATGAACTCATTCAAGCTGCCACTACTGCCTGGTGCTGACTTGTCATGTATGCACAGATATTGCTTCTGCTGGTGATAGCTAGCACAAATGCCTATTGGCATGGCTGGGATTTCTATAACTCAAGGTTTTCTGTGAACTTTGATTCGTGTAAGTTGAGCCTAAATCTTTCTATGAAAAATACATGCGGTTGAAGTGGTTTTATTTATATATATTTTGTGGGGCGGTTATTGGCTGAAAATCAATTAAATAAGATTATACAGAAAAAAATACGCAGATGTAGCTAGCACAAGTGCAATTTTTTATTTTGACAATCTTTTCTCAAATAGAGCATCAGCCTTTAGAAAAATTTGTTGTCCATCCAATGGTGCAAAAATTATTTTCGTCACACCAGTGGTTGTCTTAGAAAAATAATTTGAAAAAAGTATCTTTGCTTAAAAAAACGTTTTGTGATCACAGTAGCAAGCATTGCTGACAATGGTATTGTTTCAGTGATGCGAAATCAGTGGCGCATGACCATGCGTCGCCGCAAAGTAGCTAATGGTGCGATATAGAAGTTTTTTTTATTCATTTGATTATGACTCTCCAGTAAAACTATTTTTTTGTCTACATAACGTGATTGCCCTATGATAAATAGTATACCATTGGGTCGCTAAAATTACAGAGAATCTGAATGACATATACTGAAATCTCAAGGGCCCATAGCGCAATAGGAAATTGCAGATTTACAATGCATTTTCAACCCATTATTTTTGAAGTCCACAGCTATGTAGGCAGTGCAATGATTGGCTAAGCCTGCGCGATAAATGGTGTCCATTTGTTTGATACCTTTTTAAATTTTGTTTCTAGCATCTTCTGTCCCCAAGTTATTAAAAAATTACCCATGCCGGAATTTTCGAAAATTGAAAAAAACCGTGCGTGACAAATTTACATATAAGTCCTTTTGTCACACTCCGCTCGCATGAGTTTTGTACATGCTACACTATGACGACCGATAAAAACTAAAAACATTATCTGGTTCATTTTTGCTAAAACAAGCTGATTACTCTCGTTTTTTTTTCTGAAACTCGCTGTCCCCTGTCTATATCTGCCCTAATATTATTTCAATTGACACCGTATAACAATATCTCTCCTAGAGAACCTTTCTTTGTTAAAACCTGTCAACCTGAGATGGCAAGTATCCTATTGGCAAGCTAGCACATATTTGCTCTGTTTTGTAGCTGGTTTTATTTCTCCGTGTTTTTTATGTTTGCTTTTATTTTATGTGCTGACTTTTTATATGTACTTTGAAATAACAATTGGTAAAACCTTGTTCAAGCTATGCAATGGGCTGTGTATCCATTGTGGTGTTTTTGAGTTTTACATGTTCTAACTGTTTCAGTATTAGTATACGCTGGTAGTAGCTTACGAGTTGCTATGTTGAGATAACTCCCACTGCACTAGTAACATGGTGTATAAACATTACTTGTGCTTAATTTACAGCTACGGACCAAAGCTTAGTCTGGAGTGACTCCATAGCAACTCATTTCTATGACGCACCCAGTGGTAGAACTTGTAGCTGTTCTTGTGATGAGAGTGCTGGTACAGTCAGAGCTTGCACAGGAGATGTGTATGTTAAAGTATTATTGGTGTTGTCACTAGCTTGCTTTCCTGTCACCACTAGAGTCTGTCTTAAGGTGCGTTTATGCCTCAGTGATTCCGGGGCCGATCACCGTTTTGCCGAAAAAGTGGGCGAGTGGGACGGAATTTGATGGCTCAGGGGCCGAAATATCGGCTCATCTGAATTGTATCCGCGCGGATACGTTTTCGTTGTCTCATCGTGAACTGACCAATCACAGATCGGTTTGTAATTTGCTGGTGATATTAAACATCCTGCAGCCACGAATGTAACAACATATGCAGGACTGCAATTATTAAAAAAGAAATGATATCAAAACTTATTCATTGTTGCTGATAATTGTCCTAAGCTTTGACAAACTGTTACATATTTGTTATTAATTTATTATGGTCAAATAATAATAATAATTAATTTATTTATTATAATTGATTTATTTGAAATAAATTAAATGATTATTTTTTATTATAGTTATTATTATTAATTATTATTATAATAGTTAATAATTTATTTATAAGCTTATTATTGGTTGATCATTATTGTCATCATTGTTATTATTAGATCTAATTAAATAAGTAATTGTTACTAACCAATAATAAAATGATATTATTTATAATAATTAATAATAATAGTTAGTTCACCGTCATCATCATCTATTTTTTTCTGATTTTATTATTATCTACTTTTCTAGCTATCTATCTGATGTTAATAAATTAAAACAGCAACAACAACAAACAAATAATAATAATATAGTGGCAGTAGAGTAGCTGTCGTTATAATAATAACAATAATAATAATATATATACAACCGTAAATGGCCACTGAATAGCGTAGCCATAAGGGCGCATTTCAATTTCGGCCGAGGAGCTCCACCCTGGAATTTTCAGGCCGATTTTCTAGGAGAGGCATAAACGCACCTTTATGCTGTTTACAGAAGTACAGTTTATCTCACCTATACTTTGCAATGGGGATAGTGACGGTCTTTCTCAATCAGTTCATTATTGGAAACAGTTTATCGCTAGATGAAATTATATACAAGTGTATGCTTCAGATTTGTTATTTAATTTGTACTTATATTCTTTTTTTATTTGTTTTAAAATACATTCAGAAGAAAGAAAACATGTTATTTCCATGGTAAAAAATAAAAAAATGACCTATCTAAGGGTTTAAATTAGCAATTTGCGCCGATAAAAAGATACAATAATTTTTATGTTTTTAAAAATGGAAACACATATATCCCGAGATATCATGACCACAGACTTTGAAAGTTTTCCATAGTTGTATAATTGTAATGCAAATGCCAAAGATGTTAGTTTCTGTAAACTACCCTATCTGTCATCCTAGAAATAAATATCACCGATGGGCTCGAGAAAATATCTCTTGCACTTAATTCGATAGTATTTGTTTGGGGCGGCCGACTTGAGAACTACCAACGGTCCTCAGCCTATTTTTATTTTTAGCCAAGAGAATCAATCACCTTGAAACTCCAGCAGCTCCTGGCGTATGTGCTCTAATCGCCACTATCCCCATTGACAACGTCCTTTTGATAAAGTCCACAAAAGTACATTTTTGATTTTCTAAACGAGAAAAATAACAGTATCGTTGAATAGTTCATTCGTTGATATAAAAGGACATGTTTTGTCGAGGTTACATGATCATAAATCTTGCAAAATTGTTTTCAATGAAAAGTAAGTACGTGGCATCAGGTGGAGTTATCGATGCTAGCAGCATCTGCCAAACCTGCATTAATGAGAGCTTATACCTTCTCTTTTGCTCCGTGTACATCTACCGATTTCCTACCAATTTTCTACCAAGTGGCTTCTGTCGATCGGAATGTCGTTAGGCTGTTTCCCATATTTCCCTTCTCTTCTTTGCACAATACAATGCCGGTTGATATTGCTGTATGTGATGTCACCGCTAGCCATAAACTGTGCTGTAATAACAAAAGGAGCATAGATAAATAGCACTCTCTGTAACAGTACTTTTTGATGAGAAATAATTTTATTGGATACAGTAATGCTATGAAGAGTGATAGGATTGGTTGCATGTCAAATAATTTACTGAGTTTTTGATCACCATCAAAATCTACTGATAGCCTCAAATAACAAGTTACAGATTATTTTACCAAATCTTACCGGAAACAGAAAAAGGAAAATATTCACACAGTACGTAAAATTGGTACATGTACACGCGGCATTATCAGTACTATTAACATAATTTTTTTACGAGTTTGTACACCTATATAGTAACAGGCCTATTTATCTACAGTTGTGTGCGCGACTCCATCATTTATATTTTGTTATATCTACTGTGCTAACAAATACAAGCATACCAGAAGAGGTGAAAAGGATAATGTAACCTGCAAGTGAATTAAAGAAATGGAAGTCTGAGGCGTCATTTGTTATCATAGTTCAAAAAAATAATCACACATTCAATTGCTCAATGGGCGAATTTATATCAACTGTTTCTAGCACATTCTGTCCGAGTATGTAATTTGTCTTCATTATTCATTTTAATTTGTCTCTTCATGTATGAATCTTCTCTTTTATCAGGATGTTCGTCAGCAAAATAGGAATCAATATTCATTTTTGGTTTCCTACCAATTTGTTGACTAACATCTGTACACTTTTAGGTTTCTGAACAGCTACAACATAGTCAATCTCACTGTGGAATCATTCGCAACTACGACTACGTCTATGTAAGTGTGTGGGCTTTATTGATGCCTTGCAAGAAGTAAATATCAAGGATCATTGATTAGCTGTTTGTGTGTTGAACCTGTCCACAAGTTATGCTTCATGTACATATAGCGATCATGCTAGCGATTTTGCTTAGCGATTGGAAAAGTCCCTCCCCCAAATTGCGCAATTTTCCACTACTGCCAATTCTTCATCTATCCCGGTCAAACTCGCTGTTATACAGCATAGCCTTCAGTTTATTACAAGATCGTTAATGGATCGGAGCGCTGAACATGACAAGACATATTGGAAACAAGGGTAAAGTTTTTTTACGTTGTGATTGGCTGATCAAAGAATCCGCTAGCGATTTTTTGATCTCGATCAAAACCTGAAGATATCCTCAAATAAAATGCTTGAGATTGCTTAGCGATTTTGTAGGAAACAGAAGTTGCAAAATCACGCAATCGCTAATGAAATCGCTTGGTAATCGCTATATGTACATGGGGTTTTATTCACCAAATCTCTTCTACATTTTTGAGTAAATCATACTATCAATGCTTGAAGAGCAACTTCAAAAATTCAGATTGTTAAACGATCAGAAAAAATGTTGAATAAGAATGATGAATGTTTTGTCAGTTGATGGTCTCTAAAAGTAGTTTGTCATTGTTGAGTTTTCCTATCAATCGCCTGCTCATTGTATGGTAAAAAATTGTAATTGCAGAATTTCTATAGGATTTTTAACAAAATAGTTGTTTTTCAACACCATTTTTTAATCCTCAGCTAAAATAATTGAAATTAGAATTCCTTTTCAGTCAGTACAAGTTACATAATCTATATGCCGTGTTTATCTTTTTCTATAGAACAATCATCAATATCCCTCAGCTAACAGTGATCGAAGAAGGTACATTTGAGAACCTAACTAGTCTCACATCATTGTAAGTTTTAGCAGTGTAAATACTGAGCGAGTAACAACACGTGTCAAGTTCATTTGCTCCATTTATTTGTTTTTTACACGCTTGAAGCTGCTCATATCAGAGGGCTGTTTATCTAGGTTGACAAAAATGTATTTCTGTAGCTCATATCCTTTGCAGGCTGATGTTGTTTCACATCAAACTGTAATACAATCATTTGAACACATAGTTTTCCACTGGTTCCTGCACAAGTTTGCTTTCTCTAATTGTTTGTCTGCCTTTTTTTGTCCGCCAGCGATATCAAACATGTTTGACTTTGATTATTCAAATGAGAGGTCTGTATGTAATCTCTCACCATTGATCTGCTATGACAAATATTGGAATGGTTGTATTACCTTACGAAGTACTGGTCGTATTACATATTGTAATAATCCATTGCTTCTAATGCTTACTAGTAATATTTTTTGTATAATATTTGTTCACTGTTATGTCACTATATTACAAAATAATATAAATTGTCCCACCCTACAAAAATACTGCATTGGTTATGCTTGTTGACGTAAGGCCTGCAGTTGTAATCTATTTTTTAATTTCTCACGTAGATAGTTTGAAAAAAAATTCAAGTTTGACTTTCTAGTCATTTTATTCTGAAAACTAGTATTACCAAATCGCTCAAAAACTGAATTAAACTAGAAAAGAATCTCCTTCTGTTGACATGTGGAAAAATTGTCTTTGCTAGCATCTTGTCGCCCTAACTGATATCTGTAGTGCTTTGCCCTTGTTCATACTCACTGTATTGTATGCATTTGTAGTGTTGTACCCTTGTTCATACTCACTGTATTGTATGCATTTGTAGTGTTGTACCCTTGTTCATACTCACTGTATTGTATGCATTTGCTGTAGAATAATTCATAAAACTGGTATTACTGTGATACCAGACATATCTAACACACAAATATGGCTGCTCCTGCTTGAAAACAACAACATTCGTCTCTTTCCTCGCAACTACACACAGATAAACTGGCCTACTCAGCTCACTCATGTGTATGTACCGTTTTCTGGTATTGTTTGTGTCTTTACATTCCCTGCATTATGTACATTGTTTATTAGTTTCACTTGTATACCCAGCGAGATGCATTATTAACTTGTTTATATTTAATATTTCTAGTGAAAATCGTTAGAAGCGTTAAAATCTCCTAATTTGAAATTGTCAACAACTATTCATATTAGAAACGATTTGCAATAAAAAAGTCGAACAAAATTTATTTTGATACAAGTAATGCGCATTAGAGACAAAACTTGCTTGTTTTTCTCTGCTTGTGCTTTTGTTATCAGTACTTAATATTTTGTGATTTGCTTTGTAAAGTTTGCAGAGTTTTATGAACAGCCAACAACAAACATCCTAAACCATCTAGGATTGGCAATATGTGAGATTTATATATTGGATAAATATCGATTGTTGAAGTTTTGTTGTTGACAATTGTACATTTGGTTTATAGAGCACTGCAGGACAACAACTTGGACTATATACCCAAGAATTTCTTCTCTGCCAGCAACATTCAGTTTATGTAAGTTGGCTGACTCTTTTATTATTTAGCTTGCTTTGCTCGTAGCCTTGAAATTTTAAAATGTGCGGAACCAGTTTAGCATGAAATATGAATTCATCTTTGCGTTAGTCCTTGAATGCCAGTCTTGTGTGGCTATTTACTTAGCCTAAGAAAACATAAAACATTAAACTTACACAAAAGTACCTGGATTTTACCTTTTGTGTAATCTAGTATATCGATTACTCATGTAGCCTATTGCTATTATTTGAGCTCTTGACAGCGAATAGATTGTATTCCAACTAATACTGCTATTTGCTAATGTCTTTTCATTTGGGAAAAGCTAATACAGATTGAGTTCCTCATATTGTTTATTGTAAGAACGTGTTTGATCATATTATTTTTGTTTGGAATGTATGTACACCAGTACTGTACAGCGCTTGTATTTTTTCTGATGGATGGGACTTATTTAAAATTTATCAGGTTCTGTTTGCAAATTGTCAGATACTGTTGTAATGCAAATTCTTTAGTAAATGGAAGAAAATGTAAACTGTGGATGCACCTGCATCTGACAAAAGATAGAATATCAGTGTTGGTCTATGCTGTCACATGAGGCAGTCAGCATCAACTAAACTTGCTTTAGCATTATTGAATATCTTTTGAACAATTTTTTATTTTCAGTTTAGTGAATGGAGTGAACACCTACAGTTCACATTAAAAAGCTTGCTATACTCTTTTATAACTTTTCGATTAATTTATGTATGCCATGTTTCATTTTGCATTATATAGTTGGAAATCAGTTTGAGATTAATGGATCCTTTCACCACAACATGAAGTGGCTCAACATAACGATTACTTTCAACTTCTGGCGTTATAGATGAAAAAAGTTGATATTTTCTATCGTATACGATCATTGTTAACCAAAATGTGACTTTTCATTCTGGAGTACCTGTTACAAAATTCTCAGAGCGTCGCTAGCTGTGTGTAACCATTTCAGTTCAGAACCATTTCCAGACAAACTCATTAATCTGTCAAATTAAGAGTTTTAATCAGTGAAACACAATAATCAATCATTTGTGAGTATAGAAGGAGTTGTACCACCTGGGCTATTTATAACTGCATTGTGGTGGATATACTTGTATTAGTCACACTTTGGCACGAACATAACAATGGTTAACAGGTCGTAACCACCCTGCGCTCTTCAAAATTATCAGCTCTGTTGGATGTCATCTTTCTAGTAACATTAATTATGGCGCGTGCTTTGAAGTGTAATTACTTGTAGTGAAGTATGTGAAGTGAAAGTGCTGCCTTATCTGTTCTTCATCACTCCAATTCAATAACCTTGAATAATGCTGGTGGAAAATTGTATTTACTCCTCCATATACTTACCTCTAATACCTCTCGAGCTTTCTTTTTTTGAGAAATATTCATTATTTTAGTTTAAGTTAGTTTAATTGCTAATAGCTAAGATAATGATATTATTTTACAGACAATTGGCAAGAAATCGCCTGCGAAGTTATCCATTCTTGGCATTACAAAATTTGCCTCAACTAAAACATCTGTAAGTGTGTACAAGTGGTATGAGGTGATGATATAATGTTGTTGTTGAGATCTTTTGTATTTCTGTACGTAAATAACTGCAAGTACTCACAACTGCATTTCTGTAGTTTAACCTCTCTTCCTAAACAAATTTACCTGACAATCATTGGTGGGTTGTGTGCATCACCTAGTGCCCAACGATGGGAAAAGATGAAGTGATTGAGTCTGCATGTCAGCCCTACATTTTTTGTAATATTTTGAAATTTTTTATGAACCTCAAAAATTTGTGTCTCGATTAACAAGGATCGTTAATGTGACTGTTAGATAAAGGGTTTGCATATAGAGAACAGTAACCCACGTCCACTCACCACTATCTTAATTCCAAGACTGCTGCGGTTGGCTCATCCGTGTATCACGTGATTAGCCCTCACTCTTTGATCGCTGTCTCCAAATACCAGGGAACCCTATTACACCAAGATAACAATATAGACTAGCGTGACCCTGAACTCTCTGCGGCATACAGATATCGACATCCAACAGTAACATTAATGACATCAAAATTTCATAATAAAGTCATTTATTTTATTGCAACATCTGTACATACACAGCTGTAGCTACTCTTCCATTGTAGCAATGGTAAGAAGCTATAAATAAAATTGGAAATGACGTTTTATTCTTATCTAGGATTGTGCAGATAACTCTCAATTGTTGTTCTGACACTTGATATATTGTTGTTTGCTGATGACTGTGATGTAGAGGGTTGAGTGAGAACCAGATAGAGCAGGTGTCCACCCAGCACCTGTCAGGTAACAGCTTCACTAAATCTAACCTTCTCAGCCTCAACCTCAGCAACAATGCCATCAACTACATACAACAAGGAGCGTTGGCAGGTCTCCAAGATCTTGTTCTTCTGTAAGTTGAATCTCAGTGCAGTGATTTTTTTCCTACTTTCTTTGGTATAGCAAAATCAAGCATACTACTTGTTGTTTGGGTATGAAGGTTAGCATTTCCAATACAGCTAATGATTACTGGATCTTTAAGTCCAAAATTCTTCACATGCCATCCCTTCACATGCCATTCCTTACTGTTTGACTATGGCTGCTGTCCATTGTTCGTCACCCATTTCAGCTGCAGTCACTTGTAACAAGTGTCTGTTTTATCTATATAAACTCCTCTTTCATTCGTTACAAGCCCTCTAGCATAGCACAATTTAAACTTGTTCAAGTATTTATTTTTAACAAAAATTAAAACGAGTATTTCGCTCCAAGCAAGTTTTGAAGGAACAAAATAATTCTTATGAACTTGATTGTGATGGTTGAAAGGATCAGAAGTTTATTCGTAGCTTGCTGCAAACTAATGCATTTGTCTCAGTACTCTCTTCATAGTTGTGTCAAATATTATGTTTATTCAAGTCAAAAGTCATTCTGTATTTAAAACCTCATCAATAACGTTTGATCTTTAATATTGATCTCCATGTGTCTCCATTGATCTCTGACGGGTCGAAATCATTTATTGGACATCTATTATATCACAATTTTCACACGGGCTATTTTGATTCAATTCACATATATTTGCGGTTATAAATGGTAGTCAAATGCCAGGATACTGCTTAGAATTCTCTGTAATGTTGTTCACGGACAAAACATACGCATTTTTGACCATACATTTTCTAAAACTTTTGCCGTCTGTTTTATTTTTGACATTTTACATCAGTTTTGTTGGATTATATACTCCAAGTTTATTTAGAATTGACCAGTTTGTTCGCAACGACCGAGTCCGCAATATCGTTAACATATTTTAGACTCGGTGATGTGATTGCCTTCCATCATCGTTATGTCCGATAAGTGAAAGTTTGTTTCTTTGCTAATGTGGATTATAACACTTTATGGCTATGAACACGATTTAAACCCGTTAAAAGATTCACATTAGTTGCCAGATTATCATCAGATCAAAAAAGTAATTATTATTTAGAAAACTGGCTCAATGGATTTACTTGATCATTCGTTGATTTGTTAAACTGATGTTAATTAGCTCAGGTTTACACTGTTCACACTGACAAATTGGTTATTCGTAACATAAAAAGCTCAAAAGTTTTATGTAAATGTTCTAGAACATCGATTCACCAAACTTACATGAAGTTCTAAAATTTTTCTTCTTTGCTCTCACTTCTTGTAAACTCTGTAGAGAGGATAAGTATAGGGTCAATATTTTGGAAGTCCGTCTCCCTAGGAAATGGTATATTTAGTGATTTAAATGACATTGTACTATTATGTGTTTTTAACAATTGGCTATAATGTGCCAAGGTTAAATTCAGTTATATATTTACTAAAAATACATCTATTATTCTCACCGACAACTAGATGAAATTTTATGATAGTAATCAACGAAGTCAAATTTTATACCACTTCTTTCATCATCTGCCTAGTACTCCTTCATCACATGAAGTACTTGCCTCTTTTACACTAGTACAAAGCATAAGAGAAATGCGCACTCCGCTTGAGTGTGAACACCAAAATTTACAAGAAGTATTGTGATGTTCACAAAGGTTTGCATCAAATAGGCTCCGTTTTGTATGAAAACTGAAACAGGCCCCAAGGTTCTAACACAGTTACAAAATGACTTAGGAATTTCATAGCGCTTTGTATTGTACAAGTGTAATCAGGGTTTTAGCGTGCACATGTAATGTGTACATATAGTGCCGTGGACTGCATAATTTAATAACCAGACAGCTATAGAATAATATAGTAATTAAACAGTATTATCATTCATTGGAATACATATGTGTGTAGTCAGCATGGTGAGTAATGAGATAGTGTGGTAAATTTTGGTGAATGGCTGATTGTTTACCACTCCAATCTCCACACCAGTGCGCTAAAGTTCCACCCACAGCCATCGGAAAGATGCTGTGTCAGTGGAAAGCCGTACTGTGCTAGTAGCACAGCATGCAGGGCCGGTACCGACCCCTGCAGTGCCGGTATTGACCCCTACTGACCCGATATAGTGGCACAGGGCTTGTTTAAGACGGCCACCATAGTAGAGGACCTGCAAAACCATCTAGGATTCTACTCTAGAGCAAGAACAGGAAGTACCCTTCTTTGGAATGTCGAATACGGTAACCACAAGCTAGCTGTAGCCTAGGAGCCCTGCAGAAACCTATGATTGGACAATAAGAGATAGTACTCCGCCCTTAGCCACTTGGTACCAATTACCTTTAATCCATATTCCCTGTATGATTCGCCTACTATTTGTATCCATATTCCAATTGGTCTAATTACTTCCTGTGCCTTTACCTTTACCTTTATATAATATTATGCGAATCACTTCCTGCCAGCTTACCTATAAAAGGGCTGGAATTATTTATACTCATTGCATTCATTCACTCATGTCTTGCCAATCACCCTAATTGGATAGCCACCCTAGGACTTTGGTGTTGATGAATAAAGCCACTATTCCAACCACACTCAGTGTAGTTTGCCTGAGCCATGGGCTTTGTGTATGTCAGATGATCCGGCAGTACTAAGAATAGTTGTCACTGTCGTACGGCACAGTGTCCCCTCTAGAGACAGGTACAATACTTCAGACTAATGGGCTTTCGTGGTAACCAGACCAAAATTCATTACAATAGATCACACATAGATAATACTTATATATTACATATCTATGCATGTTACGTTTTTTTTTATATTCAGTGAGCTACATGCAAACAGCTTGCAAGTTGCATGGAAAGGAATGTTTGCTGATATGCCCAAGTTGGAATATCTGTGAGTATTTCTAGAAAATTCCCGTTGCCTTCGCTTGTGCAATTCTTTTGCTGTTCAGAGACTCTGCTTTATTGGTGCATGTTGCTGACTTCCTGTATACACACGCCCAGGTCTCTCAACCACAACCAGCTGTCAACTCTCTACGCCCACTCATTAGTGAATCTGCCAGAGCTCAAGGAGCTAAGGCTACATTCACAGAACCCCGCTATGACTAACATTCATTACAACGCATTCCTGGATATTAATGCCAATCTTTACGAGCTGTGAGTATGACATCCATCATGTAGTCGTTTATAGATGCCATCGAGGATTATTGGCTGTTAGCCAGTTCATTAGCTCCACCAAGTGTTAGAATGCCCTTGGTGGACTTGGTCAGAGCCAAATTTTAGTATGAAAAATTAAGTATTGGGCAATGCAAGAAATGGTGAAACAGTATTCGACAAATTAACTTTTGTAATAATGTTCAAAATGCTCAATTTTTTATTTATGAGCTAAGCTTTTATTTGTTTTTAGCTCATTTATTTTTATATTCTATTGCTGAAAGCACAGACCATTGACATGGATTGTTCTACTTTTTACTAGACAATCGCTACACCGCGTTCCTTGATTTTTGTGCATTGCTGGATAAACTTCTAAGCATTCCACTGAATTATCTTAATTCCTATGAGTCACCAAATTGAAAAAAATTTAACTTTTGTCACCCTCTGATCTAGCTTTATGTGGCTTTCCATGTTATACCATTTAACAACATTATTGCTATCAGAGCAGATGTTAGGCATGGAAATGTTTCACATCCCATTAGACACACCTAAAACGCGCACACTTGCACATACGCCTAATTCATTCCCACATTCACACGCAAGTGTAACCCAACTGTGTGAAGAGGATGTTATTATATTGTAGATGGATAAGTGATAATAGCCTCGTCTCATTTCCCCATCAAGTTCTCTTTGAGCAGAATTATCACCAACTCACTAAAGTGTAAGTTAGAGGGGCTGTTTTATAAATGCCCATTTATTTATATGCCATAGCATTGGCAGCGTGACACCACCACAATATTTGCTACAGTCCAGTACCATTCACTGTTGGATCAGCAATGGCATTTGATTGTCAAGCATTCAGTTACTGTTGATAAAAAACATGCTGTTACTTTGCGATGTCCTTAGCCCCGTTTTTGTATAAATTTTTTTGTATTTATTATATTATAGATAGCCGTATAGAGTAAAAATATCTTGTTCAAGATTGGCGACCCCAGTTGTTAGAGGGTTTCAACTGTTCTGTTTTCATTAATTTAGAGTTGTGCCCCCACCTTGATTTGTAAATGCATTCTTTTTTCTGGAGTCATGTGAATCATAGAAATAGATGAAGTATGCCTTCAAAGTTTATCCATCAAAATTTTACAATACTGTGACATTGTACCCAGCGTGCTGGTAGCTCTAGTTGACATACATGAAAAGTTGTTTTTCATTTATATTTGGGTTTTATTATATTTATAGATATATATATTTGTATATATATATTTATTATATTTATTTTGGTGTTTATCAATTTTGACAAATCTTTGGTCTGCTGTATCCCAAGTGAAATAACTAATATTTATGTAGTCTATTACTATTGCCACTTGTATCCTTCGCGATCAAAATGAGTAATGAAAGAATTCTGATGATTCTCATTTGTTTGCGTTGTGTTGCCTACGCATGTCTTTGCACAGATACGCTGGTAACAACAGAATCTCTGAACCCACACATTATGGAGTGGACGGTTTTGCAGGCAATCAAGGTCCATTGTGGTTTGTGAAGAGAAAAGCGTGGGTTAAATGGAATGTCACAACTCCTAACATACGAGTGTTGTGAGTAATCTACATCATCTACACGTGTGTTATGTTGAACAAGACTTTTGCAGAGAAGATGATTGAAAAATTTGTTAGTATTTGAACTTCAAACCAATTCAGTTTAATTATTGATTGCAATTAGACAGCTCTGATTACATCCAGCAATCAAGTAAACAACTCCCTCCTAGTCTAGTATTGACTGTAAGTAGACAACTCCTGGCTTAATAATGGCTCCAAGTAGACAACTCCCAGTTTAGTATTGGTTGTAAGCAGACAACTCCTAGTTTAGTAATAGCTTGAAGTAGACAACTCCTAGATTAGTATTGACTATCTAAATAATTCCTAGTCATTGACTATAAGCAGACAACTCCTAGTTTAGTATTGGCAGTAAGCAGACAACTCCTAGTTTAGTATTGGCTCTAACTAAACAACTCCTAATTTAGTATTGACTATAAGCAGACAGTTCCTAATTTATATTAGCTCTAAGCAGACAACTCCTAGTTTAGTTTTGGCAAATCGTAATTCAGTAATGACTAAGTAAACAATTTACTTTTGCTGTAAGTAGACAACTCCTTGTTTTCTATTGGTTGTAAGTAGACAACTCCTATTTTAGTATTGCCTGTAAGTAGACAACTCTTAGTTTAGTAGCTCCTGTGAGCAGACTTATTTCTACTTACAACTACTATTAGACTAAGAATTTAGAAATGACTTTAGTTATAGCTGTGTATCAGTTATAACCCTTGGTTAAGTAATGGCTGTAGTAGATAGATTATCCTTGATTGTGTAATAGTTGTTAATGAGCAGTTTATAGTGCATTTTTTTTATTTACCACTCGGTCAAATAATAGGATATGAAATAGAAGAAATAAGAAATATAATTTTTCCCAAAACGTAGAGTTGTGTTCTCTAAAGCAAGTGCTATATATTGTAGGTATTTAGACAATAATGGCATATCTGTGTTGGAAAATGAAACATTTTGTGGCCTACCCTTTCTCAATGAACTGAGCCTGCAGTCTAACAACTTGACGGAGGAGACTACAAGTATACCAACCAATCTCTATGACTGCAATCCTGTGCTAGAAACCCTGTGAGTGCTGTTCACTAAATGTACAGAATTAGCCTTGGTTTTTGTCATTTCATGTTTTACCATCACTTTTATTTCATCTCTTTACACCTATTCCGTGTTATTACCCTGCTTTGGCTGGTAGGATATGTATCAGCTACGGCACATGTCGGAAAGCTTAGGATTATTTGTATGTACTATAAATTTATCTCTCATAATATTACATACACGTAATTACTCATGACTGTTTGCAAATTTATTATCTGCACAGCTAAACTTTGTTGGTAATTGTTAATATGTTTTTGTTTTATTTTGTTTGAAGTAATAAATTTGTAGCTTTCCCATGTACATTTAACATTAGTTTTTTCTGGAGAAAACCATTTTTCCAGTTAGCTTTTGTATCGATTTGACATTGTTTTGAATAGCCCATTTATAATGCTGTCTCCTACTACTATTGATATAACGTATCTTGTGGAAAAGTAGTTCAGATATGCCAACAACCTACTTCATTGCTTCTTTGCCCGTAATCTGCGGTGGTCTGACTGGAATGTTATTATGCAATAAATCACAACTCAATTTCGGGGTGTTCTAGTTACCTGGGAGCTAACTTTCTACAATACCTGCCAGAGTCGCTGACCAGCAATGAACATTTGCAGTCCATTCGTACCTTATCATTGTTCTCTAACAAACTAACGTTTATACCTTCCGGATCGTTTACTGACCACAATCAGCTCACATCTCTCTCCCTTCAGGTACAGAAATCATTTCTTTTTTTAGTTTCGTTATTTAATTAATTAATATAATGTATATTTACAGTTTTGATCTCAAATTTGTTAAAACCGATGGCTTCAGTGACATAGTTTTTCCAAGAAAAAAATGTTCATGTTGATTGCACCTCATTTTTCTATGTTGGCTCCACACATAATCTTGTTGTGTTTTTAGTCTAATCTAATAGTAACAATAGAGGACAACTCCTTTCCACAGTCGATAAGAACAATATACTTGTACAATAATCAACTGAGGTTCACCCATCCCAATACATTTTCCAATCTCACAGAACTAAGTTATCTCAGCCTCGACAGTAACCAAATCAGCACTATATACGCTACAACGTTCCGCAACTGTAGTAGTCTGTCAGCTCTTTATCTCAACTCCAATCAACTGGGCTGGCTAAACAGCTCCATGTTTGCTGATTGTGTTTCTCTTAATATCTTGTTTGCTTCTCAAAACGAAATTGCTCTGCTCGGAGACAATACATTCAATCATCTCTCATACATGAAAAATCTTAGCCTCAGTTATAACAAACTGACTGAGTTATCCGCCACCTCAAAAGACTTCCACGATATCACAATAGGTACATTGGATTTGAGAGGGAATCAAATTACATCTGTGCAGACAAACACTTTCAACAGCAGTAACTTTGAGTCCCTGAACCTACAGGATAATCAGATAGCTTACATCGAAAGCGACGCTTTTGTTGATATTTCTTCAAATTCTCTCCTACTTACAGGAAATCCCTTCAAGCACCTTGAACCCTTCGCGTTTAATCGAGGTTCATATTCTCGGCTACACTTGGAGGGTAATGAAATCCGATACTTAGTTACAAACACTTTTTATGATATCTCTGTCAGTTATTTGTATCTGTACAATAATAAAATACGATACATCGAGGAAGCAGCTTTCTACGTCTCATCAAGCTTCATATATTTGCAAGCGAATGGCCTTACAGACATCCTTGGAGCAATGTTTAACAGCTCATCTGTCAACACGTTATACTTGCATGATAATGATTTGACGACACTACTTCCTGTTACGTTTGTTGGACTTTCTGCGAATGCTATTACTCTATATCAAAACCACTTTGTCGTTTATCCTGGAGACGCACTTTCTGTTTTGAACCTAGAAACAGTTGATTTACGCCACAACACTATTTCAGAAATACCTGATGGTTCCTTTGATTCCGCGACATCTCTTCGATACCTGTATTTAGACTCTAATAATGTGACCCACTTGCAGAGCAACTTATTGGACAACGCAGTACTGCTGGAAGTTCTCTCATTAACAGACAATAAACTGGCTTATCTAGCTGATGGTTTTCTAGATAATTGTGTAATGATTAGGTCCATACTTTTATCTGATAATAATCTCTACCACATTCCACAAATTGGTGTCAATAGAACTGACATCACTACGGGTAGCATTGATGTACGCAACAATTCTATTGGTTCTATAGCCTATGGGGCATTTGATTTCATTGGCTCAGGCTTTGTATCCATGGACACATCAGACCTGCAATGTGGCTGTGGGGAATACCAATCTCTGGTAGAGAGTGGTGTAACGGTCGGCGAATCTGTCATTACCTGTGGTTTTCCTCCAAGCTTAAACGGCTTTGATCTTATGTCCATTGATGTGTACACAAGCATTTTGAATTTCACGTGTGAACCAGAAAACCTCACCTATTCACAGCCGGCTATTAATGAAATCGATCTGCATTGGTCTTTGGAAGGAGTGGTTACATCTGTCAACTACAGGTGTGCCCTGAGTCATTTGTTGATTACTATTTAAGTTGTGTTAAATATGCTAGTTTTTAAACTGATTCCTATACTATCACGTTGTGCTGAAACCGTAATTTATTTTACTTTCCCTTAGTTTTTTGGTGAGATGTTGGACTCCATTGAACAGCTCTGCTGTTGAGCTGACTGCCACCGTTTCTAACACAAATCAGCATTCATTTATTGAGTCGGATGGAGTGGTAGACAACACCATCTATTTATGTGTGGTACATCTTGACCAAGATGGCTCCATTACACCTGCTAGTGACCCTGTATCATTCATTTCTCTTCTGGATACGAGTAAGATTTCAAACACCACTTGATGTTTATATTAACATTTATTGTTATTTTTGTGTTTTATGTTTATTTTATTATGTCTAAAGAGAATTCTGCTTGTATGTCTACGTTTCTCGCAGGAAAGAATGTGGTAGTTGAGTTAGGAGATATAGAGCTACCCATTCAATATTACGATTTCAGGTATTTAAAAATAAAATGTATTTTATCTTATATTAGATGTAAATATTTAGTCACTTCTCCTTTTAATACTACTGCCATGTCTCTGTTTGTAGCATAACACATAATGACTTTAATGGGCGTGCACTTTCATTTGATGTTGATTCACCAAGTTATGTGCCAAGTCCGTTTGGGGCGTGGCTTGCTATCTCTGATACTCCCAGTCTTGATTCTTTCTCTAACTGGTTTCGCTTGGAGGAGAACATCAATTTTAAGTTCAGCAATAAAATGGTTTTGAGAGGAATTGCTGCTGAGGGAACTCACAGGTCAGTCAACAGATGCCAAGCTGATTAGGTGCCTGCTTCAAGGTTGCTGCCGCATCTGTTTGAACTGAGAGCAATAGCTTCTTTCATTACAACGATGGTTTGCATTTTTTCTTAAAATTCTATTGGAAGTAAACTGCAAGTATCTGACAGTAATTGAGTTTTATAAGCAAGGTATAGTTTTACATTTTAGTGATCGGTATCAAGATTTTGTATTATTCATAGCTCAAAGCCTAAGATTATTATTAAGTTAAGTTATTTTGCCTAGTTCGGCTCTGAAGCCAAATCAAATGATGGTTATAAGTTTTGTAACTGCATTTTCTGTATTTCTTTACAAAAAACCAAAGCCATTATTTTCTCTTTTTTGTTGCATGATGTGATGTATAGCTGCAGAACGTTCTCATTCTACAAAACAAACGCTTTTGATAGGTTTTACTCAAGTGCGTGGTACCCTGTTGACTACATGGGTTGGTTGGATGAAGGACAGACTGACTGTTCAGGATTGCCCTCTAACCTGGCATTCACTTCTGCCATACGCACTGGTTTTGTATTTCAAGGCAACGAGTCAATATCGATATCTGGTGGAGAGATGATGTGGCTTTACCTAAACAGAAAGTTGGTGCTACAGGTTTGTATGATTATTTGATAAATTCATTTTGTGTTGAAACGTTAGAACTAAGTGTGGTACTTAAGTTGAATGAAACTGAAACTTCATTTTGTTACTAGATAGTTTGGTGACAAGAACGTTACTGAACCAATGACAGTTTAGCTGACATATTCTGTTTTGTTATGGCAGGTATATAATGAAGAAGCCAGCAGCGTTAAGACATGTAAAAGCATAAATATAACCAAAGCAGCTGAAACAGGTGTATATATTCACTAGCTCTTACCATCTTGTATAAATCATTATCAGCGCTTTGTGTGTGCTTCTAACTTGAATGATAGCCAGGGTAGCATTTGGTAAACGTGCTTCCAGATAGGAGAATGCTAATTTCTTTGATTAAACTTAATATTTTTTTTGAAATATCCAAATCAAATACTAAATACAATACGATTATCTCATGATCAAAATAGAGTTATTTGCCAGTACTTTGGTGTGTATAATGCGTTCACCGGCAAGTCTGGTACTAAAATTTGTTTAGCTGTGAGCAAACGAAGATATTTACTCTGTAGGAGGGGCAACTCTCACTCCGCAGGGAGGCCATGTTGTAAATGGTAAATGTGTTGTAACTGGAGATCTGCCTGATGAAAGCCTTCATCTCCAGCTTGAGGTAAACTCTAAAAGTTCTCTGCCTGGGATTCTTGACAAAGTAACACTTAATTTATCTGTTTCAGGTGATTTTGTAGTAGAAAGACTCATCATTTGAAGTTGTGCTTTTGTTAGTTCCTTCTATATTAAAAACACAACACATGAGGATCTGTACTTAATTTTTATCTCGATACGCAACAACTCACTTGAGATCATTTGATTTTGCGAAAATTCCGTCCATTTGCGTAGTGCGTATGAATTTCCCAAAAATAGTCTTTGCACAGAAAATTTCAGATGCAATAACGGTAAGAGTTTGACCGTTTTGTAAATTTATAGTGTAAATAGCAGTTTTATTTATCATTAGTAAATCTGCTATTGTATACACACGGCATCCGTGACCAACATCTCAAAAATTAAAACAATTTTTCAGTGGAAAAATTGTTATGAGCTCAAAATTTTTTCATAAGCTTGAGTTTAGTATATTTTAGAATGCATGCGTGGAGGAAGAAGTAACTGGCACATCCTTGTGTTATGACTATGATCGCCAAATCTTTGTTATCAGTTATATGGCTAAAAAACAATAGTGCAAGAAGAATAATATTAATAATAATAATATAAATTACTAAAAATCAATAAAAAATTATTGGAGAGCTAATTTATGTTTATTCCTAGTAATTTGGTGCTGGTTATATGGCATTATTTAGCGCTTTAAGAAAGAACAACTCCAAAATGTAAAACCACTGTTAAATGAATGAGTTGCCCCTGTTACAAGTTTTGTCATGTTTTATTATTTGTTGGAAGTAATAATGAATGATTTACTCTATAAAATATCTTCTAATGAAGGTTTTACCTGTTTGTAGATAGAAGAAAGATATCACTTTGCAATATTTCATGTGGAGAGGGAAGGCTGCGGTTCAGAGCTGCTCATCGATGCGACCGGTTTTGATTTTATTCTTGACTCACTAGAAGAACCTCCCCGCGACTATGTTGTATACATCAATGAAGATTTCTATGTAGATGGCATTTTAGAGACTATAATCTTAGCAGACTCTTTCTCCGTCGGACCTCCCTTCCAGGTCAACATCTTAAGAGGTAATCTATGGCTCTGTATGTCTATGTACACCATAGAGGTGGTATTTCTACGCCACAAACAAATTTTGCTTTATGAATAGTCATGGTACGTGGCAAATAAAACACTTACGGCAATGCATCGGCCATATTATATTGGACTCTGAAACAGAAATAGCTGCCTTTACTTTTATCTACGAAATACGAATATTGAGCTTTAATTAGCTGGCAGCCCTTGTCAAGAACTTTATTGTTCCCTGGTTAGTGTTTGCTGTATTAACATCCTTTGAGCTTACCAATAGAATCCCAGGAAAAGTGTTTGTACCATTGATGTATATCCCCGGTACAATATGGCTGCCAGATAAATAGATGTATCATCCAATGGTAGAAGTAGCTAATGCAGAATTATACGTCTATGCTGTTTTCTGACTCAGATGCATTCGACAATTGCTGTGACTTACAGGAAATGAAGCAAGACACATTTCGTTGAAGAATGCAACTGCTGACAATGCTGCCATTGCTGCTGCTGCTCTACCAGCCCCAGTGAACCACACATACACTAATATATCTGTAGATGGTACAGATTACTTGTTTTTGCAGTGTGATGGACCCGCAGTCAAAACACCGGATGGTTAGTGTGTACTGTGTGAACTTTGGAATTGTTCTCTCACAATAATGCTAATGCAAATTGTCCTTGAACTTGCCGCTGTGCTCAAATACCATGGGATTGGGGATCATGAGTGTGTTTCTCAAAAATTGCTGAGTCCTACTTTTTTTAGCTGAAACAGTTAACTGCTGTTATTACAGTAGTAGCAACTGGTTATAGCAGAGTTGTCTTCTCTACAGGACTTATCTCCTTTACAAAGTTAGAGTTGTTTTTGGGGAAACAAACAACTATTTTGCTGTATTTATCTGGCCATGGGGAGGTCAAGCGCTTCCTTGTGCATATAGTATACTCTTATCAGAACAGACCCCATTATTCAAGCTGGTGTTCCATGTTTTTCTCTTTAATAAATGTTATGTCTCTGCTGAAAACCAGAATTATGAAAAAAGTGATTGGTTGATATTGGGTTTTGTGGACCAATGGAGAGATTTCTTTCATATTTTATTGCTCCTGCCCAAGAACCCAAAGCTGTAGTTGTTGAATACGTTCAAATTGTAGACTGAAATAGTTGTGAAAGGATACGCATTACTAAGCTATGCCTTCACAATTTTCACAAGTTGTTTTATCACTTGCATTACGTGATAGTAAACAGTTGTTTTCTTGGTCAGGAAATGTTAGTGGCATAGAGTACTTTGATGTGAGCACAGAGACTATGTATGTGACATTAGCTACTGCAGTAGACTATGAAGTGGCTACTTCATACACATTGATTGTGGAGGTCATAGACTACCTAAAAGTACCTGCACTAACTGGTCAAGTTACTATCAAGGTAATCTCATTTACCTGTGTGTCTGCACATCTGTCTGTGTGTCTACTTGTTTCTCTGTATGCCTGCTTGACTGTCTTTGAGTCTGTTTGTCTGTCTGTTGGCTCGTCTGTCTAATCTGTCCACAATAACTGATAATAAAACGCTCTCAAAAATAATGCTAGCTATGCAAATCCATCTTCACTTGGCGGAGATGACATCCCTTAGATTTGTTTTCTCTCCCTATATTTGGGGTAACATTGAATGAGTGAAGTGTTGGTAATAAATATTAAAATTGCTTCTTCGTCAGAAAACAAACGAGAGCTGTCAAGACCGAATTTTGTCAAACTATGTTTTACACCATTTACAGCCTTATGCCACGCATTGTTATACAGGTTAAACTGAATGACATCAACGACAACTGTCCAGTGTTGGATGTTAACGATTATTACATCATGGGAATTCCACCAATGACCAGCACTCCATACCTCACAATAGCTGCCACTGATGCTGACAGTACCATCAATGCTCAGCTTTCCCACTACAGAACCTCTCCTCAACTTGAGTAAGTACGACTGTAATTTATTCTGTTTATGCTTATCTATAATATTTCACCATTTATTTATTTAATATTTATTGTCAGTTTTTAGCTTTTTATTGTTCTTTTCTACAGAGTGGGAACATCTTGAAAGTTTATTTTGAAAATGGCTCATAAAATAATTGGCTTGCAAATAAGTGTTTTTTTTTTAAATGTGTTTCAAATTTAACTTTACAAAAACTCTTTATTTTTTGCTTCTTTTTCAAGTATTTGCTAGATATGATTAATGGTCATTACAAACTATCCTTCGAAAAAAATAAAATAATTATCACTAAACAGCATTTTACATATAAAAATGATAATAGTAATTGAAAAAGCAAGCACTCTGTTGTTGAATTCTCTCATTTGCTGTATTATTTAATAGCATTGGCAGCTTGATTTGTAAACAATGAAATAATGTGAATAGAATAAATTGTCTTTGGTGAGAAAATGCCACCAATATTAATTGCTTATAGTTGTTTATAACAAAAAGGTCAAATGGTAATCACAGGTAAAAAACCGGTTGTCAAAGTAGCCACAATTTTGTCTGTACTCTTAATAAATACTGACTTTAAGTTTCTCAGAATGCACATTTCAAAACTTCTATTGTCAAACTGATATTTCTGAAATGTTGCGTGTTTATTTTGGTAAATAAATATGATCATCAACTGATCTTTTTTCTACTTCATTAAAAATGTTTAACTCTTTTAGCACCCGTTTTTCTGTTGCTTAGGACATGTTTAGTTATATGAGAAACGGCAATGGTTCCACAAAGTTTTCTCATCTATATTAGAGACAAATGTAATTAAGTACTTCTCTTATTTAGTCCTCCATTTGAGGAGCTTGCCAACGACACCTACGATATATACAGACAGATCTATCCGTTAAACAGCAATGTCACTTTTTCTGTCATCGTTATCGACAAAGGATCACCAACAAGAGGGACAACTGCCAATGTTACGTACGAGATATCCAACACATGTCTGATAGACACATGGTTTTCTGCCATACCAACTGATCAGACTATAGATGTGGATACAGGGGAGATAAGAGCTGTGGTTCCAGGCTACTATAGCCAGCCTTTTGGTAAGGCTCTATGAAATGAACACAAATATTATTCTGTTAACTTGAGGCAATTGAATTAAGTCTGTTCTGCTTTCTTGTATTGATGACGATATTTAAAAGGATATTTTGTAGCATGCGGTGGTGGTGCAGGGATAGAGTTTGGTTGGATTAGAGACAGTCTGATGACAGCATCTACAGAACAGACGTATGCTAAGGCAAACAGGGCAAGATTAAATGCTGTCACTCTTCCTCCAATCGTGGAAGGTTTATCTGATGGATTCTCTGGTGGCTGGAAACCAGCAATAACTGATACCAGTCCTTGGTTACAGGTTAGTCTATGTATACATGCATCACTAGGTGTAAGATTAATCTTGATGTTGTTCATTAAGCTGTCTCTTATTCTTTAACTTTCAATACTACTTTCTCATTAACAAAAAACTGCGTTATGTAGTTTCAAATCAAGTACAAATTAAAACACATAATTTGCATCATGGTTGGTTTGTGCTTTGAAAAATTGATGTAATGGAACATTGATACCATTCTCAGATACACATTTTAGGTTCAAACCACCAGATAGATCTTCACTTTTGAGCTATGAGTTTTAAAGACTTGTCTTCCTGCTGAATGTTGTAATAGATCTTATGATGTTCAAACTTTATATGCGTGATCATTGGCCGCTTAAGAAAAGTTTACAAATGTCACTCCCTTCTGTAACTCTGCGATTTGCCTTCTATATGAAGCACAAGATAAATAAAAGCCATAATACTGACAATATATCTGGACTTTATTTGTGATGAAAATAATTATTCAAAATCTCTTAGTTCTCGTAACCAAGTTGTCTTTCATGAAAGTTTTGAAGTTACCATTCGCATTCGCTTGTAATAGCCAGCCACATATGCAAAGTTTTAAACTTTTCCATGCTCATTATGGGTCAACGACTCCAAACACGGCACCACAAATGTCCGACAAACCCTATGATATATATGTATGAAACAGATGCAAAAAATTTCTAATTGATTTCACCTCCTTGTAGATGTGCAGAAGAATAATGTTGCCATAATATTTCTCTCTTGTTTGAGCTGTTTAGTACAATGGTAATATCAAAATGGCACCTACTTCTATATTTACTTTATCTGCTATCCTTCTTTATACAGGAAATGGCATCCATAAATCATTTAGTTGCCTGCTTACCGCTCTAATCTGCCCCCTCTCCATGCTCCAATTAATAAACACTGGCTGATAATACTGCCTGACAAGTGTAAGATCTAATATTTACTGTTACTATATAGGTTGATCTAGAGAACTTGCATGTCTTCACCAGAATAGCCATACAAGGACATGATGTACTCCCTTACTGGATTACTAGATTCTCCTTCAACTACAGCGATGATGCTTCAACCTGGTATCAACATGTTAATAGCTCTACAGGTATATGACGTCTTGATTACCTTGAGTTTGTGTCCTTCATACGATTTGAACAGCAAGCATACATCAGTCATGTTATAATGGTTTGTTTAGGTACAGCCATAGAGTATAACATCACAGTGACAGCAGGCAATGAGACATCTTACATAGACATAGAGCCTTGGATCTACAGTAGATATCTCAGGCTCTTGGTGCTCGATTGGAATAAAAACGCATCTGTGAGAATGGAGCTATATGGCTGTCAACAAGAAGAACTGGCTTACTGTAAGTTTGTTGAAAATAGTGGAAGTCGACATTAAAGCCCTTTTGCATAAATAGTTTGATCATCACAGATTTTAATGATTTTTGATAGGATGGGAGAATTATGTTGTCAGAATATAACATCAAAATTTCATCTCAATCTGAATAGTATTATTCACTAGATTTCCATGCGTCGAAGTTTTGACGGATTTTTGGATTTTTCAAATCTTCGAAGGATGGAAGTCCATGAAAAGTTCGAAGTTTTCAAAACTCTGAACTTTTTACAGCTCCGATCTCGATGGTGGAATTTTTCAACTGTTCGATGATACAAAACTACGAACTTTTGACGATAGGATCATGGAAGTTGAAAATTTCGTAGTTTTCATGGTAATAAACTATTTAATTAACAACATTAGTGAGAATCACCAGAAATTAATTATTATTTATGTTTAATCTGAATGTTCTTCATCCATGGAAACAATACTGAGAAAATATAACGTTCTCAGCATCATGTTAATAAATAATAAAAAAGTAATAATCAATGGCATTGTAATAATAATAAATAAATAATAATAAATTATTATTATTTATTTATATCCGAGTTTGACAACTAATGACTACTTATTTATTATAAGGTTCAGTTGGCTTTGAAAAGTCATACATACACCGGTTGATAAGTCATAAAACACTCATCATCTGTGTTAGTAATTAATTTTAGACCACAAGATTTGAAATGTAAACAAGTTGGTGACAACACACACTTGTGAAAACAATATTTTTCTCACAATGATGTTATCGTTTCAATAGAAACTGCTCATCTCTCGCCGCAACAATACCATGACGTTGAAGCCGCCAAATCACTCATACTCTTATTGCGTAGTTATCCTTTCCTTGGTGTAGACAACTCTGCATAATTCTTTCAAAAGTTCGTATAATGGAAGTTCGGCAAATCAAAGCTTCGAAGTTTTCAACAATCCGTTTTTCAAAACTCCTTCGAAACTTCGACGCATGGAAATCTAGTGATTATGTATTTCACTAGCTCAAAAATTGCTTTATTTATGAGTGATTGGCTAGGTGTGTGAAGTTACCTCCTACTATTACCAAGGCTCCATGCAGAAAGTCGACTTTGAAAGACGACGTTGTTTTTTTGGCATGGATACGGCAAAGCCGACTTGGTTTTGTCGCAGGTGAAAATCGCTGTAAAACATCGACTTTGAACGTCAACGTTGAAAGGCGCTGTATGGATATAGCAATTGTTTCGCAGTACTATCCGCACTAGCATTTGTGCGCATGCGCCAACTCGCGATAAATGCTTTCCGATATCAACAACCATGCCTCTCAAGCCTAATCCAATTATAATTCATTAATAACTGCTTGAGTTTTGTCCCAATTGTTTGGTGCATACTCAGTGAATGTTTGGCAACAAATTCTACGTTACTGTAATCACTTGAAACGTACATAGTGATTAAATTGAAATTTAAAGAGGTAAATAATAAATATTTATTTATTAATAAACAATTATCATTTATTTAATAATAAATAATATTATTACTATTAATAATAAAATAATTTATTTATTTAATCATCTCTTCCATCTCTCACTACCCAATGCTGTTGCTGATAAAACTGATAGACTGTTTTGATATCGGTATGTCGTCGAAATGAATTATTTCAATAAAAGCAACTTTTGATAATGAATAATAAAAAAACCTTTTTGTCTAATTAATTGATGAATGTTATTTATTATAACACTTGAGTATGATTTAGCTTTACAAAGAAATTTTGGTAAATATTGCAATGCATTATTTTTGGGGTCAACGTAATTAAAAGAATACAATAAGCTATAAAAAGATTGTTTTTTTCATGTTGCCATGGCTACAAAAGCTCATTGCTCGTCGCCGGTGTAATGCGACGTCTGAAATACATGGATACAGGTGTTTGCAGCACACCGGCGACTTTCAAAGTCGACTCTCTGTCGTGGCAACGTCACGGCATGGAGACTTGGTATATATGGGCATCGATTAGGTATTGCACACTCTGAGCATTCATTTTGATTGGGCTAGTGAAATGCTTCATTGATTTAATTAGCTAAGCGTACAGTCAATATGTTATATGTTGTCTAAAACAATCCAGTATCCAAAAGCGCATCTTGTGTGTAATATTCTAATTTTATACATTTTTGTTTGATTGTTTCTAGGGAACCGAGCATGCCTGAGATGCGAGACTTCCTGGTTTTGTTCCGGAGATGGTAGCCATTTACCGTGTGGTCGATGTGAACCAGCGCAGAATGACTCCACATGTGGCCGATCTCCTACTGAACACTCTTTTGGTTACAGGACAGAGTGTGAGACTTGCCCTCTCGGCTGGGTGAGCAGCGTAGTATATTGTATGTGTGGTGTTGTATGTTGTGTAAGTAGTGTTGTATGTTGTGTAAATAATGTTGTATGTTGTGTAAGTAATGTTGTATGTTGTGTAAGTAGTGTTGTATGTTGTGTAAGTAATGTTGTATGTTGTGTAAGTAGTGTTGTATGTTGTGTAAGTAATGTTGTATGTTGTGTAAGTAATGTTGTATGTTGTGTAAGCAGTGTTGTATGTTGTGTAAGTAATGTTGTATGTTGTGTAAGTAATGTTGTGTAAGTAATGTTGTGTAAGTAATGTTGTATGTTGTGTATGTAATGTTGTATGTTGTGTAAGTAATGCTGTATGTTGTGTAAGTAATGCTGTATGTTGTGTAAGTAGTGTTGTATGTTGTGTGAGTAGTGTTGTATGTGGTGTAAGTAGTGTTGTATGATGTGTAAGTAGTGTTGTATGTTGTGTAAGTAACGTTGTATGTTGTGTAAGTAATGTTGTATGTTGTGTAAGTACTGTTGTATGTTGTGTAAGTAATGTTGTATGTTGTGTAAGTAATGTTGTATGTTGTGTAAGTAATGTTGTATGTTGTGTAAGTAATGTTGTATGTGGTGTAAGTAATGTTGTATGTTGTGTTAGTAATGTTGTTGGTTGTGTACATACTAGTGTAGTTGGAATGCAGCAAAACCTAATTATATTGCTGCCTTTTAAACTGGTTCAGTTGGCGTCGCGCAGATATTGTCAACAATATTGCCTTAAAAATGAATTCGTAAATTCTGAATTATCTCCATGTCTGTCTTTTGTCCGTTTGATTCCTGGCTGTGATGCCACTGCCAAACCTTGTAACTGAACCTGAGTTAGTAATGGCGTATCACTGTCCTCAGCTGTTTCAGAAAAACCTTTTCACCACCAATCAACACCCACTAGGCATTTTTCGCTTTAGAGCAGAACCATTGATGATTTGCTTGAACTGCTTGAGATACCTGGTGAGCTAATCAGGTACATCCATAATGTTTTTAGTATTTGTTTTTCACCGGTTTATAGAAAACCATCAATTATTAAATTTAGTTTATCAAATGCTCGTGCAAAATTTCGGCTTACAGAGGGCACAATTTTGATCAATTTGACATGGTGTAACATACTTTCAACACCCATAATATTGTAATGCAACACTGTCAGAAGGGTTCATATTTGCAAACAAATAAACTGCCACTCAACTCTGCATGTGCTGCATGATATCTCATGTTTTATCTTGATGCGAAATACTTCTGTCTTCTCTTGATTTATAATAGTTAACTTTTTCATCGCAAAGTTTTGCTACTATCAGTAACGACTGTTGATGCGAATGGAAGTAGGCAACTATTCATCAGTGACTGCAGTTGCAATCTGTTGTTAGTACCTGTGATTGATGCAATGACATTCACAGTGACAGAGGCAAAAGCAAGTATTGTACATGCTAAAGGAAGTACAAAATAGAAAAGCCTTTGGATGGTTGTTTTGGATTTTGTTATTTTTCAACCCTCAGCTTTGTATCAACTCTCGTTGGATTTTCTGCATGTATGCTTCATGTTACTAGTTACTACTATTCACCACATCTTTCATCTTTCGGCTGAAGGTTTGAATTACTATTGAAGCACTAAGGACTGCACTCATCCTAGACGCCGCGCTACAAATGACCAAATAACCTAACGCTCGGTTTACACTAGTGCGCTACGGAACACTGTAAAAATTCGTAACAGCTACGGTTTGATACTGGTCCGCACCAAAGTGCTTGTTCAGACGATTGTTTGTCCGGTACATTAGTTTCGTATCCGTATGAAAACACCTTGGGCCCCGTTTCAGTTTTTAGGCGATACAGACCGGTGTTGGTGCGAACCTATCTGAACAGCTGGCGTTTTCGCTGCGAACTTCAGTGTTCACATTTGTAATATGTGCGCATAGCGTGCCCGTGTAAACGGGGCATAAATCTGTTGTTATAAACAGTTCCCAAATATAGCTTTGGTTTGGATTTGGTTGCAGTAGAGTACTTAGTCTATGCAGCTGAACACTCTTTGTCAGTGGAGGTTGATAAGTTAGTGAAACAAGGTACTCTCATGCTTGATGTCAAGTAGTGGTGGTAGTAGTGGTAGAGTTGGTGTTAGTATTGGTGATGTGGCAATGGTGGAGCAGTGGAGTGAGATATTTCCTGGGCACTTTGCACAGGATTTTTTGTCCTTGCATGAAACTATTTTTTTCACCCTCCCTTCATCTACTATCAGTTTATTGCTTGCCTTGTTGATTGATGACGCTGCAACCAAATTTTGTATTTTCTGTAAGTTTGAGACAAAATTTGAAGCTATCAGGTACAAAATCTCACTTAATATTCTGTGAACAAAAGCAAGTGGTATATATATAGTTGATAAATGAGCATACACGAAGGTCGGCTCTCCTTTATTGGTGTTGTAATGTAGTAGTAGACATAGTAGTAGAATATATAGTCACTCTTCTACTACTGGACACTGTCAGTACTCGCCACATCTGTCACTTCTCTCTACCAGTGATTTCCAATGTTCATAAACATCAGCAAATAAACAAATAATATCATTTGCGTCATCTTGAAACGTTGTGAAGATAATATTCACTCAGCAATAATTGTCTTCAGTCGTATTCTCCACAATATCAAGAGTAGCTGTGCCCAGCACTATGTCTCTCTGACCATTGAGGTTTAGTTTGTAAACAAAAGTACTCACCACATCGGTCATCTTTTCTTCTCATCGATTATCAATATTTATAAACATTATCAGCAAAAGACTGAATAATACTTCCTCCATCTCATCTGCTGTCTAGGCCATTGAGAATGACAAGAACAATACAAAATATTCCTTCAACCTTTCTTTCAGAAACAAATCTTTTGGAGAACTTTTGCTATTTCTTCTCAAGATCAAGAGTTGACTGTCATGCTTTCATTTTAAAGATTTTTTATTTCACAGCGATTAGTATCGCTCTGCATATTGTCTAGTTTGAGGATTACTGTAAACACGAAACAAAATATCGTCTCTCGTCCTAAAAAATGGGATATCGTCAAAGATCTCTGATATTGAACTAAATACTTAAAATTTCGACTTGACTTCAGTTACGCTGTTTCCAGAATCAGTTATATTTGACCTTTCACTTGTCACTTTCACTGGTCAACTCACATGGGGCTGTCGGATTTCGCAAAATTGTTGGAACATCTACAAAGGTATTGCATGAAGAAAGGATATCTTACTAACCTAATGTGTGTTTTTATTTTTATCATTTTTTTGTAAGAGAGAATCATTTTATTCTACTCCTCAAGTTTTAATCTATAACTTTCTATTCGAATTCATTATACCAGATTGACTTCCTATACCTTCATGCTTTCATCAATAAATATTAATCAAAATAAAAAATAGCCATTATTGTACTAAACTAATATAAAAATGTTCCAACCGTGCAATATTGTTCAACAGACATGTGTTGATGGATATGGTACCCCGTGCCCTTCATACCACTATTCTACATGTAATGAGACAATCTGTAATAACTGCACACAGTGTGAACCAGGCTACGCTTGCAGGGGTGGAGTGAGATATGAATGTGCAGTGGGTTCATACAGTGATGGATATACAGGTATCGTCCAACACCTCTTTAGATTATTTATGCTCTTTGGTGACTAAGGTGCATTTGTAACTTTCAGTTATATTGGTTACTCACTTTCGGTTTAGACTTTTGTCTGCTGTGTGAACCTGGATATTACCAGAGCGAAAGAGGACAATCCAGTTGTATACCTTGTATATCTGGTTACTCTAGCACCAGAGGTAGAGATCGTTGTACAGTGTGTTCCAGCAACACTTATTCCACGTCTGGAGGTTTGTGATATCTGACAGTATTGGTTTATGTAAATAGTTCTAACAAAATTATGTCTCCTCAACATAATACAGCTTCTACCCACAGCCATGATTTTTATATGAAGCTGTGAAATTTTGAGTGATTACGTGTATTGAAAACCCAATTTTTCCTTAACACTGTCAATAGATACAAGATATGTAGATATGTACAAAATCTGTTCCGTTCACAATTATTTATGTGAAACCATGAAATAGAGCTGACCGGATTGTGCAGTAAAAGTTTGTTGTGTGGGAGGTTTTCATAAATGCTAAGAATTAGTCACACGTGTGTGTTTAATAAATACTGATATACTATTTGCCTGAGAGAGTGTTGCAGCTAAGTAAAATAAGCGGCTTTTACCTGCAATCATTTGAGAACAAACTATGAATTAAATGGTATTCTTTTCAAGGATATTGATTTTGACTATATGAATAGCATTCCCTTGTTTCTCATGTTTAAAGAGAAGACAACTCTAAAGCCAAATAGCGTAACATTTCCACAATTCAACTTTTTGTCTAATAAAATGATGTGGTTGTAGGTTTATGCCTAGGATGCTCCAGTGAAGCTGAATGTCCTTGTCTATCATCAGTGTCTCCGTGTTTTCCCGGTACAGTGTGCCGTAACACAGGTGGTGGCAGCCATGTTTGTGAGTCATGTCCGGCAGGTTTCACAGGAGATGGAGTCACATGTACAGATATCAAAGAAGTAGAATGTAGCAAATTTGCATTATCATATTGTATGTAAATTTTCTACATCGAATGTTTTCACTGTGCTGCACATCTATTATATTATAGTGTACAGATCACCTCCCCTGCTTTAATTCAAGCAGATGCATTGATACAGAGCCTGGGTTCCAATGTTTAGCTTGTCCTCTTGGCTACACTGGAACATTTGAAGATGCCTGGGCCTTTAATTATACTGACAGAGTCTTTGAGCTCTTCAATGTACAGAGAGATGAGATACCATATCAGACGTGCGAAGACATCAATGAATGTGAGACGAACAATGGAGGGTGTGATGTAAACTCTCACTGCGTGAACACCATAGGTATTAGATCACATGATCTAAGTATGTAATTTGTGTTCTGTCATGTCATTGGTTTTTGGCTATAGCATATAGGAGAGTAAAGATGCTGAGAGTTGCATACTTTTTTGTTGACAAGTTTTACCAAACTGCTCTTAGCATAGAAAAGACAACTCCAACTTTGCAAAATATAACATCTTGTATAAGGAAGACAACTCGTACAGATAACTAGCTGTGTTCGGTTATTACTGCAACAATGTTTGTAGTTTATGTAGCTTGCAAATTAATTTTATTTTATTCCTAGTTTCATTTTCCCTATTTATACTTCAATTCTGACATTTTTTTACATTTGGTGCCTTATCCAGTTAGTGAAACACAAACAACTAATGATTCCCGATTAGAAATGTAACACATATTATTATGAATATTCAGCTGCGCCTGAACTTAACAAAAGAACAGTTTCTGGTGAAGAGCACTTATATTAGTAAGAAAGTCGTTTGCTATCCCCATCGTATGAGATGTCATCACATGGTATTGTTGTAGGTAGTTACTACTGTGGTTTGTGTAAGGAAGGATTTATGGGCAGTAGTTTATATGAATGTTATTCTAACAACTTTTGTACATCCAATCACTCTATATACCACCACAAGTGTTCTCTCTATGCTGACTGCACATTCACTGGGCCAGGAAACTACAAGTGTGAGGTTAGACATCTGTTGTTAAATATCCTATCGTTAATTCATAGAAAGAGCTGATACTGATTGGTTGTACTCTACTTGGCGTTTTGTTGTAGTGCATAAACGGCTGGGCTGGAGATGGATTTATCTGTGCTGAAGACCCAGACCAGGATGGGATGCCTACGGTAGCGCAGTCTTGTCCAGTGTACACCTGCAGGAAGGACAACTGTCCGTTTATACCCAACTCTGGACAGGAAGACAATGATGGTGACTGGATCGGTGAGTGACATCTACTAACTACTAGCTGGTAGCTTACTTTTACTTTCTATAGTTGTATTTACTTCTACGTCATTATTTATCTACACTATCTTCTGCTTTTCTTTTTTTTCTGTTAAATTGATATTTCCTTAGCAATTATGCTAATAAAAAACAACAACAAAAAAGCTTGCTTATTTGCAACAATTTTTGTAGCTTTTTCTCACTGACATGCAACCTTACTGTAGAAAGACTTACTACTATCAGGTAGAACACAAAAAATAATTTTACTTATATAGCGAATATTTTTACCATGAGTGATATTTCACAAACATTTGTTTCTAGGCTACTTTTGACTCTGCGGCTCGCCTACATTGTTTGCTCTTATTGTATGGAAATAAAAAACTCACATCTCCAATATTTCAGCGATGTCACTCTGCTGTAGGTGATGTGTGTGATGATGATGATGACAATGATGGTGTAGTAGATCTATCAGATAATTGTCAGTATGACTACAACAGAGATCAGAGTGATATGGACTCGGACAACATTGGTATGCGTGCTTTAATTGCACACTTTAAATTGTTCTGTGGAATGAAAACTTAGTGTTTAAAGTTTGTCTACTTTCATTGTCATGTTTCAGGAATTCCTTTTATGCATTTGTCGATATAGGCTGTACAACTTAGCTCAAGTGTTTTAATCTATCATTTTATTTCCACTTTTAGTAGTTTTTAATTTATATATAAGGATAATTCCATTTGTTTTGCTGGTTACATACAATAAAAATTGCACTGTGCCCATAATGTGTTACAGGTGATGTATGCGACAACTGCAACATGACCTCTAATGCTAATCAACTGGATGCAGATGTTGATGGTATTGGAGATGCTTGTGACCCAGACGAAGATAATGACGGAGTTCTCAGCGCTAGTGATAACTGCCCACTCCATTACAATGTTGGTCAGTTATGCAGCACCTTGTACTATAGATTGGATCATAAAGGTTCAACCAGTAGTACAGTGACCCTTGACCTACATATTATTTGTATGCAACAGGACAGAAGGATGCAGATGCCGATGGAGTTGGTGATGTATGTGACAACTGTCCCTCTACTAGTAACATAAATCAATTAGATACAGATGAAGATGGTATAGGAGATGACTGTGAGGATGGTAAGTCTAACTAGGTATTATTGATTCTTGTGTTTTTGTTTCTTTCTTTGCTAGGATTGTCTACTGGTGGCATCCATCTTTTATTCCATGAGTTGCCTGCTCCTGGCAAAAAAATACTATTTGTATTTGAGAAGTTTGAAACGAGATTATCTGGTAATAAAAGCAGTGTTTAAGGTAAAAATTTTGTTCAAATAGCAATAAATGTAAAGATAAAATGCAGTAATTCTTGTTATTTTTAAAAGCTCTAGTCTATAGCTTTTACAAAATAACAATTAACCGCCGTCACCAACGTAGTGGTTTTCCTCCTTCCACTACCGACACAACGGCATCCACTCCAAACAGACTGTAACAACCTCCTCGGAGTCCACGACCCAGACTCACTACACCAGAGTTTACACATCAATAGTTTACTATAAAATCTATTTAGCAATATAATAAATATATTAGCACAAAACTCCACTAACTTCTGATTGTACAGCAGCACAAGAGCTCCTTTTTTAGCAGAAAAAGAGGAACATTCACCCCCTTATTAGGGCTGAGCCAATCACATATAAGGGTATACAAAACACAGCAATGAAGCAAGACAATACATATGCACAATGACATAGGAGTCCAATCACATCATTGACCCAAACTTTACACATGGCACATCAGTTTCCGCTCTTTCTGAGCCAATCAGAGGTAGTGGGAAGTAGCTGGTCCTTATAAGGAGATCCGAGTTCCTTAATCTCTGTTTCAAGGCTTTTCAACTGCATTCATGAGCTTCTAGAGGTGGGTATCCAGTCCTCTGGGTCCCAGGCTATCTTAATCAGCCATTTTTACTGGACTGACCCGGGGTACTGATACGGGGTGATCCGCGGTAGGATCTATATGTTTATATACATGGGATACAGGGTCTATACAGGTAGGGGTAGCCGGTATCCAAAATTCGGTGAAATATGGGTATGTACTGAAGGGGGAATGCTTTAGGGCTACTTAGACTTCTGTAGTTGACAGGGTAAGGGGTGTAGGGGGGTTTTAGGGTGGTAGGGGGTGGGGAAGGGGCCTGGCTCGTCTGAACATACATGCAAATCTCCCACAGTACTATCATTACTAGAGTGTTTGAGCATCACATATTTCTATTAGATCTCTGTTTTTGTTTTATATGAAAGTCAAATTTGCTAATTGATTCGATAGATTTTTTAAGCATCCCCAAACCACCATCTTCGTTTTTATCAATTGATATTTGGCACACGCAACTCTATTGCTACGGTCACTCAAACAGCAGTTGCCTCTATTGATATTAAGGAGGGAATACAGGACACCTCTGCTGGAGTCACTATAGAAAAGGGTCTACATCTACGGACAACCTCAGAGAAAGATTGAGAAAAAGACTTGTATTTTAACCAGTGAATATGGCCAAGGATATTATCACGTTGTTCTTTTAACTTATGATCTTGTCTTTTGAACAGAATGTAAGGCTTTCTATCATTTAGATTGTTTTAAACATTCAACTTTCATACATGTAACATGCCATAGAAATTAATTACGGTTATGGTAGCATGTCTGGTGGTATTGTTTAATTAGACTGGTTCATTATTCAGTTTTCTTGGAATTCTGTTTTTGTTTTTACAAAAGTTGTGATGAAATTTTGTTATGAAAATTTGAGTATTGCTATTTTTAGCATTTTGTAACAATGTCGAGCGGTTTGTATTTTGATGTGCCCCTCATGTATGTAATGTGAAAATAATTGGATATGTAGGTGGATAATTGAAAAAAGCTTTCCCATTTTTAATGGGTAGTCAGGATAACTAGTAATGAAGGAAATAAATTGGTGAACTTTTGTAACTAGTCATACTTCTTGTGATGAAAATTAAGCGTTTTTTCTAGTCATTAAATTGCTTCACCTACCAGCGTGGTGTTGGTCCCCCGTTGGTCCCTTTTCAAGTGTGTTTGGTCACACCTTTATGGTATTGTTCTGATATATTAAGAATTTTTATTGTCAATGCATCTGGAGACTAATTTTTGCAAGGTTTTTGTTGCCACTCTCAAGGAAAGTGGGTACAGTGTCAATACATAATCTATTATCCTCTCTATGAACTAGCTTGTTTGTTTTTACAGGTTTTTTGCATGTCCTTTACTTTTTGAAAACTGTCATACGCGGAAGCTATCAATGTTGATGGGAGATTTGGTGACTTGTAGGAGACACAGATGGAGATGGTATACAAGATTCACTAGACAACTGTATGTATACAGCAAACAGTGAGCAGGCTGATACAGATTTAGATGGCATGGGAGATAGATGTGATCCAGATATAGATGGTGATGGAATAGAGAATACAGAAGATAACTGTCCATACGTAGCAAATGTAGATCAATTGGATACAGATGGTATTAGTTCAATATATTGTCTACACTCGTATATCAGTGTATCTACATATGTGACTACATATGTAGATACACTTGTATCTACATGTGTATCTACATGTGTATCTACATATGTATCTACATACGTATCTACATATACAATGTATTTCACTTATTACTGTATGATTACAGAGGACTCTGTAGGTAATGCATGTGAGGGTGACTTTGACAACGATGGTGTGGATGATAAATATGACGACTGCCCTGCTAATGCTGCTATAACTACCACTGATCTCTCCAGTTATACTAATGTCAATCTGTATCCAGAGCTCAATGCATCAGATCCTGCATGGCTTGTGTTACATGAGGGAAAGGAAGTACGTCAGATGGTGCAGACCAGTATGCCTGCGCTTATGATTGGTTAGTGTTTTTGGAGCAGATTATATGAATATATACATGTAGATCTAATCGTGTAATCTTGGAGTGATTGCTGTATCTCATTTATAATGATGATTCGCTGTGGTAAGTGAAAGACCAATTGAAGTTCCTTGCAAACAAAGATGACAAAAAATAGTCGTTTGCTTGAGAATATGGCGTGACGGCCATTGTACAGGGTTTTAAAAGCTTTTCAATGGACATAATGCCCAGTTGCTTCTAGAATTTTTTTTATCATCCTTAGCCAACTTTGTGCAGTTGACACATCGATTAGTTATACATTTTCTACATTGGAGTTAAAATACTTTTTTAATCTTGATTAATCTTCATTGATGTTGATCAAGATTTATTAAACTAAATTACCTGCATCATTCCGTGCAATTATTGAGAATTGGTAGAGGTACAAGTAAGATTTAAATTCGAAAGTACGGAGACGCATACAACGTCCTGTCTAAGGTCATGCTTTTAGTTTCAGGCTCTCAGCGTATAGGAAGCATCTCCAAATACCATTTGTGTTGATGTATGGAACCTTGGCCTATTATCATGAACCCAACAATTCCTGAAGCGTGTAAACATGCATATCTAACATTCAGTTTATATTTTGGTTACTGCTTGCAGGGGATGATTCCTATGATGCAATGGATTATTCTGGAACAGTGTTTGCCAACTCAGACACGTGTGATGGTTATTTTGGGTTTGTGTTTGGCTACCAGAACAATAGAAGGTTTTATGTGGCCATTTGGAGGCACAATCATCTCAACTTTCCTCCCCAGTATGCTGCTGGATTGAAAGGGTTACAGATCAAGGTACTCCAACTGCGTTAGTACAGATTGTGAATGTGTGATGCCTTTGCTTGATGTTTTATATTACATTAGCTCTGAATATGATACCTTTATTCCTTTACAATTGTTTCTCTACCTCATTACGCTTGCATTCTCTCTCGTGTACCCTACATGCTCCTTCCTCTTCCCCAGATACCAGAAACTGCACTACCCTTTGATTAAGCCATCTTATTAGCTTCTGAAGTCACCTCTCTTTAAACCTTTGGGATACCGTTTCTGCAAAAGGAGTGTTCATTCTTCGCAAATTAAAATATATTTTTAGTAACTTCTGTTCCTCCCTGTTGTTTTATACCTGTTGAGAAACGCACCTGTGAATTGAAAGTATTAGCTCTGGTAGGACACGTACATTGACATCTATATATAAACATGAAAAACGTCTGTGCAAATTATTTATGTATGTCTGTGATTCGAGGCTTATAGACGCCTAAACCACTACACTGAGAGAGATAAAAACTGCTGTAAAAACTCTCCATAACATTAGTCTAATGTATGGCGGAGGTTTAGTCTAATGTATGGCGTAGGTTTAGTCTAATGTACGGCGGAGGTTTAATCTAATGTATGGCAGAGGTTTAATCTAATGTACGGCGGAGGTTTAGTCTAATGTATGGCGGAGGTTTAGTCTAATGTACGGCGGAGGTTTAATCTTATGTATGGCGGAGGTTTAATCTAATGTATGGTGGAGGTTTACACTTGTTATTTGTCCTCAAACCGGAGATGATTGTAGATTTAATATTTTTTCAATATAATAATGTAGGTGGAGATAATCACAGTTTGAAAACTCAAATGCCGATTATGTCAAATATGTATATACACATAAACTATCTTGTACAAAGATATGGAAACTGCTGTAAAAAAGTTTTATTGGACCAAATTGATGCATGGCGGGAGTTGAAATTTCTTATTTGTAGATTTGATTTTTTCAAAATGTAGATGGAAACAAATCACAAACAGTTGAATTTGATTGTTAATATGCAGTAGTTGGAGTGTCAATCAAGCAATTCTATGCTAGTTTATCACTCACATTACTTCCTTCCACTATGCATAGATTGCAATATAGTTTTTGTGAGTTTGTTAGCTCAGCACACCTTTGTTACCTTTTAAATTGAGCGGGGAGGAAGATGGAGAGGGTAGAACAGGAAAGTGATGGAACAGGGCAGGGTAGAGGGTGAGGAGTAGACTGGAGAGGGCTAGCTGGAGAGGGCAGATGGGGGAGGGGTTGAGAGAGAAGAGAATAGGGCACGCTGACATAATGATATTTTAATACGACGGGTAGTACCGCTAGTCTAATACAATAACTGATTTTTTAACACAAGTCCCACATAGTGTTCAGAGTGTTGGAGCCGTCATTGTTTCTCTTTCCTCTGTGTAGATTGTAACAGTCTCTCTTTCCTCTATGTAGATTGTAATTGTCTCTCTTTCATCTGTGTAGATTGTAACTGTCTCTCTTTCCTCTCTGTAGATTGTAACGTCTTGTAGGTAGTGGACTCCAGTGCACATCCAAATTATAGCTTAGCTTACAACTTGTGGAATTCTTTGGATTCTACGGATGTAAAACTTCTCTATCATGACCCATGGCTTAGAAACTGGGAGTGTAAGACCAGCTATAAGTTTTATATAAAACACAGGCCAGAGACTGGGCTCATCAGGTAGCTGATGTGTTTAATCTATCCTTAACGAGTCATCAATTGAAAGTGAGCTGACGGTTGGTAGATTGTTTAAATGTAAACACAATATTTGTGTTTTTAGAGTGATTATAAAACAAATGGAGACCCTCATCACAGATAGTGGTGAAATCTACGATACGAGAATTGGAGGTGGAAGGGTGGGACTTTTCACTTTTCAACAAGACTTTGGAATCTGGTCTAATCTGCGAGTACAATGTATGCAAACGGTCAACAGAGCAATTCAACTGGATGGAGTCTCAGACTATATCACGATTGGTTCAATCAGTGAAACACACATTGACCTCCTAGAAAGGTCGGTAATTGGTACTATTAGCCCGCATTGCCTTTTATTTGTTGTTACACTGGTCACATGATTGTACTGGTCACATGATTGTCTTGGTCACATGATTGTACCGGTCACATGATTGTACTGGTCACATGATTGTACTGGTCATATGCTGTTTATGTCAAACTATTGCACTGTTATCTAAGATATGAAAAAGTTAAAGGTTGTCCTCTCGTTGATGAATAGACAATTTCAGTTTATATGCTTTACTCTTCTAACCTTTTGTAGACAGCTATTCTATTTGTTACAGTTTTACAATGAGTATATGGCTCTACTTAGAGGATTTATCTTCTGCCGTGACACCTTATCCTTTAATCTGTACACAACTAGACATCATATGTCTGAGTATACTAGACAATGGTACTGCTGTCGCTACATACGGCAGCCATCAGCTGTTACACACTGTGCCTGTCACTTCACTCGCTTGGACTAATATTCTATACAGATATAATGCTGAAGGTATTACATGCGCTGTGATTGTATTTATATTATTACTTGACGTATATCCTTTCTAATACTTGAAAATTAGTTGAAGATTAATAAAATAAGATACGCTAGGATTTATTAGAGTTTCATGAAAGAAAATGACTTTACTTTAGTTTTTGCTTATTTTTTTTCAAAATTGAATTTTAAAAATGGTTATTTATAGACTTGATAATGACCTTGTCTATCAATGGAACCAGTACAGATAGCATGTATTTAGTTGAACCTCTCTCGTGGAATGAAACTGTGGATCTCAGTCTATACCTTGGTAAATCTACAACAGATTATTTCCAAGGCTACATAGATGAGGTAACAATAGATATCTATGTAGATTATCTCAATGTGTACCCTAATATGTTGTCTGGTTTGTATATTGTTATATCTACCCTGTCACAGGATGTCATTTTGGGGTGTCATGTGTGTATCTGATTGAGTAATATGTATGTAAGAATTGGTATTGGTTGTTACTCATGTGGTTTTGTGATATATTGTGTGGAAATATTGTGCAACAGAGAAAATTAAATTTTGGTAAATTTGGTACAACTTGTAGGTGAGAATATATGACATAAGTGTATCAGATGATGACCTTGACCTGGTATGGCAGCACCCAGGGTATGTAGATGCTGCTATGAAAGAACACTTGAAGGTGTATTATACAATGAATGATGACAGTGACTATGGTTAGTGCTATATATACTATATATCACATTCTACTCACCACTAACTGTTATATGTTGTATACGTTGTATCCGTTGTATATGTTGTATATGTTGTATACGTTGCATATGTTGTATGTGCATGTAGAGGATGAGTTGAGAAATGCTGGGTATCTGTCTAAAGGAGGAGTTATCCATGGAAACCCACGGTTTATCCAGGTAGCTATTCTAAATAACACTCTATAATATTATTTAGCCTTACTTATAATCGTACCCACAAATAACTCTATTGTCCCCCATTGCAGAGTGCAGTACATCGGAGTAGATTCAAGTTGTCTTACCCTAACAATAGACGTAGGAGAAGCGTGTATGACCAGCTAGCGAGACAGAGTCAAAAGACAAGGACTGTCATGGCTACTGAACGGCTACATAAATATCAAAATATTTCACACAAGCTTTCTCCAGACTTCTCAGCAGGACGAGTGGTTGACGAACTTTGAACTCCTAAAGCTAATATTTATACTTTCTGCTATTGTAACTTTTTATTTCATCAAGTTGAAAAAGTAATTATATTATGTAGTCGTACAGATTACTTTGCACCAAAAGTACAATAGATAATATCAATACCTCAAATAAATTAAATTTTTTTTTACCTACAGCAACTTTTGATGTTCTAACCACAAAATGGCTTGTTCATTTTGTATGTATTGTAGAGCATTTTTTTCTCTGTTTTTCCCAACACATTGGCAAAGATTTTATTATGCATTCACACACTTGTTTGGTGTATTTGGTACAAATAGTATATATTCCGTCCAAACTTGGATTTAATTTTTTTTTCATATTTTTGTCAATTGATTTTGTATGTGCGATGATAAAAATATATTAGAGGGCAATGTCTATTTATCAGTTTACTGTTGCTTTGTTCATAAACGTATGTAGTTTTGGTAGTTGAGTCAGGTAAGGGTTATTTCTAATAAATAATATTATTTCATGAAACAATATTTTGCAGCATGTGGTGGTGGTGCAGGGATAGAGTTTGGTTGAATTAGAGACAGTCTGATGACAGCATCTACAGAACAGGCATATGCTAAGGCAAACAGGGCAAGATTAAATGCTGTCACTCTTCCAATTGTGGAAGGTTTATCTGATGGATTCTCTGGTGGCTGGAGACCAGACATAACTGATACCAGCTCTTGGTTACAGGTTAGTCTATGTATACATGCATCACTAGGTGTAAGATTAATCTGGCTAATTTAGTTTGCCATCTCTATTGTTTATGGTTATAATAGGTGTAGTTTTAATCTTGCTCATTATAACATTTCACTGGCTTTTTGCCATTCAGACTCCTATGATAAAACGTTTGCTCCACAGTTTTTAATTTTTACTTTGTCGATGACTCAAGTCTTTTTCATGTTCAGATATTTGTTTGTATTGGTTCTTTTTCTTGTCTGCCATGTTATTTTAGGTTACAGCAAGGTCTAACCTATCTTATAGCTTTTTTTCCAACATCAACCCCTCCCCCCGCAATTTAGAAATGCTCTCACGATTGCTGGACTCGTACGGAAGATCAATATTGGTATTCAGGTATCAAGTTAATGTTCTGTTTCCCAAAATTTTCTGTTTGATATTGGCTGTACAAAGGTTTATTGGTGAGCAGACAACTTCTTGCCAAATAGTGAAAGTAATTTTAAAGACCTCCTACACCAAACTAGGACTATAACTTTACCTACACTAAACTAGGACTATAACTTTACCTACACCAAACTAGGACTATAACTTTAACTACACCAAACTAGGACTATAACTTTAACTACACCAAACTAGGACTATAACTTTAACTACACCAAACTAGGACTATAACTTTACCTACACCAAACTAGGACTATAACTTTAACTACACCAAACTAGGACTATAACTTTACCTACACCAAACTATGACTGTAACTTTACCTACACCAAACTAGGACTATAACTTTATATACACCAAACTATGATCTCATTAGCCACAAACTGGTCTGGTACTATCACTTTACAATCGCAATCCACAATTTTATACTCGGTATCAATATATTTCAACTCAAATAATGGTATCACACAAAATATAGCGTGTCAAGGTCAAATGATTAGACAAAAATATAGATAGCCACCTGCAAGTTCTCTCATACAAGGGGACACAACTCACTCACAGCACACAACTATATACACTGCACTACTCAAATGGTTCTTCTGAAACCATATCTTTTTTGTTTTGTTGAACCAGGTAATTGAACTTTCAACATCCCTTACCGTAAAAATGAAACTATTTTTTTTGGTTTTTTGATTAGTTAATTTTTTTTTGAGCACTGAAAATGTGTAGTCAAAAAACTACTAACAACAACAAATTTTTGGGTTTTTTTTTGTGGGATTATAATAATTTTTTTAATTTTAGTTTTTTTTACAAAACATTCAGGCATATATGCAGAACTTGTAGCAGCTAAAAACAACTAAAATTGTTTCTCAAACAGTTTAATAAGGTCTGTGATGCCAAGTACTGAACCCCTATCTGGTTTAACAGCTGTCTGAGGGTTTAGTATATCATTGCCATGCCTTCCTTTCATATCAACAACTGTTTTATCAAAGAACTTAATGAGCTTTTCCACTGCGCTCTCATTGGCTACTACTGTGGTTGAGAAGGTCATCGTACATATTGTGGAGTTGGAGTTAGAGCGAGAAGTAGATGTACTGCATGGGGAGGGAACAGAGATCTCAGTTGGTGGAGTGGATCCATTGGTGGTGGTTGTAGTTGGTGGAGTGGATCCATTGGTTGTGGTTGTAGTTGGTGGAGTGGATCCATTGGTTGTGGTTGTAGTTGGTGAAGTGGATCCAGTGGCGGTGATGGTTGTAATTGGTGGAGTGAATCCAATGGTTGTAGTTGTTGGAGTGGATCCATTGGTTGTAGTTGGTGGAGTGGATCCATTAGTTGTAGTGGGTGGAGTGGATCCATTGGTTGTAGTTGATGGAGTGGATCCACTAGTAACCATTGTAGATGGAACAGTGGGTCTGGTAGATGATGTTTTAGGCTTTGAACATTTGCTAGTAGATGAAGAGGGTTTTGCAGTGGAAGAAAGGCTCCCATTTCTGGTTTTCTCCTCAATCTCCAAGTTGAGCTTGAGTCGTGATATTTCTCCGTTACACTGACATTTGCATACTGTCTGCACGGATTGGTCACGTGTCATTGCTCTCACTGCGTTAGTACCACTTGTCTTCATTTCAACCAACTTCATTTTCTGCTTTGCAGACAGTTCTTTGTAGGCTTTCTCGTCAATGTACAAAAACAAGACTGTAGTTGTTGGTGAACAACTCTACAAAATGTACAACTTAGGTTAGTTTATGTTAGTGGATGTTAGTGCATGTTGGTATATGTTAGTGTATGTTAGTATATGTTAGTGTGTGTTAGTGTACGTTAGTGTATGCTAGTGTATGTTAGTGTATGCTAGTGTATGCTAGTGTATGCTAGTGTATGCTAGTGTATGTTAGTGTATGTTAGTGTATGCTGGTGTATGTTAGTGTATGCTAGTGTGTGCTAGTGTATGCTAGTGTATGTGAGTGTATGTGAGTGTATGCTAGTGTATGTTAGTGTGTGCTAGTGTATGCTAGTGTATGTGAGTGTATGCTAGTGTATGCTAGTGTATGTTAGTGTATGCTAGTGTATGTTAGTGTATGTTAGTGTATGCTAATGTATGCTAGTGTATGCTAATGTATGCTAGTGTATGCTGGTGTATGCTGGTGTATGCTGATGTATGTTAGTGTATGCTAGTGTATGCTAGTGTATGTTAGTGTGTGCTAGTGTATGCTAGTGTATGTTAGTGTATGTTAGTGTATGCTAGTGTATGCTAGTGTATGCTAGTGTGTGCTAGTGTGTTCTAGTGTATGTTAGTGTGTGCTAGTGTATGCTAGTGTGTGCTAGTGTATGTGAGTGTATGCTAGTGGATGCTAGTGTATGTTAGTGTATGCTAGTGTATGCTAGTGTATGCTAGTGTATGCTAGTGTATGTTAGTGTATGCTAGTGTATGCTAGTGTGTGTTAGTGTATGTTAGTGTGTGCTAGTGTATGCTAGTGTATGTTAGTGTATGTTAGTGTATGTTAATGTGTGCTAGTGTGTGCTAGTGTGTGCTAGTGTGTGCTAGTGTATGCTAGTGTATGTTAGTGTATGCTAGTGTATGCTAGTGTATGTTAGTGTATGTTAGTGTGTGCTAGTGTATGCTAGTGTATGTTAGTGTGTGCTAGTGTATGCTAGTGTCTGCTAGTGTATGTGAGTGTATGCTAGTGTATGCTAGTCTATGCTAGTGTATGTTAGTGTATGTTAGTGTATGCTAATATATGCTAGTGTATGCTAGTGTATGTTAGTGTATGCTAGTGTATGCTGGTGTATGCTAGTGTATGCTAGTGTATGCTAGTGTATGCTAGTGTATGTTAGTGTATGCTAGTGTATGTGAGTGTGTGCTAATGTGTGCTAGTGTATGCTAGTGTATGTGAGTGTATGCTAGTGTATGTTAGTGTACGCTAGTGTATGCTAGTGTATGCTTGTGTATGCTAGTGTATTAGTGTATGCTTATGTATGCTAGTGTATGTTAGTGTATGCTAATGTATGTTAGTGTATGCTAGTGTATGTGAGTGTATGCTAGTGTGTGCTAGTGTGTGCTAGTGTATGCTAGTGTATGCTGAGGTAGGTGCAGAACTGCCTATTTTGCGGCGTAGCACATGTTATTTTCCTATCTAACTAACAAAAATCGTCTACCTTTTGTCCCCAAGAGTATTATCGCAATAAATCGCCAGTTCTGCACCTAAATGTACGCTAGTGTAATTTGTATTTATAAGTCTACATCAGAGAAATTGTGTATAACTAGTATAAAGTTGGCTGACCACATATCTATAAAAGGGTTGGTTGTACTTTGTTATACGTTGTGTGTTACATTATGTTGTGACCAACTCCACAGTTTTGTACCAACTCCCTCACTTAACTCTCTGTAGTCTCCTTCATAAATAAAGTATATTTACCATCCACTTTGCTCTCTCCTTCTGGTCTTTTTCTCTTCCTATACAGCCCAGTGCACAGAGTGCCACTGCAAGTCCTATTGCCTTTCGAACCTGAAAGTTACAATCAATAGCTATTATTATTATATATAGACATTGACAAAAGTGTAATAAATAGAAGAACTGATGTATTCATCAATACATCTGGTCTTCTCAGTTGTATGTAGTCATAGCTGGTGCGTAGTAGTAGATGTAGTAGAGTATTTATTTAGTTAGTACTACCTCTGAACACTCCCTGTGAGTGGAGGTAGAGTTAGTCAAACAAGATTGCTCACCATTTCTCTCCTTTCATCAGTCCACGTATATTCTACGTTCAGGTACATTATTAGTATAAAAACGAACAGAGCATTTCCTTTCATTTTGGAAATTGCTTTTGATAATTCAATCAAGGAAAATTATCATATTGTATCCTCAGTATCAAGGATAACTGTACCTGGTGTTACGCTTTTCTGACCATTGCTGTTGTTTTTGACTAATCACAAGTCAGCTAGAAAGTATTGTAAAGGTGGGGTTGCGCTGGCATTGGGGGTCGGTGATCGGTGGCTGTCAGGTCAAGGCAGTGCTATTAGACACATGTTACTGTGCAAGTAATATTAATGTGAGAGCTTGCTACCATACTAAGGGGGGAGGGGGGGAGGGGGGGGGGGGAGAGGGGAGAGAGAGGGCAGAGCTCTGCCTGGTCGGATATGGGCATAAAAATAACGTGGTCCCTAGTTTGATTGCACTCTCCATAATAACTATGGAGTCATGCTAGTAAAAGATTTCCCTCTGCTTTTTCGGAAGAGTAGCCGGTGTAACGGCGGGCATGGGTATAGGGTGCTGCTCACACAAGCTCCAAGCTTATGAGACCAGTCTTTAGGGTTGCCCACGAGGCACAGCTCAAAACACACAAGTATGTGGTATTGTACAGGAATTTGTGTCTGGGTGGTAGCCACCTGTACACACTCCCGACGTGCTCTACTTCTGCCCAAGTCTACTTACAATAATTTGCTATTATTGTTCGTATTGTCTGGAGAGCCTTTATTGGTTTGTGCATTTATGGGTGCGGCCGAATCTGGCTTGTATGTGTGCTGGCAGTAGACAATAATTATATCCGAATCATTGGCTGCCTCTGAACCTTTCCAAGGTTCGACAATAATCACTGTCGGGATTATGGTCTAGTTTATAGTTTGTTTCGAACTGTGCTCTGACATTAATTCCTCAGGAATTACTTGTCTAGTTTATAGTTTGTTTCGAACTGTCACTGTCGGCAATAATTATGTTGGAATTATTTGCAGTCGAATCTGGACTCAGTCGAGATCGACAAATAACTTCGTTGTAATTATTGCTAGCTAACTTGTTGGATTCCCCCGAATCCGAATTTAGTAAAAACCGAACTATTAGTGCACTAGGCCTTGTGTTGTAATCCTTGCCTCAGGCAAGGGTATACACAGTGATAGGGCGTACCGTTCTCACTTTCCACCTTAGCGTCGTGCTTGCTAATAGTCGACTTGTCCAGCGCTGGTAGTTTTGTTGCTCCTAGTAGTGCTTGCTTCAAGAGAGAGAAATTCTTCTGAGAGTCAGGCTAACTCTGATTTTTATTATCAAAACACAGATATTTATACAGGGAAGGCGGGTACAATTTACTTAACCACACCTAGCAAAAATATTGGTGCAAGCCACGCCTTGCCCTTACAGTCAGCACCCAATTGCAATAATTAAAAATCGTGGAAAAAGTATAACATGTAGTAAATAATTATTTGGTGTACAAGATAGAACGCACTGAAATAGACTCTGGTATCGTGGATACATACAAACAATAGAACTATACACAGACGTATACAATGCGTAGCGAGTAGATATTGAGATGTAACGTAGACAGTGAGTTAATGGCTTAAATCGTACACAAAGGAATGCGGACAATGAGATATAGGCTTAGACAGTAATTACGAGATAATGTCTCCGGAGTAATAATAAGTGAGAGAGTGTCTTAGTGAGTATAAAATAATAATAATAAAATAAGGAGAGTACTAGCGTCCCTCACAGTATGACGTAATCATTTTTCAAAACGCAATCATCAGAAAACTTCTGTCATGATGATGAGGAGGCTATGGATTTACCCATTCAAGAACAATTCATTTTCGATGGCAACTTCAATTCTGAAAACTAAATCAATGTAATTTTTTATTCTTTTTCCATTTTCAATAATTTTTTTGCAAAAAAAATCATCCTCTAAATGGTTCAATTTTATCTATTTGTATATATTTACAAAAAAAACGGGGTATTTGGTAAAATATTCTTTTATCTTATTCAATTTTCATTAACTTTTTTTAAATAATTGCTTAAATATACAGCTTTCATTATTTTCTTATTGTTAGGTAAACAACCTATCATACAAAATTAATTTTTTGAGTGAAGGTTTTATCCCACGCCTTTCTTTTGAATATTTTTAAAAATTTACTCTTTTTAAAATAATCATTTATATATACAATTTTCATTATTTTTTTAAAACAGAACGATCGCTCCGAGAGGTTGGAGATAATGCGGAGAGAGAGGAAGATAACTATTCAATGTTCGACCGAAAGGATTCATTATTGTTCAAATGAATTAGAACTGAAGTATGTGGTATGACGTAATCATTTTTCAAAATGCAATCATCAGAAAACTTCTGTCATGATGATGAGGCTATGGATTTACCCATTCAAGAACAATCCATTTTCGATGGCAACTTCAATTCTGAAAACTAAATCAATGTAATTTTTTATTCTTTGTCTCCCATGAAATTGTTCAAACGAATTAGAATTGAAGTATGTGGTATTACGTAATCATTTTTTAAAAAAAACGTCAAAATCAACAAATTACTCCTCTAGATAGTTAAAATTTACAATATTTGAGAATTAATTGCAATAAAAACACTAAGTCTACTTGATAATAAAGAATTTGAGTGTTAGATTTGACTAATTGATTCAATGATATTATATGGACTTTTAGTATATATTTCAGGAAAAATGTGGTATTTTGTAAAATGTTCTTCTATTATTCCATTCTAGTTTCATTAATTTTTTGAGCGAGTGTTTTATCCCACACTTTCCTTTCAAAGCAGGGTTTTATTCTTTCAACCTTTTTAAAAACAAACATTTAAAAATATAGTTGTTTTTCTTTTAAAAAAAAACCATCAAAAATTACCAAATTGCTCCTCTAGATAATTAAAATTTACACTATTTGGGTAATAATTGCAATAGAAACACCATATTTAGTTTTTGACATTCTTAAAACCGTTTTACAGTAATTTTTGCCAACGATATTATTGAGATTTTTACTATATATTTACAAGAAAAATGCGGTATTTGGTAAAATATTCTTTTATTCCCTTCAATTTTCATTAATTTTTTTGAGCGAGGGTTTTATCCTACATCTTCCTTTTTAATTTTTTATGTTTCAAAACAGGGTTTTATTACAAACCTTTTCTTTTAACCTTTTTGTTTAAAAATAATCATGTAAATATAAAGTTTTCATTATTTTTTTGAAAAAACCATCAAAAATCACCAAATTACTCCTCTAGATGATTAAAATTTACAGTATTGGGGAAATAATTGTAATAGAAAACACCATATCTAGTTTTTGACATTCTTAAAACTGTTTTACAGTAAATTTGGTGTAATACAAACTACTATAGCTTATAATATCAGTTGTTACATTGCATTTTTCCTGGATAATATCTTCTTTGATGTGCTGATGATATATGATATATCTCAGGGAGGAAGTCCTGTATTCTGTGTACTTTTTGATTCCATAATGAACTAAAATACAAAAATTATTCATTATATAAATAACTTTATCGAATTTGAATTTTACTCTTAGCTACATTAGATAGTTTACATTATATAGAACAGGGAAATAACTCACCAAGTTACATTGTTCAGCTCATTCTTTTTTGTAGGGAAGAAGTCCTTTATTCTGCGTACTTTTTATCCCATAATTGACTAAAATAAAAAGTGATGTATTAGTATAGTATGATTAAAAATTAATGTAAAATAATTATAAACTTTTGTTATTTTTTTCAACTTCTATGTAAAAAAAATACACTGATTACACACGAAAAAGTCCTTTTTTTCATCCGGAATATAGATATAATTTAAAAATGTTTTACAAAAAATGTTCATGAATTGATCATTTACGTGATAAATCGTTTTACTGTTGTTATTTACGTGAGAAATTAAGCATTTTTTGTAAAATAATTATAAACTTTTGTTATTTTTTCAACTTCTATGTAAAAAAATACACTGATTACACACAAAAAAGTCCTTTTTTCATCCGGAATGTATATAATTTAAAAATGTTTTACAAAAAATGTTCATGAGTTGATAATTTACGTGATAAAACGTTTTACTGTTGTTATTTACGTGAGAAATTAAGCATTTTTGTAAAATAATTATAAACTTTTGTTATTTTTTCATAAAATAATAATAAACTTTTGTTATTTTTTCAACTTCCATGTAAAAAAAATACACTGATTACACACAAAAAAGTCATTTTTTTCATCCAAAATGTATATAATTTAAAAATGTTTTACAAAAAATGTTCATGAGTTGATCGTTTACGTGATAAATCGTTTTACTGTTGTTATTTACGTGAGAAATTAAGCATTTTTTGTAAAATAATTATAAACTTTTGTTATTTTTTCAACTTTTATGTAAAAAAATACACCGATTACACACGAAAAAGTCCTTTTTTCATCCGAAATGTATATAATTTAAAAATGTTTTACAAAAAATGTTCATGAATTGATCAATTACGTGATAAATCGCTTTACTGTTGTTATTTACGTGAGAAATTAAGCATTTTTGTAAAATAATTATAAAGTTTTGTTATTTTTTCAACTTCTATGTAAAAAAATACACTGATTACACACGAAAAAGTCCTTTTTTCATCCGAAATGTATATAATTTAAAAATGTTTTACAAAAAATATATTTATGAGTTGATCATTTACATGATAAATCGTTTTACTGTTGTTATTTATGTGAGAAATTAAGCATTTTTTCGTTGCAAAAATACACAAAATTTTCACAAAATAATTTTTTTAATTTATGGTAAAAATTAATAAAACTCACCTATAGTGATATGATTCCCTTGAGTTATAGATTAGCTTCTCGAGCTTTTGTTCTGGATAGTTTTCTTTTTCAGCATCATCGAAGTAGTTGAGAAAATTATTAGCGTTTAGATTATCAGTCAGTTCAGAGGCTTGGATGAGGGCTTGATGAGCTGCGAGTACACTGATGTTGTAGAAAATTGAATTGTCTGCGTTTCGACTTAGTCCCTTGAACAGAATAACTCCAAATCTTTCCGATGACACAGCAGAAGCTATTTGAAGAGGAATGCACATATCTCCGATCAGTAATTCTTCATCTACGACACTTCTGTATTGAACTAAAAGAGTCTCTTCATCCCCATTCCATCGTCTGTCAGATTTTGTTATCACTTCAGGGTTTTGGAAACATATGACGCTATCTGTTGGAAAATCCTGGAGACGAGCTACCTCGAAATAAGCATTGATTTGTCTCATACTCTTCCCTGGTAATACATCAAACGCATTCTTTATCCTCAGAGTACATCCTGTTTCTGTAGCAGCACGAAAAATTGCTTTTCCAGTCTTTTCAACACCCATGTAGATCAAAATCAATGGTCTTATTTGCGAAGCTTCATCAACAAGTAATCCTGCCTCCGTTGGAATAGTGCTTTTCACTCTAACTATCTTTCCATCCTTTTTATAGTTGTAGATGATGGTGCAGTTCGTTTCATCATGGAATTCGACGGCTAACACCTGCATAACTGTTGGTATTGGTAAATCCTCAATTTTGACTATGCTTTCAATGTTTTTTTGGGAAGTCGGAGATAGAGTACTTAACAGAGAGGCACTTTTGATGATGAGAGCTGACAGGGTATTGTGTCTGGCATTTTGAAAGGGAATCTTAGTGCGTTGAAGAAGTACATTGCCATCAACCACCATCCTGTCTTGTGAAGGTTCTGGTTCTTCATTCTTTAGCTGTTTTGTATTGACTTGTTTCGACATTCTGAAAGATAAAATAAAAATCCATGTTACGATTTTGATTTTTTTTTTAATCTAATTTGAAGATATATATATATATATTTACTCAATATCATACTGCTTTTAGTATCTAAATCGGTAAAAAATTAAATATATACTCAATAGTACAGCAAGTTGATTTACCTTAATACAGAAAGCCCTTCTAGTAGTTGTAGTAGATGATGATGTAGTAGATCTTGCTCCTTCAGTTGCTAATGTTGAAGTGAATGCTTTCTGTGTGGAAACAGTGCTTCTTATATAGCTGAAATCATCCCATTTATCATAAGGTTACATTAATGAAACATTGTTTTTACGGAAGAACACCAATGCTTTCGCGGGAATAAACAAATTATTTTCACGCGAATAAAAACCAATGTTTTCACGGGAATCAAGAATTTATTTTCACGCGAATAAAAACCAATGCTTTCGCGGGAATAAATAATTTATTTTCACGCAAATAGAAACCGTTGTTTTTGCGGGATTAAACAATTTATTTCCACGCGAATAAAAACCAATGTTATCGCGGGAATAACTAATTTATTTTCACGCGAATAAAAATCAATGCTTTCGCGGGAATAACTAATTTGTTTTCACGCGAATAAAAACCAATGCTTTCGAGGGAATAACTAATTTATTTTCACGCGAATAGAAACCGTTGTTTTCGCGAGAATAAATAATTTATTTTCACGGTAATAAAAACCAATGTTTTCATGGGAATAACTAATTTATTTTCACGCGAATAAAAACCAATGCTTTCGCGGGAATAACTAATTTATTTTCACGCGAATAGAAACTGTTATTTTCGCGGGAACAACCAATTTATTTTCACGAGAATAAAAACCAATGTTTTCGCGGGAATAACTAATTTATTTTCACGCGAATAAAAATCAATGCTTTCGTGGGAATAACTAATTTATTTTCACGCAAATAAAAACCAATGCTTTCGCGGGAATAACTAATTTATTTTCACGCGAATAGAAACCGTTGTTTTTGCGGGAATAAATAATTTATTTTCACGCGAATAAAAACCAATGTTTTCGCGGGAATAACTAATTTATTTTCACACGAATAAAAACCAATGCTTTTGCGGGAATAACTAATTTATTTTCACGCGAATAGAAACCGTTGTTTTCGCGGGAATAAACAATTTATTTTCACGCGGATAAAACCCACTGGTTTCGCGGGAATAGCAAATTTATTTTCACGCGAATAAAAACCAATGTTTTCGTGGAAATAAATATCTTGTTTTCACACGAATAAAAACCGTTGTTTTCGCGGAAATAACAAATTCATTCTCACACGAATAAAAACCAGTTCTTTCGCGGGAGCCAAGAGTTTATTTTCAAGCGAGTAAAAACCAATGTTTTTGCGGGAATAAACAATTTTATTTTCACGCGGATAAAACCTGTTGGTTTCGCAGGAATACAAAATTTATTTTCACGCAAATAAAAACCAATGTCTTCGCGGGAATAAATAATTTATTTCCATACGAATAAAAAATAATGTTTTCGCGGGAATAAACAATTTATTTTTACGCGGATAAAACCCGTTGGTTTCGCGGGAATAACCAAAATTTATTTTCACGCGAATAAAAACCAATGCTTTCGCGGGAATAACAAATTCATTTTCATGCGAATAAAAACCAATGTTTCGCGGGAATGAACAATTTATTTTCACGCGAATAAAAACCGATGTTTTCGCGGGAATAAAAAAATTATTCTCACGCGAATAAAACATGAAAAATAAACCACATTTTTCCACGGATAAAAGTTCCTTTTTCACGCGAAGAACAATGAAAGTCTCCGCGTGAATAAAAAAGATCATTTTCACGCGAATAAAACATGAAAAATAAACCAAATATTCCCGCGAATAACACTTTTTTATTGAACTCAAGCCGTGTCAATCGGTGCAAGTTTAGCTATTTAAGAGGCAAGGGTTTCAGACAGAGAGCATCCAGTTCAACAACGGTGAGCGAAGGAGCAACATCTACTACACCTTCCATTGCAACTACTAGGAGCTCTCTCTTCATAAAGGTAAGAGTAAAAATACAATTATTTCTGCTAGCTAACACAACTATCTGAAGGCTTTATGTCCTATCTATCTTTAAATTGATTATAAAGAATTAAACAATTTTTTTTGTTTTTTTTTCAGAATGAATACTCAAGACGCAGAAAGCCAACCGTTGTATCTAGAGTCGGAATCTCAGCTTGACAAAAAGGTAAGAATTAATAAAAATACTATTTAGCACTAGTTGAAAAAAAAACCTTTAATTATTTTACTTATCTAATTATCGCTTGTATTTTAGAACATTACAACAACAAACCCAATCTACTTAAAGGACTTTCTCCCAGAAACATATCATAAGCATGTGATAAATAATGATGTTGTTGAAGAAAAAGCTGTAGAACGTTTGACATTCCAAGTTATAATATTCTGTATAACTCAACACATGATGAGTATGGGGATGCGATGTAAGAAACACGACGTATCTACAGAACTTTTTGATGATATTATAAAAAACAGTTTTGAAACCGTTTTGTTAATGGTGGAGGTTGTCAATATTAATGATTTTTTAAAAGAAATTGAAAGAAGTGTTTAGAATCAAATAATTTTCGAAAAATTATAAAACATGAAGTGGAACAAAAAAACTTTTTATAAATTCAGAAAACATATTTATAATTATGTCCAAATAGATGAAGGACTATCTTCTTCTGTAGGTATTTTAGAACTAATGTTAGAAGCATTTCACACATATTTATAAAAAAATTTTAGTTGTTTTTATAATATTTCATAATATTTTGTTCAACCTATTACATTTTATTTCTTACCAATTGAGATGCTAAAAGCAGTATGATATTAAGTAAATATATATATATATATATATATATATATATATATATATATATATATATATATATATATATATATATATATATATATATATATATATATATATAAATAAGTAAAAGTATGACTGGGGCACAAGATGTGCACAGGGGCTTGGACTAAATAGAAACAATCAAATAAATAATTAATTATTAATATTAGTTGCCCGAGAGATGGAAAAACCAGTCAAGACTGAAGCAAGTAAAACAGTGCTCAACAAAAAAAAATTGAGGAGCTGAGAGCCGACCTGATGATTGTGCCTAGAATTATTTTCTTTTTCCATCTTTTTTTCTAGCACATGAAACAACTTGTAGTCAGCCAATAGTTTTAACATCTTTTATTATTTTACCTTTTAGTATATATATTATATATATATATATATATATATATATATATATATATATATATATATATATATATATATATATATATATATATATATATATATATATATATATATATATATATATATATATATTTGTAATTATGACAAAAGCAGTTAAGACCATAGAGTTACGGTAGACTAAGAATGGATGTATTAGACTGTTGGGAGGTGGTGACAGACAGCAAAGGATACATTCAAATATATATATAAAAAAAGATACTCTATCTAATAAATACACTCTTAGCCAGCCATGCAAATATTACCCTTCTATTTTTAGAATGTTATGGATGATCTTTCTGAAGAGCTCCTTTGCACAGATCCATATCCAACAGGAAACAAAATGAGAAACAACAAATCAACTCCTAAGAGAAAAAAAACTGCTCCAAAAAAGCGAGTAGTAAGGAAACGAAAACAAATAGTGAGGAAACAAACTACTCCCGTTGATAAGAAAACAATGGAGAATGGAGCTAAAGCTCATTTAACAGTTGAATATCTCAACGAAAGGAGAGCAAGGGAATTGGAAAAATCTAGAGGTTCTCAAGCGATTGACTCACCAAAGATTCCGGTTTGCAAAACGTTTGAAGACCTTCCTATCCCAAGCATTATGCGTTTTATGCTAAAAGACGAGTGTGTTCTGATAGAGTATCTGAACCTACTTTGACTTAAATAAAAGCCTTCATAATAGACTTCTTTTGTAGATATAAATATACCCATAAGTATGTACATAATTATCCATATATATGAATGTATAGAAAACTAAAAAAATTATTTACGCTCAAGACTCCTCTCTCTCTTCTCTCCTCTATCCTCTCTCTCCCTCTCTCTCAAGATGCCATATGAGTTCGAATTATGTAAAAAAATTACCAAAACTTAAATGCCATACATTCAAAATTTAGATGCCATATGAGTTAGAATTATGTAAAAAAATTATCAAAACTTAAATGCCATACATTCAAAATCTAGATGCCATATAAGTTCAAATTAAGTAAAAAAATTATCAAAACTTAAATGCCACTTAAATGCCACACAATATTAACTCGGCGACTCTATTCAACGCCGTAACCCATTGCATCAACTCCGGAGTCAAACCCACAAAAAAACACTTGGTAGGGAGATCTGCTCATATATTACTACTATTGTACTATGAGTACAACAAGCGCAGTGGGGTTTCTTTCAACAGGTGTTGGGTAGCTCGTCTGCTGAGTATTCAGGGGCATGCAAGGGCGTAGTTAAAAATATCAGATATGTGATGCCTAAAATGAAAAAAGCTAAATTTTATCACAGTTAAATATAAACTACTGGGGATGTGTTATCTAACCATTGGGCTAACTGCCCAGGAAATGCTTGATTAAAATTTTCCCAGTTCATAGCCTATTGCGAAACGAAACAGGGTTAAGCGTTCAATCCACCCCTGCACCATAGCTCAGCGAACCAGTCAAGCATTCATCGTAGCTGCTTGGTAGTACAGATAACTGCTTCACTGCCAGATCTGTGGTAGGTAGGTACCGGTGACAAGACATTGTGACTTTTTCATTCATGATAAACACCATTTAACAAACAGAAGCAATGCACAATTGCATGAGCCAAGGAAAGTTATCATTTTATTTTAGAATCATTTACAATACTCTGTGTGCACCGTATTAGTAATAGATCATGATGAATGAACTCATTCATCAAGCTATCGGCAACGTTGAATATTATAAATAAATAATCACATCCACGCAACAATAGGTGCAGCTGCCACTACTGCCTGGTGCTGACTTGTCATGTATGCACAGATATTGCTTCTGCTGGTGATAGCTAGCACAAATGCCTATTGGCATGGCTGGGATTTCTATAACTCAAGGTTTTCTGTGAACTTTGATTCGTGTAAGTTGAGCCTAAATCTTTCTATTAAAAATACATGTGGTTGAAGTAGTTCTATTTATATATTTTTTGTGGGACGGTTATTGGCTGAAAATCAATTAAATAAAACTATACAGAAGAAATAGACACGATGACTACCAATCAAAACTAAAAACATTATCTGGTTCACTTTTGCTAAAAACGCTGATTCCTCACGTTTTTATTTTCTGAAACTCGCTGTCTCCTGTCTATATCTGCCCTAATATTATTTCAATTGACACCGTATAACAATATCTCTCCTAGAGAACCTTTCTTTGTTAAAACCTGTCTACCTGAGATGGCAAGTATCCTATTGGCAAGCTAGCACATATTTGCTCTGTTTTGTAGCTGGTTTTATTTCTCCGTGTTTTTTATGTTTGCTGTTATTTTATGTGCTGACTTTTTATATGTACTTTGAAATAACAATTGGCAAAACCTTGTTCAAGCTATGCAATGGGCTGTGTATCCATTGCGGTGTTTTTGAATGAGTTTTATGTGTTCTGACTGTTTCAGTATTAGTATACGCTGGTAGTAGCTTACGAGTTGCTATGTTTAGAGATAACTCCCACTGCACTAATAACATGGTATATAAACATTACTTGTGCTTAATTTACAGCTACGGACCAAAGCTTAGTCTGGAGTGACTCCATAGCAACTCATTTCTATGACGCACCCAGTGGTAGAACTTGTAGCTGTTCTTGTGATGAGAGTGCTGGTACAGTCAGAGCTTGCACAGGAGATGTGTATGTTAAAGTATTATTGGTGTTGTCACTAGCTTGCTCTCCTGTCACCACTAGAGTCTGTCTTATGCTGTTTATAGAAGTACAGTTTATCTCACCTATACTTTGCAATGGGGATAGTGACAATCTTTCTCAATCAGTTTAATTACTGGAAACAGTTTATCGCTAGGTGGAATTATATACAAGTGTATGCTTCAGATTTGTTATTAAATTTGTACTTATATCCTTTTTTTATTTGTTTTAAAATATATCCGGAAGAAAGAAAACATGTTATTTCCATTGTGGTAATGGGTTTAAATTAGCGATTTTAACTAATAAAAAAATACAATAATTTTTGTGTTTTTTTAAAACAGAAACACATATATCCCGAGATACCATGACCACAGACTTTGAAGGTTGTCCATAGTTGTATAATTGTCACGCAAATGCCAAAGACGGTAGTTTATGTAAACTACCCTCTCTGTCATCTTAGAAAAAATTAAAATCACCGATGGGCTCGGAGATAATATCCCTTGCACTTAATTCGACAGAATTTGTTTGGGGCGGCCGACTTGAAAACTACCAATGGTCCTTAGCCTATTTTTTATTTTAGCCAATAGAGTCAATTACCTTGAAACTCTAGCGGCTCCTGGCTAGGGCTGAGATCTAATCGTGTTATTTTCACAATTAACGCGATCAATTTCCTCAAAAGATCAACGCGATTAAAAACAATTATCTAATTAATCTCCATTAGCAGCATTAACATTTTTTTCTTTGCAGTGGCTTCTTTTTTTCACTTTTTTCAAACTTGACAATTTTGTTCGACTAACGGCATTTTTTTATTATTAATATTGGTTGTAATATGGAAAAAAAACACTACTACCTGATTAACGCTATGCTATCGCAAATCGTTAGTAACGGCCTGCAAGCAGCAGACACGCTTAGTGAGTCAGTAGAAGTTTATCATACAAACTAAAGGGCTCAAACACACTGGAAGCGGCTAGTGCGAAATTTGCTAGGGAATTCCGGTACGGCAAGCAGCGCGGCAAAAATACTATGCAGCCACTCTTGACATCAAACATGTTCGATTTGTGGAGCGACTATATATTTTTTGCTGCACCGGAATTCTTTAGCAAAGTTCGCTGCTTCCAGTGTGTTTGAGCCTTAAGTGAAACGTGCACTGAAGTATGCATATATGAGTGCACCTAAACGAACAGCTCTCATTAAAAACAAAAGCCCAACCTTATTGAATGGAGTATTCACAATGATTAAAGTCAAAGAGCTCTACCAACGTAAAAGACAAACAGTGAGTGAATGAGTAGTTTGTTTATATTGTTATGTGTGGAAGAAATACTATTGTGATGCTATCACCATGTTATCATCATAGCACTTCCAGCATAACATGTCATCTAAAGGCCAGGTGGTTTTTCACTGGCAGCAAACCAAAAATATGGTTAGGATTGCGTTAGCAATGAAACAGAGATGCTAGCTAGTAGTAAACAAGCTACGATCTCTCTTAGCTCAATAAATACATATAATAAAAAAATTATGATAATAATAAATAATTAATAATAATCGTAATAAGAACAGATGAATCAATAGAAATAGTAAAATATATAACTAAATAATAACTGATAGTGATAACAAATTAATTTGACAAACAACAATAACTAATGATATAGTATCTTAAATAATAAATGATTAGTAAAAATACTGAATTCAATTATTATTAATAATAATATAATAACAGCAACTAATATGAATTAGTAATAATAATTAATAAACAACCAGTAAATGAACACAAGTAAGAATACATATAATATGATGAATGTATTTTGTTTTTTCTTTCAATATTACCTTGCCTATGACTGAAAATGAGTTCCATTCCACCATAATGATTATACTGCAATCCCATGCTTATAAGTTATAATCGATGCGGAGAAATCTGAATTATATATTGGAGAGCGGGAGATAATTATAGGTATCGCTGAAGATTAATTTTGCAATTAATCAAGATTAATAAATTCGAAAATGAGATTAATCTTGACTAACTTTCTGAACCATGTCACAGCCTTACTCCTGGCGTAAGTACTCTTATCGTCACTATACCCATTGACAACGTCCTTTTAATAAAGTCCCCAAAAGTATGTTTTTGATTTTCTAGACGAAAAAAAAATAACGGTATCGTTTAATAGTTCATTCGTTGGTATAAAGAACACGTTCCGTCGAGATTACATGATCATAAATCTTGCAGATCTGTTTTCAATAAAAAGCAAGTGCGTGACATCAGGTGGAGTTACCGATGCTAGCAGCATCTGCCAAACCTGCATCAATGAGAGCTTATACCTTCTCTTTTGCTCCGTGTACATCTACCGATTTCCCACCAATTTTCTACCAAGTGGCTTCCGTCGATCGGAAATGTCTGTTGTTTAGCTGTTTCCCTTATTCCCTTCTCTTCTTTGCACAATACAATGCCAGTTGATATCGCTGTATGTGATGTCACCGCTAGCCATAAAATTCTTTGTAATGGCCCTCTCTGTAAGAATACTTTTTGATGAGAAATAATTTTATTGGAGAAAGTGGTACTATGAAGAGTGATAGGATTGGTTGCATGGCAAATCATTTACCATTTTTTTGATAACCATCAAAATCTACTGATAGCCTCAAATAAAATGTTACCCGTTATTTTATCAAATCTTACCGGAAACATAAAAAGGAAAATATTCAAGCAGTATGTAGAGTTGGTACATGTACACGTGGCATTATCAGTACTATTAACATAATTTTTTACGAGTTTGTACACCTATATAGTAACAGGCCTATTTATCTACAGTTGTGTGCACGACTCCATCATTTATATTTTTTTATATCTACTGTGCTAACAAATACAAGCATACCAGAAGAGGTGAAAAGGATAATGTAACCTGCAAGTGAATTAAAGAAATGGAAGTCTGAGGCGTCATTTGTTATCATAGTTCAAAAAAATAATCACACATTCAATTACTCAATGGGCGAATTTATATCAACTGTTTCTAGCACATTCTCTCCGAGTATGTAATTTGTCTTCATTATTCATTTTAATTTGTCTTTTCATGTATGAATCTTCTCTTTTATCAGGATGTCTGTCAGTAAAATAAGAATCAATATTCATTTTTGGTTTCCTACCAATTTGTTGACTAACATCTGTACACTTTAGGTTTCTGAACAGCTACAACATAGTCAATCTCACTGTGGAATCATTCGCAACTACGACTACGTCTATGTAAGTGTGTCTGCTTTCCTGACGCTTTGCAAGAAGTAAGGATCATTGATTAGCCGTTTGTGTGTTGAACCTGAACACAAGTTATTCACCAAATTCCTTCCACATTTTTGAGTAAATCATACTATCAATGCTTGAAGAGCAACTTCAAAAATTCAGGTTGTTAAACGATAAAAAAAAATGTTGAAAAAGAATGATGAATGTTTGTCAGTTGTCAGTTGATGGTTTCTAAAACTATGTTGTCATTATTGAATTTTCCCATCAATCGCCTGCTCATTGTATGGTAAAAATATTTTAGTTAGTAGCATTTCTCTACGAATTCAACAGAATAGTTGTTTTTTAAGACCATTTTTTAATCCTAAGCTAAATTCCTTTTCAGTCAGTACAAGTTACATAATCTATATGCCGTGTTTATCTTTTTCTATAGAACAATCATCAATATCCCTCAGCTAACAGTGATCGAAGAAGGTACATTTGAGAACCTAACTAGTCTCACATCATTGTAAGTTTTAGCAGTGTAAATACTGAGCGAGTAGCAACACGTGTCAAGTTCATTTGCTCCATCCATTTATTTGTTTTTTACACGCTTGAAGCTGCTCATATCAGAGGGCTGTTTATCTACGTTGACAGAACAGAAATGTATTTCTGTAGCTCATATCCTTTGCAGGCTGATGTTGTTTCACATCAAACTGTAATACAATCATTTGAACACATATTTTTCCACTGGTTCCTGCACAAGTTTGCTTTCTCTAATGGGGTCCCGGCAGATTTTTGTGAGGAGCTATTATTAAAGAAACCGGAAGCCCTCTTTCCACCAATAATACTATTAAAACGAAAGTCACTTCATTTTTAACAATTATTAAAGAAACATTTTTTATTCACGGCAGCTGATAAGTTTGGGGTATATAATATTGACGATGTGCCATCAACATAAATTGTAAAACTACAGCAGCACTGTGGAAGCAAACCACAATAATCGTTCAAGGGCGCGCTTTTATTAGTTTACGTTGGCAAGCTCGATTAAACCCGAAATACGAAACTATGTTTCTACCCTTGAACATGATATTTGATTATTTTTTTTTAACTGAATAAACCAAATTTTTTTTTAAAAAAAACTTTCAACAGCTTTTTTGATTTTTTGAGCTTTTTCAACAACATCATTTTTGTCATATTATTTGCTCAAATTTCCTCACATCAGAATAATAGTGAAGCAGGTTGTGATTGCTAATGATAAGTTGAACTATCGACTAAGCTACTTCCGGGTGCATCGCTAAAGTGAAACTACTCTGCCGGGACCCCATTGTTTGTATGCCTTACTTTGTCCGCCGGCAATATCAAACATGTTTGATTTTCATCATTTAAATGAGAGGTCTGTATGTAATCTCTCACCACTGATCTAAGGCTGTCAATTAATCGAGTTATTTTAAAGATTAACCAGATTAATTGATTTTTAAGATCAAAAAGATTAACCTTTTATGACTCAGTTAATCTTATAAAAAGAAACCCCCAGTTACGTCACTATAATACTGTTTATTAAGCTAAACACAGCTATCAGTTTGTCTACATGAAGAGGGAGATGCCTTTTTGAGTGTTTCGTTGCATAACCTTACCTTTTTCACTAAATTTCAATCATGTTATCCTGAAGAAAAATCATGAAAACGCCATCTTGTCACTTTGACCAAGACAATTTAACTTGATGTGAATCAAGACGTTTTTGGGTGAGTGTTGTTGCAAAACGAGTAAACTATCACTAGTTCTCAGGCTATTATTTTTCTGTCGATTGGAGTGCAATGGAGAGACCTTAATTGTTGTTATGGTTCTAAACTAGATTAGTTTTGGAATATGTTTTACTTTAGGGATCCAGATTGACATCATTACTTTGGTACACATTTTGCTTCGACAATTCTCATTATCCTCCATTCAATAGAAAGTTTTCTGCGCAGAAATGCTTACAATACACCTGGAATGTAATAAATAAATAGTAATTAAAGCTTCTTAATAAAATGATGATTGTTGGTAATAATAGTGATAAAAAAACTGTGATATATATGTAAAAGTGACCAATACTAATAGTTCACAAAATATCTTATTTAATAATAACATGTGATACGATGTAATGTGGTTTATACTTTAAAACATTTTCATATTACTGTCATTATTTATTCTAATAATAAACAATTATACTTTTTTATTAAACTGTTGTTTTTATTGTTATTGTTGTTATTATTCAGCACAAACAATACAATTAATAACATATTACAATTATTATTTAAAAAATGGAAACTTACCGGGCATATCGCTTTTTTAGTGTAGTATCTATTAATTATAACAATATTGAAAAGCAATAATAAACAATTATTTGTTACTACATTTCGTGGTTTTATTTGTTTATTATTCTAATCAAAGCTATTTATCTATCTATAAACCATTGAGCTACACCGCCAAAATATATCACAATCAATTAATCAGGTTCTCAAAAATACCTAAAGCAAGTTCATTTGTGATGTTTTTATTATTTATCCTGGTACATCCAAGGGTTTTCTCTTTTTTCCCCATGAAGGTTTTGTAGAGTAGCAGTTTTGTGAGAAAATAAAAAATAATAGTTTTCTATGTTATATTAATATACGCCAAAGATAAAAGAATATTCTTTGATCACATTCGATATTCAAGTTTCCGTTAACTTGTGTATCCGACAATCTTAATTTCTTCCGATCATGTGTGCCTACACTTTGTACCTACCTGAACATCTACAGTAAATATAAAAATTTTAAATAGCAATTAGTTTTAGTTTGTTTCCTTCCTTTTCAGTTCTGCATTAAAAAAAACTGGTGTTCACAGTTACACACATAAATACATACATATTTGTTTGTAATTGTGATATTACACTATTGTGATATTATATCTGTTATTTGTTCCTGGACTGAAAAATCCAAAGTGAGGTTTGCTAATCTCATTCTACAAGCATGCAGGTAGATGGATGATGACTTTACTGCCCCATCATTGCATTTATATCACCTGAGTACATAAGATTAAAAAACAAGATTAATTTAAGATTAATGGAAAAGATTAAGATCAAAAAATCTTAATCTTTGACAGCCTTACACTGATCTGCTATGAGAGGTCTGTATGTAATCTCTCACCATTGATCTGCTATGAAAAAAAATGAAATGGTTGTATTACCTTACGAAGTACTGGTCGTATTACATATTATAATAATCCATTGCTTCTAATGCTTACTAGTAATATTTTTTGTATAATACTTGTTCACTGTTATGTCACTATATTATAAATTAATATAAATTGTTCCACCCTACAAAAATACTGCATTGGTTATGCTTGATGAAGTAAGGCCTGCAGTTGTAATCTATTTTTTAATTTCTCATGAAGATAGTTTATAAAAAAATTTAAGCTCTACTTTCTAGTCATTTTAGTCTGAAAACTAGTATTACCAGATCGACCAAGAGCTGTATTAAACTAGAAAAGAATCTCCTTCTGTTGACATGTGTAAAAATTGTCCTTGCTAGCATCTTGTCGCACTAACTGATATCTGTAGTGCTTTGCACTTGTTCTTACTCAATATATTGTATGCATTTGTAGTGTTGTACCCTTGTTCATACTCAATGTATTGTATGCATTTGTTGTGTTGTGCCCTTGTTCTTACTCACTGTATTATATGCATTTGTAGTGTTGTACCCTTGTTCATACTCACTGTATTATATGCATTTGTAGTGTTGTACCCTTGTTCATACTCACTGTATTATATGCATTTGTAGTGTTGTACCCTTGTTCATACTCACTGTATTGTATGCATTTGTAGTGTTGTACCCTTGTTCATACTCATTGTATTATATGCATTTGTAGTGTTGTGCCCTTGTTCATACTCACTGTATTGTATGCATTTGTAGTGTTGTACCCTTGTTCATACTCACTGTATTATATGCATTTGCAGTGTTGTACCCTTGTTCATACTCACTGTATTGTATGCATTTGTAGTGTTGTACCCTTGTTCATACTCATTGTATTATATGCATTTGTAGTGTTGTACCCTTGTTCATACTCACTGTATTGTATGCATTTGTATTGCTGTACCCTTGTTCATACTCACTATATTGTATGCATTTGTATTGCTGTACCCTTGTTCATACTTACTGTATTATATGCATTTGTAGTGTTGTACCATTGTTCATACTCACTGTATTATATGCATTTGTAGTGTTGTACCATTGTTCATACTCACTGTATTGTATGCATTTGCTGTAGAATAATTCACAAAACTGGTATTACTGTGATACCAGACATATCTAACACACAAATATGGCTGCTCATGCTTGAAAACAACAACATTCGTCTCTTTCCTCGCAACTACACACAGATAAACTGGCCTACTCAGCTCACTCATGTGTATGTACCGTTTCCTGGTATTGTTTGTGTCTTTACATTCCCTACATTATGTACATTGTTTATTAGTTTCACTTGTTACCCAGAGAGATGCATTATTAACTTGTTTATATTTAATATTTCTAGTTAAAATCGTTAAAAGCGTTAAAATCTCCTAATTTGAAATTGTCAACAACTATCCATATTAGAAACGATTTGCAATAAAAAAGTCAAAAAAAAGTTATTTTGATACAAGTAATGCGCATTAGAGACAAAACTTGCTTGTTTTTCTCTGCTTGTGCTTTTGTTATCAGTAGCTGAATATTTTGTGATTTGCTTTGTAAAGTTTGCAGAATTTTATTGAAGTTTTGTTGTTGAGAATTATACATTTGGTTTATAGAGCACTGCAGGACAACAACTTGGACTAAATACCCAAGAATTTCTTCTCTGCCAGCAACATTCAGTTTATGTAAGTTGGCTGACTCTTTTATTATTTAGCTTGCTTTGCTCGTAGCCTTGAAATTTTAAAATGTGCGGAACCAGTTTAGCATGAAATATAAATTCAACTTTGCGTTAGTCCTTGAATGCCAGTCTTGTGTGACTATTTACTCAGCCTAAGAAAACATAAGACATTAAACTTACACAAAAGTACCTGGATTTTATCTGTTGTGTACTCTAGTACTGTATATTGATTATTCATGTAGGCTATTGCTATTGATACAGCTCTTAACAGCAAATGACCGTACTCCAACTAATACTGCTATTTGCTGATGTCTTTTCATTTGGGAAAAGCTAACACAGATTGAATTTATCATATTGTTTATTGTAACAACGTGTTTGATCACATTATTTTTGTTTGGAATATATATACACCGGTACTGTACAGCGCATGTATTTTTTCAGATGGATGGGACTGTAAAATTTATCAGGTTCTGCTTGCAAATTGTCAGATGCTGTCATGTGAGACAGTCAACATCAACTAAACTTACTTTAGCACTATTGAATATCTTTCGAACAGTTTTTTATTTCCAGTCTAGTAATTGGAGTGAACACCTACAGTTCGCATTAAAAATCTTGCTATACTCTTTTATGACTCTTTGATTAATTTATAAAATGGTATGCCATGTTTCATTTTGCATTAAATAGTTAGAAATCAGTTTAAGATTAATGGATCCTTTCACTAAACCTCAAAGTGGCTCAGCATAACGATTACTTTCAACTTCTGGCGTTATAGATGAAAAAAGTTGATATTTTCTATCATATACGATCATTGTTAACCAAAATGTGACTTTTCATTCTGGAGCACCTGTTACAAAATTCTCAGAGCGTCGCTAGCTGTCTGTGACCATTTCAGCTCAGAACCATTTCCAGACAAACTCATTAATCTGTCAAATTAAGAGTTTTAATCAGTAAAACATAATAATTAATCATTTGTGGGTATAGAAGGAGTTGTACCACCTGGGCTATTTATAACTGCATTGCGGTGGATATACTTGTATTAGTCACACTTTGGCACGAACATAGCAATGGTTGGTCGTAACCACCCTGCGCTCTTCGATATTATCTGCTCTGTTGGATGTCATCTTTCTAGTAACATTAATTATGGCGCGTGCTTTGAAGTGTAATTACTTTGAGTGAAGTATGTGAAGTGAAAGTGCGGCATTATCTGTTCTTCATCACTTCAATTCAATAACCTTGAATAATGCTGGTGGAAAATTGTATTTACTCCTCCATATACGTACCTCTAATACCTCTCGAGCTTTCTTTTTTTGAGAAATATTCATTATTTTAGTTCAAGTTAGTTTAATTGCTAATAGCTAAGATAATGATATTGTTTTACAGACAGTTGGCAAGAAATCGCCTACAAAGTTATCCATTCTTGGCATTACAAAATTTGCCTCAACTAAAACATCTGTAAGTATGTACCAGTGGTATGAGGTGATGATATAATGTTGTTGTTGAGATCTTTTGCATTTCTGTATGTAAATGATTTTGCGCCGAAATCGTATGTGTCAGTGCCGACACCCAAAACTACATTTCTATTGTTTAATATCTTTTCCTAAACAAAGTTACCTGACAATGGTTGATGGATGTGCGGATCAACTAGTGCCCAAAGATGGACGAACGTGAAATGATTGAGTCTGTATCTCCGTCCTACATTTTTTTAATATTTTGAAATTTTTTATTAACCTCAAATATTTGTGTCTCTCATAACAAGGATCTTTAATGTAACATTAGATGACATCAAATTTTTATCACAAAGTCATTTATTTTATTACAACATCTGTACATACACAGCTGTAGCTACTCTGCCATTGTAGCTATGGTAAGAAGCTATAAATAAAATTGGAAATGGTTTACCCTATCTAGGATTGTGAAGATAACTCTCAATTTTTGTGGTAACTCTTGGTATGTCTAACATTATTGTTGTTTGCTGGTAATGACTTGTGATGTAGAGGGTTGAGTGAGAACCAGATAGAGCAGGTGTCCACCCAGCACCTGTCAGGTAACAGTTTCAATAAATCTAACCTTCTCAGCCTCAACCTCAGCAACAATGCCATCAACTACATACAACCAGGAGCGTTGGCAGGTCTCCAAGATCTTATACTTCTGTAAGTTGATTCTCAGTGCAATGGTTTCTTTTTCTACTTTCTTTGGTATAGCAAGTTAAAGCATACTACTTATTGTTTGGGTATGAAGGTTAGCATTTCCAATACAGCTAATGATTATTGGATCTTCAAATCCAAAATTCTTCACATGCCATTCCTTACTGTTTGACTGTCCATTGTTCGTCACCCATTTTAGCTGCAGTCACTTGTAACAAGTGTCTGTTTTATCTCTATAAACTCCTCTTTCATTCTTTACAAGCCCTGTAGCATAGCATAGTTTAAGCTTGTTCAACTATTTGTTTTTAACAAAAATCAAAATGATGATTGAAATCGAGAGTACGATTAATAATTAACAAATAAACGAGTATTTCGCTCCGAGCAAGTTTCAAAGAAAAGAAAAAAATTCTTGTGAACTTGATTGTGATGGTTAAAAGGATGAGAAGTTTATTCGTAGCTTGCTGCAAACTAATGCATTTGTCTCAGAACTCACTTCATGGTTATGTCAAATATATGTTCTTTCAAGTCAAAAGTCATTATGTGTTTTAAAACCTCATCAATACGTTTGATCTTTAATATTGATCTCCATGTGTCTCCATTGATCTCTAACGAGTCGAAATCATTTATTGGACATCTATTATATCACAATTTTCACTTGGGCTTTTTTGATTCAATTCACATATATTTGCGGTTATAAATGGTAGTCAAATGCCAGGATACTGCTTAGAATTCTCTGTAATGTTGTTCACAGACAAAAAATATGCATTTTTGACCATACATTTCTAAAACTTTTGTCTTCCATTTTATTTTTCACATTTTACATCAGTTTTGTTGGAGTATATAGTCAGAGTTTATTTAGAATTGACCAGTTTGTTCGCAACGACCGCGTCCACAATATCGTTAACATATTTTAGACTCGGTGATGTAATATGATAGCCTTCCATCATCGTTATGTCCGATAAGTGAAAGTTTCTTTCTTTGCTAATGTGGTTTATAACACTTTATGGCTGTGAACGCGATTTAAACCCTTTAAAAGATTCACATTAGTTGCCAGATTATCATCAGATCAAAAAAAGTAATTATTATCTAGAAAACTAGTTCAATGGATTTACTTGATGTCCAGTAGCTCAGGTTTACACTGTTCACACTAACAAATTGGTTATTCGTAACATAAAAAGCTCAAAAGGTTTTATGTAAATGTTCTAGAACATAGATTCACTAAACTTGCATGAAGTTTTAAAGTTTCCTTCTGCTTTGCTCTCACTTCTTGTAAAGCTCAGTAGAGATGATGAGTGTAGTGCCAATATTTTGGAAGTTTGTCTCCTTAGGAAATGGTATATATATATAGTGATTTGAATGGTGTTTATAGTATTATATAATTCTTAACAATTGCCAAGGTTAAATTCAGTTATATATTTACTAAAAATATATCTATTATTTTCACTGACAACTAGCTAAAAATTTGTAATAACACGAATGTTATACCACTTCTTTCATCATCTGCCTAGTACTTCGTCATCACATAACGTACTTGTTATTTAAGGCCTTTTTACGCTAGTACAAAACATAAGAGAAATGCACACTCCGTTTGAGTGTGAACACCAAAATTTACAGCAGATGCGCATGCTGTTCTCATAGGTTCATGCAAAACAGCCTCCATTTCGTATGGAAACTGGAACCAGTCCCAAAGTGTTTTAATACTGTTGCAAAACGATTGCTGGCGTAGCGAATTTCATACTAGTGTTATCAGGGTTTTAGTGTGTTTGTGTAATGTGTACCTATAGTGTCATATACTATATAATTTAATAACAGACAGCTATATAATAATAAAGTAATTAAACAGTAATATCACTTATTGTAGTACTGTATATATGTATTGAGGATAGTGAGTAATGAGATAGATCACACTTAGATAATACATATCTATTACATGTTCACGCATATTACGTTTTGTTTGATATTCAGTGAGCTGCATGCAAATAGCTTAAAAGTTGCAATGAAAGGAATGTTTGCTGATATGCCCAAGTTGGAATATCTGTGAGTATTTCTAGAAAGTTCCCTTTGCCACGCTTGTGCAATTCTCTTGCTATTCAGATACTCTGCTTTATTGGTGCATGTTGCTGACTTCCTGTATACACACGCCCAGGTCTCTCAACCACAACCAGCTGTCAACTCTCTACGCCCACTCATTAGTGAATCTGCCAGAGCTCAAGGAGCTGAGGCTGCATTCACAGAACCCCGCTATGACTATCATCCACTACAACGCATTCCTGGATATTAATGCCAATCTTTACGAGCTGTGAGTATGACATCCACCATGAAGTCGTTTATAGATGCCATGTAGGATTATTGGCTGTTAGCCAGTTCATTAGCTCCACCAAGTGTTGGAATGCCCTCGGTGGACTTGGTCAAAAGCCAAATTTTAATACAAAAAACTTGAGTATTGGGCAATGCAAGAAATGGTGAAACTGTATTTGACAAATTAGTTTTTGTAATAATATTCAAAATGCTCCATGTTTTATTTATGAGCTAAACTTTTGTTTGTTTTTAGCTCGTTTATTTTTATTTTCTATTGTGGAAAGCACAGACCATTGACATGGATTGTTCTACTTTCTACTAGACAATCGCTACACCACGTTCTTTGATTTTTATGCATTGCTGGATAAACTTCTAAGCATTCCATTGAATTATCTTCATTCCTATGGGTCATATCATGTTGAAAAAAATTTAACGTTTGTCACCCTCTGATCTAGCTTTTTGTGGCTTTCCATGTTATACCATTTAACAACATTATTGCTATCAGAGCAGATGTTAGGCATGGAAATGTTTCACATCCCATTAGACACACCTAAAACGCGCACACTTGCACATACGCCTAATTCATTCCCACATTCACACGCAAGTGTAACCCAACTGTGTGAAGAGGATGTTATTATATTGTAGATGGATAAGTGATAATAGCCTCGTCTCATTTCCCCATCAAGTTCTCTTTGAGCAGAATTATCACCAACTCACTAAAGTGTAAGTTAGATGAGCTGTTTTATAAATGCCCATTTATTTATATGCCATAGCATTGGCAGCGTGACACCACCACAATATTTGCTACAGTCCAGTACCATTCACTGTTGAATCAGCAATGGCATTTGATTGTCAAGTATTCAGTTACTGTTGATAAAAAACATGCTGTTACTTTGCGATGTCCTTAGCCCCGTTTTTGTATAAATTTCTTTGTATTTATTATATTATAGATAGCCGTATATAGTGAAAAAAGATCTTGCTCAAGATTGGCAACCCCAGTTGTTACGGGGTTTCAACTGTTTTGTTTTCATTAATTTAGAGTTGTGCCCCCCCCCCACCATGATTTGTAAATGCACTCTTTTTTCTGGAGTCATGTGAATCATAGAAATAGATGAAGTATGCGTTCAAAATTTATCCATCAAAATTTTACAATACTGTACCCAGCGTGCTGGTAGCTCTAGTTGACATACATGAAAAGTTGTTTGATTTATATTTGGGTTTTATTATATTTATAGATATATATATTTGTATATATATATTTATTATATTTATTTTGGTGTTTATCAATTTTGACAAATCTTTGGTCTGCTGTATCCCAAGTGAAATAACTAATATTTATGGAGTCTATTACTATTGCCACTTGTATCCTTCGCGATCAAAATGAGTAATGAAAGAATTCTGATGATTCTCGTTAGTTTGCGTTGTGTTGCCTACGCATGTCTTTGCACAGATACGCTGGTAACAACAGAATCTCTGAACCCGCACATTATGGAGTGGACGGTTTTGCAGGCAATCAAGGTCCATTGTGGTTTGTGAAAAGAAAAGCGTGGGTTAAATGGAATGTCACAACTCCTAACATACGAGTGTTGTGAGTAATCTACATCATCTACACGTGTGTTATGTTGAACAAGACTTTTGCAGAGAAGATGATTGAAAAATTTCCTCTTACATTTGAACTTCAAATCAATTCAGTTCAATTATTGACTGCAATTAGACAGCTCTGAGTATATCCAGTATTCAAGTAAACAACTCCTAGTCTAGTATTGACTGTAAGCAGACAACTCCTAGTTTAGTATTGGCTCTAAGTAGACAATTTCTAGTTTAATATCGGCCATAAGTAAACAACTCCTATTTTGATATTGTCTGTAAGCAGACACCTCCTAGTTTAGTATTGGCCGTAGTTTAGTATTGGCCGTAAGTAAACAACTCTTATTTTGGTCTTGGCTGTAAGCAGACAACTAATAGTTTAGTAATGGCTCTCAGTAGACAACTCCTAGCTTAGTAATAATTGTAAGCAGACAACTCCTAGTTTAGTATTGGCTATAAGTAGACAACTCTTAATTTAGTATTGGCACTAACTAAACAACTCCTTGTTTAGTATTGACTCCAAGTAAACAATTTCTAGTTTTTGTAAAGCAATTCTTAGTTTAGCGTTGACTGTAAGCAAACAACTCCTAGTTTTGTATTGGCTGTAAGTAGACAACTTCTATTTTAGTATTGCCCGTAAGTAGACAACTCCTAGCTTAGTTATAATTGTAAGCAGACAACTCTTAGTTTAGTATTGGTTATAAGTAGACAACTCCTAATTTAGTATTGGCACTAACTAAACAACTCATTGTTTAGTATTGACTCCAAGTAAACAATTTCTAGTTTTATATTGGCTGTGAGTAAACAACTCTTAGTTTAGTATCGACTGTAAGCAAATAACTCCTAGTTTTCTATTGCCTGTAAGTAGACAACTCCTATTTTAGTATTGCCTGTAAGTAGACAACTCTTAGTTTAGTAGCTCCTGTGAGCAGACTTATTTCTACTTACAACTACTATTAGACTAAGAATTTAGAAATGACTTTAGTTATAGCTGTGTATCAGTTATAACCCTTGGTTAAGTAATGGCTGTAGTAGATAGATTATCCTTGATTTTGTAATAGTTGTTAATGAGCAATTTATAATGCATTATTTCTATTTACCACTCGATCAAATAGAAGGATATAAAATAGAAAAAATAGAAAAATAGTTTTTCCCAAAATGTAGAGTTGTGTTCTCTAAGCAAGAGCTATATATTGTAGATATTTAGAAAGTAATGGCATATCTGTGTTGGAAAATGAAACATTTTGTGGCCTGCCCTTTCTCACTGAACTGAGCCTGCAGTCTAACAACCTGACGGAGGAGACTACAAGTATACCAACCAATCTCTTTGACTGCAATCCTGTGCTAGAAACCCTGTGAGTGCTGTTCACTAAATGTACAGAATTAGCCTTGGTTTTTGTCATTTCATGTTTTACCATCACTTTTATTTCATCTCTTTACACCTATTCTGTGTTATTACCCTGCTTTGCCCGATAGGATATGTATCAGCTACGGCACATGTCGGAAAGCTTAGGATTATTTAGATATACTATAAATTTATCTCTCATAATATTACATACACGTAATTACTCATGACTGTTTGCAAATTTATTATCTGCACAGCTAAACTTTGTTGGTAATTGTTATTATGTTTTTGTTTTATTTTGTTTGAAGTAATTAATTTGTAGCTTTCCCATGTACATTTAACATTAGTTTTTTTCTGGAGAAAACCATTTTTCCAGTTAGCTTTTGTATCGATTTGACATTGTTTTGAATAGCCCATTTATAATGCTGTCTCCTACTACTATTGATATAACGTATCTTGTGGAAAAGTAGTTCAGATATGCCAACAACCTACTTCATTGCTTCTTTGCCAGTAATCTGCAGTGGTCTGACTGGAATGTTATTATATGCAATAAATCACAACTCAATTTCGGGGGTGTTCTAGTTACTTGGGAGCTAACTTTCTACAATACCTGCCAGAGTCGCTGACCAGCAATGAACATTTACAGTCCATTCATACCCTATCATTGTTCTCTAATAAACTAACGTTTATACCTTCCGGATCATTTACTGACCACAATCAGCTCACATCTCTCTCCCTTCAGGTACAGGAATCAATTCTTTTTTTAGCTTTGTTATTTAATTAATTAATATAATGCGTATTTACAATTTTGATCCCAAATATGTTAAAACCAACCAATTGCTTCAGTGACGCAGTTTTTCCAAGAACAAAATGTTCATGTTGATTGTAGCTCATTTTTCTATGTTGGCTCCACGCATAATCTTGTTGTGTTTTTAGTCTAATCTAATAGTAACAATAGAGGACAACTCCTTTCCACAGTCGATAAGAACAATATACTTGTACAATAATCAACTGAGGTTCACCCATCCCAATACATTTTCCAATCTCACAGAACTAAGTTATCTCAGCCTCGACAGTAACCAAATCAGCACTATATACGCTACAACGTTCCGCAACTGTAGTAGTCTGTCAACTCTTTATCTCAACTCCAATCAACTGGGCTGGCTAAACAGCTCCATGTTTGCTGATTGTGTTTCTCTTAATATATTGTTTGCTTCTCAAAACAAAATTGCTCTGCTCGGAGAAAATACATTCAATCATCTCTCATACATGAAAAATCTTAGCCTCAGTTATAACAAACTGACTGAGTTATCCGCCACCTCAAAAGACTTCCACGATATCACAATAGGTACATTGGATTTGAGAGGGAATCAAATTACATCTGTGCAGACAAACACTTTCAACAACAGTAACATTAATTACCTGTACCTACAGGATAATCAGATAGCTTACATCGGAAGCGATGCTTTTCTTGATATTTCTTCAAGTTCTCTCCTACTTACAGGAAATCCCCTCAAGCACCTTGAACCCTTCGCATTTAATCGAGGTTCATATTCTCGGCTACACTTGGAGGGTAATGAAATCCGATACTTAGTTACAAACACTTTTTATGATATATCTGTCAGTTATTTGTATCTGTACAATAACAAAATACGATACATCGAGGAAGCAGCTTTCTACGTCTCATCAATTTTCATATATTTGCAAGCGAATGGCCTTACAGACATTTTCGGAGCAATGTTTAACAGCTCGTCTGTCAACACGTTATACTTGCATGATAATGATTTGACAACACTACTTCCTGTTACGTTTGTTGGACTTTCTGCGAATGGTATTACTCTAGATCGAAACCAACTTGTCGTTTATCCTAGAGATGCACTTTCTGTGTTGAACCTAGAAACAGTTGATTTACGCTACAACGTTATTTCAGAAATACCTGATGGCTCCTTTGATTCCGCGACATCTCTTCGATACCTGTATTTAGACTCTAATTACGTGACCCACTTGCAGAGCAACTTATTGGACAACGCAGTACTGCTGGAAGTTCTCTCATTAACAGACAATAAACTGGCTTATCTAGCTGATGGTTTTCTAGATAATTGTGTAATGATTAGGTCCATACTTTTATCTGATAATAATCTCTACCACATTCCACAAATTGGTGTCAATAGAACTGACATCACTACGGTTAGCATTGATGTACGCAACAATTCTATTGGTTCTATAGCCTATGGGGCATTTGATTTCATTGGCTCAGGCTTTGTATCCATGGACACATCAGACCTACAATGTGGCTGTGGGGAATACCAATCTCTGGTAGAGAGTGGTGTAAAGCTCGGCGGATCTGTCATTACTTGTGGTTTCCCTCCCAGCTTTAACGGCTTTGATATTTCGTCCATTGATATGTACAAGGGTAATCAGAATTTCACGTGTGAACCAAAAAACTTGACCTATTCACAGCCGGCTATTAATGAAATCGATCTGCTCTGGTCTTTGGAAGGAGTGGTTACATCTGTCAACTACAGGTGTGCCCTGAGTCATTTGTTGATTACTATTTTTTGTTTCATTATCATTTAATTTGTGTTAAATATGCTAGTTTTT